>CAJQZJ010032188.1:18927015-19037268 GCA_907164525.1 Lophiomys imhausi
AAAAAAAAAAAAAAAAAAAAAAAAAAAAAAAACAAAACTAGCTCTGAAAATAACATGTAAATCGAACCCACATTTTATTACTTAGCAACTATTCTTCCCAGGCTAAACCTTAGCTGCTCTCAGTGTATCAGAAATAGATAGCTAAACCTTTTGGTCCAAAGCATATTATGAAGACATCTAGTTGTGGGTTAGGGCAATGAAAACAAACAAACAAATAAAAACGTTCAAGATTTCAGGTTCAATGAAATAGGAATCAGTAATGTAAATAAATAGAAGTATCCTGAATTCCAAGCTGGTGATCAAACAGACTTTAGGGAAATACAACTTACCACTACTAAATCTGATTACTATCAAAGCAATATGAAACATAAGTGTTAGATCAAAAGCTCCCTTCCCTATCCCGCACCAGACCCATTAAATCCCACCACCTCAGGAAGTGATGATGTGGTGTGGGTTAGGGTACCTTCTTGTCTCAGGACTTTGAAAGACACAGAATAAAAGGCATGACTTAGTCCCTAAGAAAAAAGCTAGCAGCACAGTCATTGGCCATGATGCCTGTGGGAGTGCTGAACCTTTATGGTTTCCTGTACTTTGGTTGTCTTGGTAACCTGAGGCCTCCCTATTTGCGTTGGCATCAGAGGCCAAGAGCGGAAGCAAAGCTGGACCAGGAAGACATGCAGGGAAAAAAATGTGGGCAATGTAGCAGTTATGGCACAGGAGGGTCAAGCCTAGGACAGAAAAATTACTTGGTTGAGAGTAGAAGGGAGTATCGTCTAAAATTCAGATCTCTGGATTTCACTTCTAGCATTTCTGATTCAGTAGATTGAAGAATTTAGGAACCAACAAGTTCATGAGGCCTCCAAGTATACTGATGCCTCCTACCAAGTATGTTGAAGATACTATGTTTTGTTTCATATCGTTTTAGACAGTGTTACTATGCAACTCTGACTGGCCATGTTTTGTTTCATCTCGCTTTAGACAGTGTTTACTATGCAACCCTGACTGGCCTGGTTCTTATTATGTAGCCCAGAATGGGTAAAACCTGAGGCAACCTCTGTGCCTCAGTCTCTTAAGTGCTGGGGTTGCAGACACCTACCACCACTGGCTTGGAGATTATTTAAACATTCTTTTGAAGAAATCTCTAATGTTTCCTTCTCATTCCAGATCCTAAAGCTCAGATACATCTTAAACCTATTTCTACAGATATTTTTTCGGTCTGCTTTTGGATTTGCATTCTTTTTAAAAGATTTCATTTCATATGCTTGAGTGTTTGCCTGCATGTATGTGAGCAACTGTGAGCCTCAAGTATGCCCATGGAGGCCAAAAGAAGGAATCTGAGTCATGGACTGTAACCGAACTTTTAAATTATTATTTAACACTTATTTATTTATTACTAAATTCACTTATAACAAACACCAACAATTTCTTAACTATTAATCCTATAAATTCCTACAACCCCTTTAACCTATCCACTAAACCTATTGATAATTATTTTTCCAACCTTTTAGAATGATACAGTCTCTGGGGCAGGTCCTCAGTCGTCAGGAACATAGTCTTTGTTGTAGATTCTTTAACGCACTTAGCAGTCCTTTTTCTGGATCTCTCAGATGCAGGTTCGTCAGGGTAAGTTGGTTATTGCAGTCTCACCTTAAATAAGGCTTCATGCTTTCTTCTCTGTGGGAGACCCCAGCCGTCTGCAGGCCAACTTACTTCTTTTGAATCAGGAACTCAGCTGCTCTGCCTCAGTCCTTAAAGCCAGGCACAATTTCCTTTAGGCCACTGTTAGGACAGATCAAACCCCTCTAGGCAAAAGCTGACCCACAGGGTTTAGTCCTTGGCCTTTTGGTGTCTTGTTCAGGCTTTCTTTGCTCACCGGCTTCTTTCTGCTTCAGGGAAATCTGGCCATCAAATGATGGCCAGCACTTTTTTCAGCAGGACTCTTGGAGCTCTCTAGCATCAGGGGCCTCTTCTCCTTCTGGGCTCCATGAACTGTCCTTAAATAGGAGGAACTCTGTTTCAGCTTAATTTGGGCTCCGCCCACTTAGCAGCTGAAAACAATGTCAGGCCAGATACTTTGTTTCTTCAAGTCCATTAAGTCTTTCCTGTTTTCCTGACTTCAACCTTGTTTTTCAGTCTATTGAGTATTTCCTGTTTTTCCTGACTTCAACCTTGTTTTTCAGTCTATTGAGTATTTCCTGTTTTTCCTGACTTCAACCTTGTTTTTCAGTCTATTAAGTCTCCTGTTTGTTTCCTGTTTTTAGTCCACATGCTGATAATGCTCTTCATGCCCCGAATTAAGAGACAGTATCAGAAACCCCTATACACTTTCTAAATCTAATTTATCTAACCCCCTACAATGGACCTGGAGTTACAGATGTTGTGAGCTGCTGTGTGGGTGCTGGGAACTAAGTCCAGGTTCTCTGCAAGAACAGCCAGTGCTCTTGATGACTGAACACATCTCTGGCCCCTTAGTTTTCATTCTTCAATTCTGTCATTTTAGAGAGGTTTGTCATCTCTAAGTACATTCTAAGTACAAATACACTCCAGCCACTGAGGGCACAGCAATTGTGTCCCTAAGATGTCACCTAGTGTCTCATCTTCCTTGGACTTTTTGGCTCATTGTCATTGTTCTACTCTCATCCCTTTACTGTCTGTTGTTCCTATCTCCTTTCCTATCTCTTTCATGAAATTCATAAACAGTAGATACTATGGAGTTGGAGAGATGACTCAGCTGCTAAGAGCACTGGCTGCTCTGCCAGAGGACCCAAATTTGATTCCCAGCACCCACACGGCAGCATACTACCATCTCTAACTCCAGTCCCAGGGCATCCCATACCTTCTGGCCTCTGTGGACACCAGGCACAAATGTGCACAGTTATACAGTCAGGAAAAACACCTATACACATGCAATAAAAATTTTAAGTCTAACTTTAAAAAGTAGTTTCTGGCCAGGCGTGGTGGCACACACCTTTAATCCCAGCACTCAGGAGGCAGAGGCAGGTGGATCTCTGTGAGTTCAAGGCCAGTCTAGTCTACAAAATGAGTCCAGGACAGCCAGGGCTATACAGAGAAACCCTGTCTTAAAAAAAATAGTTTTTGGATTGGGAAGACAGCTCAGTGGGTACAGTACTTGCTACACAAGTGTGGGGACCCATGTTCAGTTTTCCTGCACTGTTGTAAAAGCCAGATGTGATGGTGTGCACCCATAACCCCAGCACTGGGTAGACAAACAGGTGAATCCAGCCAGTCTAGAAGAAATGCTTCAGTGAGAGACTCTGTCTCAAAAAGTAAGACAGCTGCCTGGGATAGTGAGCACCTATGACCCTAGTGCTGGGGTGGGGAGGCAGACACGGGTAGATGTCTGTAAGTTCAAAACCAGTCTGTTCTATGAAGAATTTCAGGCTAACCAGGCCTACATTGTGAGACTATCTCAAATGAAAACAAAATACCACAAAAACAAAACACAAAAAACTGCAATCACAGAAACAGAGTCATGTTGTAAAAGTAATCCTCCTGAATTATTTCCAAGAGAACTACTAAGAGAAAAATGCAGAGATGAACAAAAACAGACTAACATAGTAACAAAAGCTAGGTAACAGTACAGCAGGCAGCCCCAGCAGGAAACAACCTGCCCCATTTAGTAGACAGCCCAGCAAACTGTTACCAGAAATGAGGAGAATCAAACAGAAGACTGGAAGCCTTCTTTTTTTTTTTTTTTTTTTTTTTTGGTTTTTCGAGACAGCGTTTCCCTGTGTATCCTTGGCTGTCCTGGACCCACTTTGTAGACCAGGCTGGCCTCGAACTCACAAAGATCCGCCTGCCTCTGCCTCCCAAGCGCTGGGATTAAAGGCGTGCGCCACCACCACCCGGCTGGAAGCCTTCTTAATAATCTAGTTATAAGTCTATTTTAAGAAGTGGGGGGCTGGGGAGATGGCTCAGAGGTTAAGAGCACTGGCTGTTCTTCCAAAGGTCCTGAGTTCAATTCCCAGCAACCACACGGTGGCTCACAACCATCTATAATGAGATCTGGTGCCCTCTTCTGGAGTATAGGCATATATGCAGGCAGAATACTGTATACATGACAAATAAATAAATAAAACCTTTTGGAAAAAAAATGGGAGTGGAGTAGTTCTGAGAGGAGTAGGGGGAATATAATAAAAATGCATTGTATGCATGTGTGAAATTCTCAAAGAATAAAACTATAAGCAATTTACAAATGTGATAAAGAGCGGCAAGTAGGGTTTTTTTAAGTCACTTTTTTGTTTTTAGGTTTTTTGAGACAGGTTTCTCTGGGTATCCTCAACTGTCCTGGACTCATTTTTGTAGACCAGACTGGCCTTGAATTCACAGAGATCCACCTGCCTCTGCCTCCCAAGTGCTGGGATTAAAGGAGTGCGCCAACATGCCCAGCTTAAGTCACTATTATTACAATCAGATTATGCAGCAGGGAAGAAAGGGAAAGCACACAGATTATTAGGTAAGTTAATGAGGATTAATGGTGGTTAGTTATTAGTTATAAGTGTAAATGGTGGCTAGTTGGTAGGAACTACATGAATGTAATAACTTACAAGCAAAAAAAAAATGTAATATCTGGTAAGAATGGCTCCAATGGTACAGAGACAGGGTGGGAAATTTTTTTTTTTTTTTTTTGGTTTTTCGAAACAGGGTTTCTCTGTGTATCCTTGGCTGTCCTGGACTCACTTTGTAGACCAGGCTGGCCTTGAACTCACAAAGATTCGCCTGCCTCTGCCTCCCAAGTGCTGGGATTAAAGGCGTGCGCCACCACCGCCCGGCTCAGGGTGGGAAATTTTAATGTGAACTTTTGAGCCAGGATCTCACTCCATAGCTCAGGCTGGCCTCAGACTTGTAGCAGTCCTCCTGTCTTGGCTTACACCATACCCAGCTTCTGTGAGTCTTAACAGACAGATCATCTTTGCAATCAGGGCTGCAGAATAGATTTTTCATAGTCTGTCAGAAGAGTGGGTTGTCTGGAGATAGCAAGTGTACATTCTTAAAAGTCTGTAGCACCCTCCACAATCCTTCCATTCACCACAGCTGCATAAGCCATCTGAACCCGAAAACTCAGCCTCCTCAGTGACGTGTCTTCATGGACACAGGAAAGACTGAATCTCTTCTTACCCCTCTCCAGGCTTAAGACAGAATGCCAAAAGAGGTTTTCTGCTAAATTTCTAACTATAAATTTAGCCAATGCCATCTTCCATCCCCAAAACATATTTTGCTTGACTCTGTGTGCTCTACTAAACATACACATTAATATATATTTGCTTTGAGCTGTTGTGTAGATGCATATGACAGTGTTCATGCACACATATGATGGTATCATTGTTTGGAAAGTATTTAGGATCCAGCACCAGAATTATGGAATACTTCATGCAGTGCCAACCACAAAGGCCAATCTTAAACTGTCACTCAATGAGCTTTACTATAATTCTCTATGTGCAATGCTGAGAGTTTCGGGGAAATGTGAATCTGAATTTTTTTTTTCTTTTCAGTGTTAATAATCTGCCCTTGAGCTATGTTGCTGAGCATGAATCTGAGGATCTGACCATCCTGCTTCCACCTCCGAGTGTTGGGTTGTGTGCATGCACCACAACAAGCCCAGATGGTATTGGAGGAGCCTGAACCAAGGCCTTGTGTATGCTAGGCAAGCATGTTACCAACTGAACTATATCACAAGCCACTGAGAGCTTTTTAAAATAATAACAAAAAGAAACACAAATATATTTTACTGTCTCTGGGAGAAGAATTTTAATCTCAAGGAAAAGGTAACAACTATGGATAAAAGCAGTTTAGAAATGATTTAGAATAAAAAAGAAAAAGTGTGATAGAAGAGGAAGGAAGGCAGAAATGGACCATGCAGAATAAATAGCCAAAGCATAGCTCTTTAGAGAGCGAAGGACACATCAAGGAAAAATAGAGCATTTCAACAGGGTGTTAGATATGGGAAAGAGCCCAAAAGGGCTGTGGGCTTTAAAAAAAGTCAATAAGTAGTGGTGTATGTTGGCAAAAAGACGTGAAGAGATGAGAGGAAGGAGAAAATTTATAGCAGAGGAAGCTGGTGTGGAGTTTTCCTCTCAAGATGTCCAACAGAGCAAAAAAGAAATGAAAGAATGGGCCACTGGGAAGAGGCAGGGCTGGGGCTGGAACACCATGAACAAAGCAACAGGCCCAAAGCAGGACATTTTTTTTTTTCCATTAACTGACCCAGATTTTCTTGTTTGGAACAAAATAAAACGGCGGAGTTCAAAGCTCTTTAAACTAAATTACAAAGATCCTAGCCCCTGCAATTGCCTTTGGTACATGACAGCACAAATGGTAAGGACTGTGACAGAGTTAGCATCAGTTTCCCAGATACCACAAACACATCCCAGTTTAGAAATCGGAGGAAGTGGCAATGTTGTAAAAGTACCATTTGAATTTGACAGCTCAGCAAATACAGAAACGGATGGTTCCATACCAGCCCACATTAGACAGTACGACATGATGGGACTGTGACCTGCTTTTCTTTGCATACTGGAATCCAATGCCCTGTCCCGAGAAACCTTTTACTTAGGTCAAGATACACAGGACAGGCTAAAGGCTTGTGGAGAAGACGTTAAGGTTAAAAATAAAGAAAAGTAAATAAAGGAAAGGGAAGCAGATGTGTCCTGCTGATATGAACAAAGACTGACACCAATGCAGTCCAAAGCTCCAGGGGCTCAAATCAGCAAAGGAAAACATTCAACACCATGGAACCAATTCATTCTCTCAAGCAGATTGCTCAGTTCAAGATGATCTTCCCACCTCAGCCTCCCCTTCCCAGGTGCTGAGATTACAGGTATGAGCTGCATAACCCATCTTTTAAAATGGCTTAAGGTTTATTCATGTGTATGAGTGTTTTACATCCACGTATCTATGTGTACCATGTGCATGCTGGGTGCCCAAAATCAGAAAAAGGGTGTCAGATACCCTTGTACTGGAATAATGGATGGTTATGAACAATCATGTGGGTGCTGGGAGTCAAACTCAGGTCTCCTGCAAGTACAAGTGCTCTTAAATCAGGCGTAGTGGTGCACACCTTTAATCCCAGCACTCAGGAGGCAGGGGCAGACGGATCTCTGTGAGTTCAAGGCTTGCCTGCTCTACCATGTGAGTCCAGGACAGCCAGGGATAGCCACACAGAGAAACCCCATCTCTAAAACCAAACAAACAAGTGCTCTTAAACCTTAAGCCATCTCTCCAGTCCCCATAAACCTAATCTTGGTGACCTAAGTTTGGGTTTTAAATCAAACACTTAACATTGATTTTCAACTTTTATTCAAGATTTTAAGATTCAGTAAGAGCAAACTGTCTTCAAAATAGGGTCTCACTCTTTAGCCCAAGCTGGCCTCATACTAGTGGCAACCCACCTGCCTTCTTGGCCCTATTGGCCTTACTTTGGGGGTACTGAATGGCAGGCTGGTTACTACAGTAGACACAGATAACTTTGCTTTTACAGCATCCACTACTTTTACTGTCACAGTCCAACATGGTTCCAGTCTGAGAAATCCAAACATATTTTCTCCAACACAGAAAACCTCCTTAGAACCAGGAACTACTGCAAAGATCCAATCAATCTAACTGGGCTGTCAAATCCTCCAAACTGCTGGGGCGGTGGCCATCTTCTCAAAAGCCTAACCAGCATAAGCCTCACCACCTGCCTCTCGATTTCCCTCGACCCTCCTCTCTAGGAAGACTTTGTAGGGCCCTTCCACTCAATTTTCCCATGGGCTCTACCCTGCTTCACTGTTTCTATTCAGCCACAAGCTATGAATTTAGGGGCTTTCCATTTTGCATTGTGGTGCCAGCTGGGCAGAAAGCCTCTCCCATGATTCCTTTGGGCTTTTTCAAGATCCTCCTGCCCCTCTACCCCTATCCCAGGCTCCAGTCCCCAAATCTTTCAGAGCCACGATCTCCAAAGGCCATGCGTGTTCTGTCCCATCTGGGCAAAGTGGGCAGGGTTGGGGTGAGTCAGCCCCGGAATGTGCTCACTTCCTAACCCTGCGCACCTGCCTGAACTGCTGAACACAGCCTGGCCCACCTCCAGCGGATGTTTTTCTTGTCCCTGCACAAGTAGCCTGTGCCAACCCTCCTCCCGCCTCTTGCCCCAAAGGCTGCTTCTCTGCAACTCACTGAGCTGGGCTCTATCCGCTGACACCCCTACACATCCACGCCAATGCCTAGGCCATCAGCCAGTTCCACACTGCTCTGCAACCTCAGAAAAGAACCCTACTCAGACCCAGCCTCCTTCCAGAAGTTCCCACAGCTACATGCCTGCTTCATCTGCATTCCAGGAGGCTATTCATCACATGCAGTTTGCTGTGGCTCACACACCAACGCCCACTAGGTCCCATTTCCAGTACCTCCACTACCTCCATCTCTAGCTTCCACTTGCATCTAATCTTTAGTTACCGCAAAAAATAGTCTATGCTCAGTCTTCAGGCAGATTCCCCCAAAGGCAGTGGGAGAGGTAACTACTGACCAGACTTCTAGGCTTGATCCCTTCTAATCCCTTCTCCAATCAAGACAGCAAGGAGTCAAGGCCATGCCTCAACACAGGAGTCTACCTGGGTGTCCCCTGCTAAGTTTTTGTTTTTATCTTGACACTTCTCTGACAGTCTTGGTTTCACTCAATTTTTTTGGGGGGGTGCTTGGGGTAGAACCTAGGACACTGATATGTAGGCAAGCACTCTATCACTGAACTACATCCCCAGCCAAGGCAAAAGGTATCTTGGAGGAAGACAGCTAATGAGTTAGAGGTATACTGACAGTGGCTGCGGAATGAAGAGGTGACAGGCAGGGTGGCTTCTAAAAAAGTCTGCCAGAAGGTATATCTGCTGTAGTAAGTGATGGAAGTGGAGTGAATGGGACTACAGAGTTGGATGAAAACCAGGACCAATGTCCTATGAGTAGGCAAAGAGTTGGAACAGCAGTTGGGTCTTTGATGTGTGGAAAAGTAAGAGAAGTCCATTTTGACCAGGGCCTTCAGTGACAGCTAAACTATTATTACAGGTAGTCACAAAAAAGACCTGGAACTCATGTGAGGGGATAAGGAGGAAAAAAAAAGGTCAGAATCTTGCCGGGCGGTGGTGGCGCACGCCTTTAATCCCAGCACTTGGGAGGCAGAGGCAGGCGGATCTTTGTGAGTTCGAGGCCAGCCTGGTCTACAAAGCGAGTCCAGAACAGCCAGAGATATTCAGAGAAACCCTGTCTCAAAAAAACAAAAACAAAACAAACAAACAAAAAAAAGGTCAGAATCCAAATAAGAAAAAGCGAGTCCTAAAGTTAGCTAAAGGGAGCGTTAAGACAATGATCCCTCTTCCCAAGGTGCAGCAGCTTTATCTGCAACATCACCTTTCAAATCAGACGTGAGACTTTCAGATGTCAAGGACTGCAACCAAAACATTCCTAGGGTCACACCTGTTTTTGAAGGAGGCAGTAGTACATGCATGTAGTACCATACATGTGGCAGGCAGAAGCTGGCCCGGAGCGTGTAGTCCTCAGCTGTGCAGAGATGCCTGCTGTCATGCAAATCAAAGAGCATCTGCATTTTTGTCTATGAGCTTTAGTTACAATCAGTGGCTATTTTCTGAGGGTCATGGGCTAAAGATCGTGCTAAGAACATCCCAAGTGCTACTGCATGACAAGCCCATGAGCGGGCATTTCTACTCCCAATGTACAGGTGAGGAAACAGGACGACAGAGGTAAAGTGACTTGTGCAGGGGGCAGTGAGCACAGTCAGTCTGAATCCCAGAGGTCTTCCAGAGTCTGCAGAAACTCAGACTTTAGAAGACTAAGTCCATGAGGCCTTGTTACCTCATGGGAGAAGAGGGGGCACCTCTGTGAAAGTGGGGTGACTTCTGTTAGGGTACTCAGAGATGTTTCTCTCTGAGGGACAGCCGGAAGCATTGGCAAGGATGGGACAACCCTGCAAATGCTGTCCATTTGGGGTAAGAAAAACCAGTGGAAAGTTTGTCGTTGAGCCTATGGGTGAACCCTTCCCTCACAATCCTGAGGGTGGTCATTCCTCAGCTGCACCAGGGAAGTCCTGCCCTGGGATCTGAAGGGAACACTCTCCACTCCAGATGCTCTCCTGAGCCTCTGGCAGTTGCACCCATGTGCAGCTCCTCGGTTTGGCTGGGGCACAGAATTTAGCCATCCCCAGGAAATGCCTCCCTCCGGTCCAGGCAGGGATCCCAGCACACACACCCCTGGTGGTGGTGGAGGGAGGGTTGATGGAACACTTCCTCTCAGCAGGTCAAGGAGATCTGGGGACCACCTGGGGCCTTCAGCCCTCCCACTCCTGGCTGGGGAAGTGCCCAGTCCAGTGGCCCCTTCCATGGCCACCTCCCTCCTCCTGGCTGTGTGGGGCATGAATCAGCTCTCACAGCTTGTTAAAAGCTGGACCTCTTGTTTTCATGCCCTCACCTCAGGAAACGGAGTTAGAGCCTGTCCAACTCTACTCAGCAGGGGGCCAGGGTCCTCACTTTATAAACATCCCCAGCCTGTAAGAGCAGAGGGCACTGCCATGGTATGAGACAGGAGCCCAAGGAGAGCGAAACTCAAGAGTCAAGGAGCAAGGCAAGAAAAGCAAGGGGATAAGACCAGAGGACTTCGAACAGAAGCCAAGAAGGGTCTGAGAGGGCTAAGCTGCCACAATGCCTCTAAGGATGCTCTGGCCTGGACAGGCCACAGGGATCTTGGGAGGCTGGAGGATCGTGTGCTTGGTGGTGTCTCTGCTCCTGCAGCACCCAGGAGTTAACAGCAAGTGTTACTTCCAAGCTCAAGGTAAGGTAGACTGACACTTAAGGAAAAGATGAGGGCAGTGATGAAGGCTTAGCTATAACCCTGTTAGAATATCCAGCCCTTCAACCTATATAGAGGAGTAGCATGGATTCTCCCTACCCCAGACCAAAAGAGACTGCTGCCAACACTCCCAATTCTCATCTACTAACAAAACAATTCTCATTCTTCCCTAGCCCCCTGCCACTACGAAGGGAAGTATTTCACTCTGGGTGAATCTTGGCTCCGCAAGGACTGTTTCCATTGTACCTGTCTGCATCCTGTTGGTGTGGGCTGCTGTGACACGTGAGTGGCAAAGAATGGCCAGAGGGAATGCCTCTGATGTGACTAAGGAATGGCCAGGGACTAACTAGATTTCTGTGAGGCAAGAACAAACCGAACAGCATCATGAGACTACAGAAGTGAAGGCACCAATGAGAGGGGGAGCCGAGGTAGATCTGGAGGAAAATACTGCTGCTTGGAACACTAGAAAGTCTGAATATGGGAACAGAGAGCTTAGTTAGGGTGCCAGGAAACATGAAAGGACAACACGGGAGGGCTATGAGAGGGAAGGGAGCCCACAAAGGTGGCTTTCCACTGTACTGACTCTTCCAATCAATCTTTGGTTCTCTAGGTCTCAGCATCCCATTGACTTCCCCGCTGAGTGTGAAGTACGCCAGGAGGCAGGAACCTGCCAATTTTCCCTGGTGCAAAAATCTGACCCTCGCCTGCCCTGCAAAGGGGGAGGACCCTACTTAGAATGGGGCTCAGCTAACACCCCGGTTCCTAGGGCTCCTGCTCCCCACTCCAGCTAAAGGATCACCCGTCTGCTGACTGCTCACTGCTGCTGCCATTTCCAGGAAAACCACTAGCAGCTGCCAACTTACTCCAAATAAATAAATTAATGATACAGCTGAAAGCCTATTTCTTATTGCCTGTGCTACAGGGGCCCAGGTGGGAAAAGTAGGCCCCACTGGAGTCCAGGTGTTGAGTTCTCAGTATCCTGAAAAAACTAGTGCCACGGTGGGCATGTGAGCCAGTTTCAGATAGTTATACTGCTGGTGCTAGGGCCTGGGGCAGCATATGAGACCAGGGTGGGGCTTGTAGGAAGCACTTTGATGGGGAGGTCCCAGCTGAAGGTTTCTACAGGCACCTGCTCAGGCCCTGTCCAGGTTGCAGGCTCAGGCTGCTCCAATGGGGGCAGAAGTACCAATCCTGGTTCTCTGGATGTTACAAATTCAAAATGCAATCGCCACTTCAAGGACACTGTGAAAGAAAAAGAGAGGTAGATGCTCAAAAACAGTGCTTCTCAACCTCTGGGTCACAACCTCTGGAGGGGGTCAAAAGACCCTTTTGCAGAGGTCTCCTAAGACCATCAGAAAACAGATGTTTACATTATGATTCATGACAGTAGCAAAATTAGTTATGAAGTAGCAACAATTTTTTTTTTTTTTATGGTTGGGGATCATCACAACATGAGGAACTGTGTTCAAGAGTCAGAGAATGAGGAAGGTTGAGAAAAGGTGCTCTAAAAGCAAAGTAGACCAGGTGTGGTGGCACACGCCTGTCCCAGCACTAGGTGAAGCCAGGAGGACCACAAGTTCAAGGTCAGTTTGATGCCAGCTGGGAGACTAAATGAGACCCTAATATCAAAAAACAAACAAAAGCAAGCAAATGGTAGGTAGTAAAAGCCAATGATAGGATGGGGTCAGTAAACTAAAAATCAGAACCATCAAGATGGCTCAGCAGGTTAAGGGGACTTGCCACCAAGCCTGATGACCTGAATCTGATCCCCAGGACCCATATGGTAAGAAAGAACCAACTCCAGAAAGTTATCTTCTGACCTAAACACACATGCTGTGGTGCATATGCCCCTATCCACACAAAATAAAAGAATTAAGCACATTTAAAATTCTCTGACTAGGTGTGATGGCAACGGCTTTAATTGCAGCATTTGGGGAGAGAAGGCAGAGCAGGGAAGTGTCAGATCTCTGCGAGTTTGAGGACAGCCTGGTTTACATAGTGAACTCCAGGCCAGCCAGAACTACACAGTGAGAGAGAGATCATGTCTTAAAAAAAAAAAAAAACTCAAAACAAAAAAAATTTAAACAAAACTAACAGATTGTATCCATAAAGAGGAAAAGGCACAGGGCAGACAGTTTTGATCAAATACTTTGTTTTTTAAAAGTCTGGTGTTAACTGGGCATGGTGGCACACGCCTCTAATCCCACCACTTGGAAGGCAGAGGCAGGTGAATCTCTGTGAGTTCAAAGCCAGCCTGGTCTGCAAAGTGAGTCCAGGACAGCCAGAGCTTGTTACACAGAGAAACCCTGTCTTGAAAAAAAAAAAACCTTTGAAAAAAAAAAGAAGTCTGGTGTTACATGTTAACCAGTGATGTCATTAAGGATGGCAGTATCAACAACTGTCCGTGATCTGAACAGCCAGGGCAAGGTAGCCTGAAGTAAACGTGCTAAGGAGCAGGAGACCAGTGCATTGCAGGGGTGGGAGAGTACTTTATAAAGCCATTAAGAATTTAAGGGTCAGCACGTCTACAAAACAGAAGTGAAGTGGAAGAAGTGAGAAAATGCGGAGGGCTGGGCCAGATGTGGGTGTGTATGTCTGGGGGTGTTCTAGAGATCGAGGCCCACTACACTCTACCTAAGCCCAGCATTTACTTCTCCTACTTCTTTCTCCAACAGTGGTCAGGGTCTCACCAATGGCAGTGCAGAAGCCAGGGGTAGAGCAGAGAGGGATGGGGAGGGAGAAGCTGGTTCTAGTTGTGTGTAGGCAGGCCTCCTGGTGCCGGGCATGAGTCACGTGGGACACTGAAGGGGCAACTCCTGTCCCACGATGTCGCTGGTATTCAGGCTGCACACGCTCTTCAGTTTGCAAGCTTACTGAAAACTGGGAGCAAGAAGAGAGATGTATACCAGCAGGCATTTGGAAATATGAACTCAAGGTTAGAGGCAGCCCTGAGGAACCCCAATTTCCATTTCTAAAAACCACCCCTCTTTATGCAGGCCCTTTTCCCACCCTAGCCCTTCAGGCTGAGCACAAGAAAAGCTGTTCCTTTCTTACCTGCAAGCAAGCCACAGTTCCTTCCCCTAAGTTTAAGGTTCCCACCACGTCCTCGCCCAGTCTGTACACGGATTTGAAGATACCAAATGTCCCGACTTTCCCTCGGCCATCACTGATATTGTATAGATCTGGGGAGAATGAGATACCAAAAGGCCACAGTTTATACCAGGGGAATATCTAGGACTGAGTTTCAGAGGCCAAAACAGGAGGCTTCTCTTTAGAATGGGAGCAAGATATTAGTGGACCCATGAAGAGACGTGGTAGACAGGAGACTTCTCAGAGAGGAGTACACTGAGGGAAGGAAGTGTTGGAGCAGGGCAATTCTGAAAGGATTCTCACGGAGGCTGCGGCAGGATGTGGCAGCCATGAGGCGCTCCCCAGCCAGCTCAGCTAGCCATGAATCTTTCTTCCCACTTTCATCCTCCTCCAAGAATGGACTGGAGGGAGCCACAGCCTCATCCTGGGGAAAGTGAACATCCTGAAGACCTAGAAAGAGTGAGAGGATGTGACCCTGGGAGGGATCAGAAATGTAAATGGACAACTAGTTCCAGACTGCAACCCCAGAAGGCTGAAGGGGACCCATGCTTGAGGTCTACATCTCAACTCACTCTCAACCTCTCCTCTTCAGCACCGTCCCTAAACCAGAAGTCCCTGCAGGTCCCCTTAGACTGTAAGCCTCTACTCCGTCCCATCCCTCCAGGAACCCGACTTACCAGTCAGCACAAGAACTCTCAAAGGGACTCGGAGCAAAGTGATGGGTGAGCTGACACGCTGGCAGCCAATAGTCAATTTGTAGACGTACTTGACCGACTGACCGCGAAAGGAAGGTGGTCCTTCTGTGGGCAGCACTTCACTGTAGGAGTCTGCTTGGGAAACAATAGTCAGGGCAGCTAAAGGCAGCCAAGGTCCTTCCTCAGGAGGGAATCTGAGGCTAGAGGACAATCACTCACATGATTTGGACTCTCCAGGGTCTAGCCTCAGGTCACAAAACAGAATTTTTGGTGGAGTAGAAAGGATACACTGACCCCTCTCACCTATGAAAAGAAAGACTGCAATGAAATGTCTCCATTGCCCATTACTGACCAGGGTCACACAGCAAGTGGAGGTAGAGGAGAACTGCCAGCTCTTTCTGTTGTAATATGGGGACAGTCTTATAGACCCAAATCAACAGTCACCTTTCCCTATGTCACTGATGTGTCACCATAACACTTTGCCTTTGGGTGACAACGACTTCCCTCCAAGACAATCAAATACTCACCTCGGTGTGGCAGAAAGACAGTCTGGCTGTCAGGCTGGACATCTGGCTGACTGGAGTCAGGGGGTGGCAGTGCTACCCGGCTCTCACTGGCATGGAACTGGCAGTGGATCTGGGCACTGGCCCAGGCTAGAGCCTCACTGTGGAAGGGGAAAAAGAAGGAATGAGAGGCTGTCCCTGACTTCACAAATGTGTTCCCTGCAATACTGTCTGACAAGATAGCCAAAGGTTAGGTGACTGTCATAGTGACCAGGGAATCCAGAACCCCGAAGTGAAACCATTACACAATGAAAAGTGCACCGAGCTCAAAAGGAGCGACAGAGAGGAGGAGCAAAGGAAGGTAGGGGGCCATGTCATCCGCATCTTTTCTTAAAAAGCCCTTCACTAGGATCAGTAGAGTGAGCAAGGAGGAGGTGGTGACGGTAGTGCAGTTACAGGACAACCAAAGCTCTGATTTAGAACGAGCGATGCCAGGCCTCCTCCCGGAAGGGCCACCACCTTCAGTACCAGCATCCCCACCTGGATGCAGAAGTGGCAGTCGGGGGCAGGGGATTAGTGACAGTCACTACACATTCCAGAGCCTCCCCTGCCAGAAATACAGGACCTCGACTCAGCTCAGCTACCACTTCAATCATGGCAGCTCCAGAACCAAATCTAGAAAGAAACAGAGTGCCAGAAGTCAGTACAGGGCAAAGGAGGAAGGAGTGTCTATCTAAGACCTGGGGTTATGTCTAGACGCGGGTCCCAGAGGGCCAACAAAAAAAAAAAAAAAAAAAAAGGATTTATTTTTTCAAGTTTCGATTGGAGCGCTGGGATTTGGGGAGCTAGGAGCTGGTCGGGACGGACGGTGGATACTGACTCTGTATTGGCTGCGGGAAGGCGCCGCTTTAGCCCCAGACCTCTCAGCGCCCAGAGTCGGGGTAGGCCCTCTGCGCCGCCTCCTGCAAACCCCCAGGCCTGCCTCTGTCCCCGCTTCCCTCGAGGCTCCACGTCCTAGCCCAGGGCACCGCCGCGCGTCACGTCCCTGTATGCAAACGCAGACTCTTACATACGGAGGTCCTCACCTGCCTGCCTCTCCGAGACCGGCTCGGAGCCCGGTGGCGTCCGCGGTGTCAGAGGCGCGGCAGAGGCGGGACTTCCTCTGTCACAACGCAGGGTTGACACATCCCTTCCGGTCTGACCTGCGGGGTGCTTCCGGCCGGAAGGGGCCCGGGGCTGCTGGCCACCCTCCCAGCGGAGGCACCTGAGCGCGGGCGCTGGGGACCCCGGTTGGAGGGACCCGGTGTCCAGCCCTGGGGACCCTGGAGCCGCAGCCAGGGACGGGGCCGAGGGGCTCCGCGAGCTCCTGGGCGGGTCCCAGGGGCGGTTCTTTGCGGGCAGGTACCGCGGCTCCGCCCTTGTCGGCGGAGCTAGTCGGCCTTCGGCCCGGCGAGCTAATCACCGCGGCCCAATGACAGCAAGGCCCAACCCTTCCCGCCTAGGATCTTGAGACGCTACCCAAGGAGAGCCCACGGCGACTCTATTGCTGTAGCCACTGCCGCTGCCGCAGGAGCTCTCTGACTTAACCCAGATACCAACGTCCCACGGCTTTCCCCAGCGTCTGGCCCTCCCGGTCCCGACCGCACCTAACTCCAACTGGCACCCGCGTTTCCAAACGTCAGAAGCGTGTCAGAGGGACCCAAGGCCACCGGGGTCGTGAGGACCCAGGATCCAGTAAACATGATAACCTGCGTACCAGCCTCCGAGCAAATCGGCTGTGCCGAAGGAGATTCACACGTTTGTTGTCCTGAAGATAGCAGAGGCACTGAGTCTGTGCGGGTTACAGACTGCGGAAGCCCTGAGGGCAGTGGACCCCAGAATGAGCCAGGCTACTGTAATTCAGAGGACTCTGGGCAGCTGATGGCCTCCTACGAGGGTAAAGCTAGGGGTTACCAGGTGCCTCCTTTTGGCTGGCGGATCTGCTTGGCTCATGAGTTTGCAGAGAAGAGGAAACCCTTTCAAGCTAACAACATCTCTCTAAGCAACTTGGTAAAGCATTTCGGTATGGGCTTGAGGTGAGTAGATTCCGTTGCCTCGAATGCCTTGATTCCTTTGTTCCCATTCAAGACTCCCTATATAGGTGGGGAAAGTATAGGCAAACAGGTGGGCACCTGGTTCCAGGCAAATATGCCATATCCCCTGCATCCCTGCATTCTTTAGCCCTGCAGTTTTTTGAGGGTGGAACTGAAAAACTTTTTTTTTTTTTTTTGCAACCCTTTTTGCTAGCATATTGTCTTCTCGGCAGAAAAGAGAAGGAAAGGAGCATTTAATCCTGTAGTCAGTCTTTCCTATTTAAGCTCCCTCCCATGCACTTCCTCCTTCCCAGACTTCCCTTTGAGATTAGCTACACTTTGTAGCAACATAAAAGTCCAGTCTCAGTTGTACTTGATACAGTGTTTTATTTTTCGTGGAGGAGGTTCTCCCGCCTCCATTCCCCTGAGCAGCTGAAACATTCTGTGTACCTTATTTAAGTAGGGGCTGCTTCAGTCCCAGCATTCATCTGTGTCTTTCCTCAAGCTCTGATCCTGGAATAGTTGAGTCTGGCTGTTGTCAACCCTAAAGAGAGGATGAGAAGTTCACTGTATTCTGTGACTGATGGCTTCCTATACAAAAAAGCAAAGTTGGAATTGGGCAAAGTAGTGCACACCTATAGTGCCACCTCCTTGGGAGGCTGAGACAGGAGGATAATAAGAGCCTAAAAGTTCACAGCAAACCTGAACATCACAGTGAATGTATCCCCAAGTAATAAGTGGAGGACAGGTGGGGATAAAGCTCAGTAGTAGAGAACATGCATTACACCAGTGAAATACTTCCCCAGATTTCTAAAGATGACTTCCTAGCCAGCGATACTAGAACACCCCCAGTGCTCTTGTAGGCAAGTCTTCCAGAGCCAGCCTTAGCTTTTCCTCCTATCCCAAAGGTTACAAACACCCCAGAGCAGGTACTACAGAACCTTCTGGATTCCCTACTAAGATCAAAGACTAGCGATGAGGAGCCATCCCATTACCAGGAACAGATGGATATAAAGACAGAGAGCATCATTCTGAGGTCATTCTGAGTCAGTTCACATGTAAACACAGTACTGGGGAGGGAGGCATAAAAGTTGGGAAACTCAGCACTCAAAGCTGAGTTTGGAACCAGAAAAAAGTTCCAAAATAGGCAACCCTTCCCTGCCCAGTCAGTGCTGTGGGACTATGGTGGGAAGGCCACTTACCTAGCCCTAGTCCTAGGCAGTAAGAAGGGCTTGGTGTTCAGTCTGCACATTTGGCTCCTGTGGATGGCTTATCTCAGAGAGTCATCCTTCCAGCCCTTTATAAAACTGACTGTATTAGTTACTGTTCCTGTTGCTGTGATCAAAAGCAGACAAAGTCAACTTAAGGAAGGGTTTTTTTGGCTCACAGTTTGAGGGTACATTCTGTCACGGAAGAGAAGTATGGTGGCAGTCACACTGTGCCACAGCCACGAGCAGAGAGCAATGACTGCTAGAACTCTGCTCTCTCTCCTTTTTATTCAGCCCAGGACTCCGGCCCATGCAATGGTGTCACCCACAGTTAAGATGTGTCTCCCCACTTCAGCTATGCTAGTGTAACCATTCCTTGTAGGCAAGCCCAAGGGCTTGTCTCCTAGGTGACTCGAGATCTGGTCAAGTTGTCAGTAAGAATTAACAATCATATGGTTTCAGTACAACTCTGACTCCAGAAACTTTTGTGTCAAAATGGGACCTAGTGTACTGAGACAGGCATGGCATTTGGCATGGGATCTGGATAAGGCCAGGATCAGATGTGTGTACATCCATCCTAGTGTCGCAGCCACTAGATATGAGCTGAGTCACAGAGGCCTCAAGCTCCTTGCCCAGCCCCTTGGACTATAGCTTCCCATACTAGGATAAGGTGGGAATCACCCACACAAGCTTTTGGAATGGGACGAGGTCCTACATAGAGGAGAAAGCAGGAGAATTCAGAACGATCATTTTTGATCTGGGACTGATTATTACCAGGAATGATGAGCAGCCAAACTAGAGGAGGGAGTCCCTCTAGTGAGCTGACCTGAGGGGCTCCCTGATCAGGAGTGCTGGCAGGATAGTTATTGGAGTCTCAACTTAGTAAGAGTTCAATTTTGATTGGTCTTTGTCAGTCAGTTCACTTAATAAATGTTTACTACCAGAGAGTCCTTTGTTCTGCCTATTTTAGTATCTTGTAATTCTTCTCTGATCCTACTCATTGCTGTCCTATTCCCTCTAAACTGGCAGAGGACCTTCAAACATACTGCCACCTCATCCTGTGTCTTGCAGTCCTTTTACCCTGCCCCTAGAATGTACCATTTCCATTCTTTTTATATATTTCTCCATTCCCAACTCTTGATCCAGTCTGTCTTCCATTCCTCTTTCTATGTACACTGTTTGTACATCAAAGCTGGGCATGGTGGCACATGCCTTTAATCCCAGCATTTGGGAGGCAGAGGCAGGCAGATCTCTGTAAGTTTGAGGTCAGCCTGCTCTACAGAATGAGTTCCAGACAGCTAGGTTCTTTATGTTACACAGAGAAACCCTGTCTTAAAAAACCAAAAAAAAAAAGGGCTGGAGAGATGGCTAAGCGGTTAAGAGCACTGGCTGCTCTTCCAGAGGTCATGAGTTCAATTCCCAGCAACCACATGGTGGCTCACAACCATCCACAATGAAATCTGGTTCCCTCTTCTGGCCTGCAGATATACCTGCAGACAGAACACTGTATACATAATAAATAAATCTTTAAAAAAAAATCAAATATTTATAGGCTTCGAGCCCTGTGCTTAGTGCTGTGGGTAACATTCAACTAATCTTGGTCATTGTCCCTTAATCCAAGGAACTTAAAAATGTGTCATGCTCATATGAGGAATACACTGAAATAACAAGGCAGTTGTCGCGTCGACCTCGACCAGCAATAACGACGCAACTCACAAAAGCTCTTCTCAAGCAGTTTATTCAGGTCCCTTGAAAACAGTCTTCCGAATGAATCGGGCAGACCCAACCCACAGGCTAAATACTATATGAACAGCCAATCAAGTAAAGCCACGTGGTGCTATCTTACAGGCCCACGTATGCGGAAGCAAGCCAGATCAGCAGTCTTAACCAAATATGGACTTGTTTGCCACCGAGAGCGCTCACCATCGGGCTGGTGGAAGGCAGAAACCGGCGCCATCTTTAGGGCGCGGCATGTCGCAGCTCTCTACAGGCAGTGTCTAATTAGGAACTGAGACAGTGTGTGCCAATAATCACACCTGTCACAATATTCCACTGTATGGCTTTCTTATCTGTTAGGTTATTTGATCTTTCTATGATTACATGAGGTAACTAGAGCAGAAGCTGTTCCCATTTCATAGATGAGGAAACAAATCTTGGCTCATATTCCTAATTACTTGTTTAGCTATGACTGGATGTTGGGCATAAAATGATTGGTTAAAGAGGAGAGTGGAAGTGGGAAAGACTGGCAGGGCAGGGCTTGCTCAGTGGCCCATCCTGAATGAATTACAAGGCAGGCTAAGGCAGATGGCCTAACTTTGGAAGCAGACATCTACTCGTATGTGACAATTCTGATGGTTTCCTCTGGATACAGAGCAAGGAGCAAGACCAGGAAGACACTGACTCTTCAGAAAGCTTTATTGTAGTGGGTGTTCTGACTCTGTTTTGTTTTGCTGAGACAGGTTCTCACCCTGATGCTCAGTTGTCCTGGAGCTCATTATGTAGCCCAGGCTAGCCTCAACTCCAAGTGCTGGTTTTACAGGTGTGAGCCATCATGTCCAGTTAATTTACTGGGTATTTTGGAAATGCAAAATCTCAAAACTTACAGTTAAATGCTTAAGGAGGGATAGGACTTAAAAGAGAAAATGGTCCAAAATATATAAATGCCAGTTATCTTCAGCTGAGATGATTTGTTTCCCTTCTACTTAGTATATTCTCTAATTTTTCACCTTTCATAATCAGAAATAAAATCAATTTTAAAAGATGAAGTCCTTTTGGCAGCCTCTGCTTGATTGGGAATTAGGGGGATGTGTGGAGGAAGATGTAGCCAGGGAAGGCAACTGGGCTTTTTAGCACAGACAAAAGCTCCTGAGGTTTGAGCTCAAATGGTGGTAGTGGAGTTAGAACAGTCAGTCTCTCTCAGGATAGAGAAACAAGGGCATCCTACACTAGTACTTGGGCAACCGGGAAAATGAGGGACCTTGAACTGGAGTAATCCAGAGGAAGGCAGCTTGGAAGATATAAGTGATGGTCCTAGATTATTGTTTGAGACAAGAGTCTCTCCGTGTAGCCCATGCTGGTCCCAAACTTGTGATCCTCAGTCTCAGCCTTCAGATTGCTAAGATTATAGGAATGCCCATGGAGCCTGGAACATTTAGTGGAGATCGCATCGGGGTGACAAGGGAAAGGGAGATGACTGCAGCTTATAAGAAACAGCCCGCTTACCTTACACTCACACTAACACTTGCTCCTCAGGTACTTGAAGTGGTGGTACCGGAAGACCCAAGTGGAGAAGAAGACCCCTTTCATCGACATGATCAACTCTGTACCCCTGAGACAAATCTATGGTGAGTCTCAGCTCAGCTGCCCTTTTCAGAGAGGGTCGGACTTCTATGCTTCTGCAGAGTCAGAAAAAAAGGCTTCTAGTTTATCCATTTTCATGGCTCTGTTCCTTAAGTTTTTAGAGCCCAGACAGGAGATGTGGGATTGCTTTCTTCTTCCAATTCTCCACTAACCATCCTCATTTTCTTTCTAGGTTGTCCCTTGGGTGGCATTGGAGGAGGTACTATCACCCGGGGCTGGAGAGGCCAGTTCTGTCGTTGGCAGCTTAATCCTGGAATGTACCAGCACCAGACAGTCATTGCAGACCAAGTAAGAGCCAGGAAGGGGTGGAGGGCAGGCAAAAAGAGTGAGTCTTGGCTAGCATGGGATGTGACAGTTAGACATCCACATGGTCCAGTTCAGTAAATGCTTTCAGGATGCTGTGTGCCCAGCCTGGTACTAGGCTGGAAAATAGGTTAGATGAACCCAGAATCCATGTTCCTTGAAAGAATAAACAGCCCTGATAATTCTCATGTACATGTCTCCTGCCTAGTTCACAATCTTCTGAGCACTAGCTCAGCCAGTATCCACCAAAGAGTAGAAAAGTCCTGGATCACTTAAACTGGCTAAAAGGACATTCGGAACTGCATGGGGTGGAGCATCCCTATTATCCCAGTACTTAGGAGGCGGATACAAAAGGCTCAGGAGTTCAAGGCCGGCCTCAGTTATACACAGTGAGGCTGAGACTAGCCTGGGCTACCTAAGACCCTCTCTCTCAAAACAAAGTTGGGGCAGGGCAGTGAGATTGGTCAATAGGTAAAGTCATACACCTGTGTTCCATCCCTGAACCCACAGGCTGGAAGGAGAGAACCAGCTCCTTACCAAGTATCTTTGAACCTCCACAGCTTATGTGCACTGTTCACGGTAGCACCTGTGTACCATGGCATAGTGTAAGGTCAGAAGGCAGCCTATTGGAAGGAGGTGGCTCTCACCTTCCACCATGTGGGCTTGGGAGATCAGACTCAGTTTGTCAGGCTGGGTGACAAGTGCCTTCACTTGCTTGAAGCCATCTTGGCGGGCCTGAAAATTTTTTTTATTTTATTTTGAAAATCAAAAGCATTTGAAAAGACTGGAAGAGAGAAAATAAAACCTAAAACATCATGGTGAAGAAAGATGCACAGCACTAAGTCTCCTTACCTAGATTTCTAAGCTTTTAGCCAAAGGTTAGTTCCCTGGCTGCAGCTCTCTGGCAGTTTGCCAGAACTTCTTTATCCCTTCTCTCTGGTCTTCTTCACTTTTCTAAAGCTTCAGGATTTTTCATTTCTGTTTCTATATCATACCTGGGTCTTAACTGACAATATATGATCTGCCCCCCCACCACAGTTCTCCCCTTCTGAGTTAGCAGGTTCTGTTTTCCTGAGGGATACCTCCAGCTTTCAGCTTATCTTTAAAGGAAAGATGACTGGCAGATCTTAAACCTGTTGATGACAGTATCCTTCTCAATTCAAGTTTAGTCACTGTGCTCCATATCCAAGCTCCACCACCAGCCTCATCTCTTCTGTATCCTAAGGGGAATGCCTTTTGGAAAATGACTCTGTAGTAATTATTGCCTGTACACCGTGTCAACACCCTGTGGTAGGCTTTGGGGATATTTATATTTAACAACCCTACAAAGCACCATTATCATTATTTTACAGAGAGGGAAACAGGGTCCAGACAACATTAGTAACATACTGAAGGCAGCATGGTAGGGAAAGGCTGGGCCTCAGAGATAGTCCTCTCTGTGGCAAAAGAGCTGGTAGTCTTAACCCTTTGTACTTTGCCAGAAACATGGAAGATTATTTTATGGGTGGGCCCATATCTTTAATCCCAGCCATGAGCCAGGAAGATCACCAGTTTAAGGCCAGCCTGAGCTACACAGCAAGACCCTATCTCAAAAGATAGAAGAAAAACTTTATATACAATAAAAATACCAAGTACAGTTCAGACTAATGAAAGAGATACTAAGCCCTCAGCGTTCCTCCTCTCTGGAGCCCTAAGTTTTACTGGAGTGATAAGACTTGGAGGAAGTAGAGACGGCCACTATGAGGGGGATGTGCTAGACTAAGGACCTGCACAGCACTGCGGACTTCACTTGTTCTTTGCACACATGCCAGCTCTGTGAGGTCCACTTCAGTAAACTAGAAATGGACCCTGCCTTCAGAGTAAGCCATGGGACAATTGGAGACACAGGATTGCAAATAAAGACCCTGTGACATTATTCACCAAATACTAGAATAAAGAGGATTAGGGCAAACAGAGCGGCTCCCTGTTGGAAGGAGGAAGAGGAGGTATTTGACTTAGTCCTTGAAAGATGAGGATATCTAACTACATGGAGATGAATATAGGCAGAGGCATGAAGAGGAAGTGAAGGGTGTTTAAAGACTGGAGAGTATTTGTGTGACCAGACCACCCATGAAGAGGCAGAGGCCAAGACTATTAGGGCTTTGAAAGCCAGGTTAGAGTTGAGAATTCAGCCTGAGTGCTAGAGTCACTGACACATTCTAGGCTGGGATTGGCACACACTGTTATCACTTTCTGCTACCAGGATCAAGAGGCAGAGAGAGGGTAGGCCTGATGAAGGCCCTGAGACCAGGTGTGAAGGGAAAGGAGGTCTAGGGGCTCGCTGGAGGGGATGCAGCAGGAAATGGTTCACTGAGCTGGGAGGAAGGCCTGGGAGACAACCGAAGGCTGGTGGTGGCAAGGTCTGAAAAGGGAAGAGTGCTTTGGTGTAGGGGGACAAGTGTGTGTTACTTGTTCTAGCCAGTCTGTTTTCTTTATCAAGTTTACAGTATGCTTACGGCGGGATGGGCGGACTGTGTATCAGCAAGTTCTGTCCCTGGAGCGTCCAAGTGTCCTGCGCAGCTGGAACTGGGGCCTGTGTGGCTACTTTGCTTTCTACCACGCCCTCTATCCCCGAGCCTGGACAGTCTATCAGCTTCCTGGTCAGAACGTCACCCTCACCTGCCGCCAGATCACACCTATCTTGCCCCATGACTATCAGGTGAGGCTTCCTCCTCTGTTTCCTCTACCACTGCTGGAGATTTTATTACGTACAAAAAGGAGAGGTTGGAGCTGTGAACATCACGCTGGCTTCCCAGACCAATTAGTCCTAGCCTTCTGGATCTAGAAGGCTGTTTTCCTGGGAATATGGGAGATTCAAGTTAGACAGGAGGGACAATGGTGGGGAATATTTGAGGTTCTCTATGTCCATGACTGATCCTGAGGAGTTGAGCCAAGCCTGGATACAGTGAGACTGAGTCCAATCTTTTATCCCCAGGACAGTAGCCTCCCTGTAGGAGTCTTTGTGTGGGACGTAGAAAATGAAGGAGATGAAACTCTGGATGTGTCCATCATGTTCTCTATGCGCAATGGACTAGGAGGTGAAGATGATGCCACAGGCGGGTTGTGGAATGAGCCCTTCTGTCTGGAACAGGATGGGAAGACTGTTCAGGGGCTACTCCTGCATCATCCAACCCCTCCGAATCCCTACACCATGGCTGTGGCTGCACCATGCACGGTAATGGAAGAATGTGCTCTCTACTTCTCCCTGTGAGCTGTGCCTCACAGCCTGACCCTGAACCTACTTCTGCCTCTCATAGTCCTTCATTTCATCAGCTCCCAAGTCCCATCCTCGTCACAGCCCTCAGTCTCTGGGACTCAGGGTGACAGTGTGTAAGGGGAAGAGCTAGTCAGGATCCAGTGTACTTGTGCTTGCCTTCACAGAGTCTTTGGCTCTTTAACAGGCAGATACCACAGTAACCTACATCACAGCCTTTGACCCTGACAGCACTGGGCAGCAGGTGTGGCAGGACCTACTTCAAGATGGACAGCTGGATTCTCCTGCTGGTGATAGGGGTTTTGACTGGGAGGTGATGGGAAGAAAGGCTGTGTCCTGCCTTAGGACCAGGGGTGGAAGACCCAATAATGAATAGGCCTTGTCCCCAAGATAGGAGTCCCTAGCTTTGGGGCTCAAGGTGCCTGTGCTGATTCCTCTGTGCTTCTTAGGCCAAAGCCCCCCAACACAGAAAGGAGAGGGTATCGCTGGGGCTGTATGTATTTCCAGGAAGCTGCCACCACGAGGCCGCTGTTGCCTGGAGTTTTCATTGGCGTGGGATATGCCTCAGATCATGTTTGGAGCTAAGGGCCAGGTGTACTACAGGTAAATGCAGGGATCCGAAGGTGCTGAGGCCCTGGCCTAGATCTATTCTCATGCCTTTCTTTCCATCCCAGGCGGTATACACGGTTCTTTGGTTCAGATGGTGATGTGGCACCTGCCCTTAGCCACTACGCACTGTGCCAATATGCAGACTGGGAGAACAGAATCTCAGCATGGCAGAGCCCAGTACTGGATGACAGGTGCCAATAGAGCCCTTTTGTACTTTTTCCTAGGCACTTACTCTAGGACTTGATCTGTTTCTACCCACTGGTGGGTAGGGCTGTGCAGGAATTCACTTAGTGCCCCTCTTCCTCCAAACTCTAGAATCCTTTCTATTCTGGGAGGCTCATAAAGATCTATTCCCTCCTCTTGGCTTCCCAGCTCCTTGCCTGCCTGGTACAAATCTGCACTGTTCAATGAATTATACTTCCTGGCTGATGGAGGCACAGTGTGGCTGGAAGTTCCTGAAGACTCCCTACCAGAGGAGCTGGGAGGGACCATGCATCAGCTCCGCCCAACTCTGCAGGACTATGGGCGATTTGGCTATCTTGAGGGTATGGGGTGTGTCAGGCTTTCTAATGTCCTGCATAACACAAGACAACAGATTTTGCCTGTCACGGGATATTGGTGGGATAAGGGATAAATGGTGACTATAGAAAGATGACTGTGCCCTACTTCCAACTTTTGAAGAGCTATCAAGGGGAAGCCGGGATTCTGGCAAGTGTCTCTCTCATTCCTCCAGGCCAGGAGTATCGCATGTACAACACATATGATGTCCACTTTTATGCTTCTTTTGCCCTCGTCATGCTGTGGCCCAAACTTGAGCTCAGCCTACAGTACGACATGGGTGAGGGTGACCTCTTAGCTTTCTTTACCCATGACCCTTTGTTGTCTCTCAAATGATACGTCCATCCCCTTACCCCTGAGGGTACCTGCATCGTGTGTATTCTTCTCTAGGGTCACAGACACAGAGCACTGTGCCCCCCAAGCCTGCCCATTCTCTGCTTCCCCTCACGTACTTGTGTATCTGCTCCCCCAGCTCTGGCAACTTTCAAGGAGGACCTGACCCGGCGACGGTACCTGATGAGTGGAGTAGTGGCACCTGTGAAAAGGAGGAACGTTATCCCTCATGATATTGGGGATCCAGGTAGAATCCCATACCCCAAAGTCAGCTTCCGTCTGTCAGTTTTTATACCCTCTAACCTGTCCACCGATACATCTCCCTACAACAGATGATGAGCCATGGCTCCGGGTCAATGCATATCTGATTCATGATACTGCTGACTGGAAGGACCTGAACCTGAAGTTTGTGCTGCAAGTTTATCGAGACTATTACCTGACGGGTGATCAAGGTTTCCTGAAGGACATGTGGCCTGTGTGCCTGGTAAGGAATAAGTACATAGTGCCCAGTATAACAAGGACATGGCTGGTGTTTTGGGGGAACTCAGATGGCTAGTATCTTTCTTAGAACCCAAGTCATTAGCATCTTGATCCCTCTCTAGGCTGTGATGGAGTCTGAAATGAAGTTTGATAAGGATCAAGATGGACTTATTGAGAATGGAGGCTATGCAGACCAGACCTATGATGGATGGGTCACCACAGGCCCCAGGTTCGGGGGTGGGCATTTCCAGGTCTGAGGTGGGGAACTGGGCACGTGAGGATGGTAGTGCTCATGCTTGAGGGGCTGGAGCTGCCAGTCTCACCCTAGTCCCTGTCCCTGATCAGTGCTTACTGTGGAGGGCTGTGGCTGGCAGCTGTGGCTGTGATGGTTCAGATGGCTGTTCTGTGTGGGGCTCAGGATATCCAGGATAAGTTCTCTTCCATTCTCTGCCGAGGCCGAGAAGCTTATGAGAGATTGCTCTGGAACGGTGAGTAAAAGCAACCTGGAGCATTTGAAACCAACTGCAGGGACACAGCAGCTTTATTTTGCCCCTCTTCTACTCCAGGCCGCTATTACAACTACGATAGCAGCTCCCAGCCTCAGTCCCGCAGTGTCATGTCTGACCAGTGTGCTGGGCAATGGTTCCTGAGGGCCTGTGGCCTGGGAGAAGGAGACACTGAGGTGAGAAACTAGAAAAGCCAGAAAGATCAGTTCCCTGGAGGTGGGAAGCAAGTATAAGAGACTCTGCCTTTGCTCTTCCCCCTTTAGGTATTTCCTACCCCGCATGTGGTCCGTGCTCTCCAAACCATCTTTGAGCTCAATGTCCAGGCCTTTGCAGGAGGAGCCATGGGGGCTGTGAATGGAATGCAGCCTCATGGTGTCCCTGATAGATCCAGTGTGCAGTCTGATGAAGTTTGGGTGGGTGTGGTCTACGGGCTGGCAGCCACCATGATCCAAGAGGTAATATATTCCCTCTCTCATCCCTTCATTTGTACTGTGATCCAGAAAACTTCCTCAACCACTAAATTCTTTCCAAGAACACCCTAATCCATCTTATCTGTATATAGAGCCCCCTTTTCCCTGGTATGCATTATACCTCTTGCCTTTAGGGCAAATGGCCTACTATCTTATCTGCTCAGCTAAGCAGTAAGTAATTGTACCAAGAGAGCCAGTTATTATGTATGACTTCTACCTCTCTCCACAGGGCCTGACTTGGGAAGGTTTCCAGACAGCTGAAGGCTGTTACCGCACTGTATGGGAACGCCTGGGCCTGGCTTTCCAGACCCCAGAGGCATACTGCCAGACACGAGTGTTCCGCTCCCTGGCCTACATGCGGCCACTGAGTATCTGGGCCATGCAGCTGGCCCTGCAACAGCAGCAGCATACTAAGGGCAGCAGGCCAGTAGTCACAGAGGGCACAGGACTAAGCACAGAGCCTGAATGTGGACCAAAGAAATGTCTGGCACACCTAAGTCCAGAGTGATCCCTCTGAACTTTGGAGGCCTAGCCTCTGCACTGGTTTTTTTCTCCTTCCTCCCATGATTCCTGCAGCCCTGAGCCAATAGGACAATCATGCCCCATCCCTCCCCCCCAACTGTGCCAGTAAAAAGGGGCTGAAGAACCACTTATTTATTTCTTACCCTACCCGTTCCTTCCGTGGATGAAATATTCAAGGCCAGTAAACTTCTCCAAGTCTGTTCATGGGACAACAGATATATATGGGTATAAATAAAAGGCCCTTAAAACTAGTAAGTATGGTGTGTCTGAGTTCCCAGCATCCTAATGGGGTACAGGAGCAAAGGCCAGCTCTTCCCTACTTTTTTATTTGAATATAGACAGGAATCCTCAGGCTGAGGGATGCCCTGTATCCTCACATCTGACCTGAATACCTGCCCTGTACAATAACAGAAGGGCTGTGGGTAGGAAGCCATCCCCCATTTTGTGAAAGATTTGCCTGCAGGGGAAGGCTGGGGCCTGAGAAGCAGGTCTCTGAGGAAAGATCAAGGAGTGGCCAGTACAGGGGCTGCTCTACCAGAGGCATGTGGTAGAGTAAGCAGGAGTAGTTGTTGGAGCCCAGGAGCCTATGTTCTGAGCTGTCCAGCAACTGGTCTGTGGTGTCCTTTGGTAACTCGGACTGCAGGGCAGGCAGCATCTGCCGGTGATGGTCCTCACTGGGGAGGGCACGAAGCTGGCGGTGCAACACTGAAGAGACAAAGATTGGTCAGGAGACAACACAGAAGAAGCCCTCTACCACAGCCCAGACCTTAAGGTGTCCTCTTACCAACATACTCAGCTGGCACACTCCCTCTTGGGTCAGAGGAGTACATAGCAGGTACCAGAAGAAGGCAGAAAGAAAACAGTAGGACCTAGAACACGGGAAAAAGGAGATAAAGGGCTCTGGGTCATACACCCTGTTTCTTCCAAGGAAAGGATGTCTCGTCCAATTCTCACCAGGACACATGTGCTGCCACTGCTGGTTTTGTTTGCTATCTCAATCACCATGGCCTGAAGTTTCCTCAGTTGATCCAGAAGGGACCTAAGGGAAGAGAGGAAACAGTGGTGAGCACACCCAGGCCTAGCACCAAGTCACAATGAAACCCTCCTGTTTAAGCCACCCTCTCCACTAGTGCAGTGGATCCAGTCTCTGAACTTCCTTGCTATTTTTTCCCCCAAATGACTTCTTTCTGCACAAATACCTGTAACTCCTTATTGAAACAAAAAATAAAACTCTGCCCTGACTTAAACAAAAACCTTCAGGAAAAATTCTCCAATGCTGATCAACTATGCATGTAATCCTCACTGGGTTGTATTCTCTTCCTTGTGGGACAACACCCCAGTGCTGGAGAGTTCCAGCCAAACACAAATGTGCCATCTTCTCTCCACCTAGACACTTTCCCCACCCAGTCCCATCCCCTCTGAAGCTGACTACCTCTCTTCAGTCTTTCCTTCCTTCCCCTTTCTTTTTCTTGGTATCTAATGTCTCCGCAGTGACTTGTAAATGTACTCCCCATTACTTTGAGCTTGAGACCTGGTTAAAGTCTAGCCACCAGATTGCTGCATTTAGGAGCTTTCCAGATAGAAGTCATGGAATAGTGGGAAGAGTGAGAAAGCATTAAGAAATTAATGACTAAGCCGGGCGGTGGTGGCGCACGCCTTTAATCCCAGCACTTGGGAGGCAGAGGCAGGCGGATCTTTGCAAGTTCGAGGCCAGCCTGGTCTACACAGCGAGTCCAGGACAACCAGAGCTGTTAAACAGAGAAACCCTGTCTCGAAAAACCAAAAAAAAAAAAAAAAAAAAAGAAATTAATGACTATAAATGGTTGCTTACAGATTCTGTTCCTCTAGAAGTTGTACTTTGTTCTGCAGCTCCTGATTCTGGGCTGTGTATTTCAAGACCCTAGAGGATAACATGGATATCAAAATATTGCCTGGGTCCTCCTTTCAAAAACTTAAGGCTTCCAACTTTTCCCCCCATGTTCTTTCTTTCTTACCTGCTCTCTAGCCCCCCTACATACACCTTCTTCTTTTTTCGGCTTTCTTGAGCTGCTCTCTTGTTGCGAATCTTCCTCCGCACTCGTTTTAGAACTTGTTCCTCCACCTAAGAGAAGATGGGGAAAAAGGTCACCCAAGGTATATTATTATATGCCTGTATATTATTATATACCTATATATATTACATAGGTGTGTTGGAGGGCAGCTAAGTCCTACCCTCTTCCCAATCAAAGACTTTCCACAGCTTCTCTGATCAATAGGCATTAACCTTCTGTGTGAATGTCTCTAAGGACCAGCTGTTCAACAATTAAAAGCCAAACTATTTTCTGATTATTATTTTTATGTATATGCATGTTTTGCCTGTATGTATGTCTGTATAATGTGTGTGCCTGGTGCCCAAAGGCCAGAAGAGAGTGTCAGATCTGAGACTGGAGTTACAGGCAGTAGTGGGTTGTCATGTGGGTGCTGAGACTCGAACCTGGGCCCCCTGGAAGAGCAGAAAGTGCTCTAAACCATGGAGCCATCTTTCCAGCCTCTAATTAATTTAAAATTGTCCTTTTAAGCTAGGTGTGGTGGTACATGCCTATAATCTCATCACTTAGAAGGTAGAGGGAGGAGATCAGGACTTCAAGACTCCTTAGCTAGAGTGGTTTTGAGGCCAGACTGAGCTATATAAGACCATGACTCAAAACTAACAACATCCATCCTTATCCTAAACCAACATCAATCTTATCATTTCCATCCACTGGATTTACCTAGATTCTCTGGGGCCATATACATAGTGTTGTTTTACCTTTTTTTTTTTTTTTTAGATTTATTTATGCATTTCATGTATATGGGTTGTCTGCATTTACATCTGTACACCAGAAGAGGGCATCAGACAGTTGTGAGCTGCCAGGTGGGTGCTGGGAATTGAACTCAGGACCTTTGGAAGAGTGGTGAGTGCTCCTAACTACTGGACTCTCTTTACCCTCCTCTGGAGCCATATATAATATATCCTTATTTTAAGGCACTTAAACTCTTTTGCAGAAATTAAAACTGAATGACGTTAACTCTTATAATCTCTGATAATGCCTATCAAAGCCTGGACACTAGCCAGGAGTGATGTCATGCACCCATAATTTAGTCCTTGGGTGTTAAGGATCAGGAGTTCAAAGGCATTCCTTACCCGCTACATAGTTTGAGACTAGCTCAGCCTGGGCTTACAAGACCCTGTGTTAACAAACAAGGGCTGGAGAACATACCTCAGTGGCAGAGCACTTAACATGCAAGATACTATATTCAAATCTCAATGAGTGAAAGGAATTATGGTTTTCTCTGGCCAGTGTAAGGGAGGACAAGACATTTTCTAACCTAGAGACATCAGCACTACTGATAATTTCCAAATTTCATTTTCTTTCCTACTAACTAATATATTGCTCACTCATCTTATAATGGTGGTAGAGGGATAGGAGACAGTGTCTCATGTAGCCCAGGCTTACCTGAACTTGACATTGCCTGAACAGACTTGCCTGAAGCCAAGTCTGGCCTTTAACTCCAGATCGTCCCATCTCAAATAATTAAACATCTACGTAACAAAAGAAACCATGGGAATGTTCAAAAGGCAAATGACATAAAAATGTTTGCCACAAAAACTAGATGTAGCAGCTTATTCCTGTAATCCCAGCACTTTGGAAGCGGCTTGGAACTTGTGAGGACCGTCCTGCCTCTGCCTCTGGGACTACAGAGGTGTGAGCCATCCTGCCCAACCTCCACAACTGTTTTTGTTAGACTGCTTCTGCCTCTCAAACGTTTCTACCATTGGACAAGAGGTGAAGTGCCATGGCAACAATGAAATCTGTCAGGGCCCTTCATTTGCAGTCCTTCTCAAGGCTCTCACTGTTAATTGATACTTAAAAAATTATCTTTTGTATGTGGGTATGTGCTTGTTTGGAGAGTAGAGAACTTGTAGGAGTCGGTTCTCCTTCCATGATGTGGGTCCTGGGGGTAGATACCAGGTGGTCAAGTCTGACAGCAAGGGCCTACCAAGCCAAACACATGATTTCGAAAGAAACACAACAATTTGTATAGGCCCCACAAGATCAGGATCTATGCTGGCATCTAGCCTATTATCTACCTGTTCCAGGTTCTCACTGGCAGCAAGTCTGCTTTGATTCTTACCTCAGTCCTTTTTCAAATGATTGATATGAAATAAACTGAGTTTGCCTACTTGTGTCACACAATCCTCCTCCAGCTTTTGCTCCACCAATAGGAACCTTACCTTAGTGAGAGGAAGTTTTGAGGGCAGGGTAAGCCCTTCTTTCTCCAAGAGCCTCTTCTCTTCCTCAGTCAGTATCAGCCCAGAAATCTAAGGTTGGAGAGCAGAGTTTCGTGGGGATGTCAGAGCAGTGGGGGGGGGGGGGTGATGCTGGCCCCTGCAAGGTGAGGTAATCCTGAAACGCCAAGTCCAGTACCTGCTCTGCTGCACTTTCCTCCACATGCACTGGAGTCATGTGGAACTCCTCCTTTTCAAAGCTCCCAGTATCTGCAAAAGCGAAACTAGGATTAGCTAGGCCCTTGAGCTCTCTCCGCCCCCATAACTTAACAGTTCACACTCACCTAGATCTATGGAGACATGCTCCTGTGGGAGGGAGTAGTTGTGATCATGGTGTACCGAAGAGCTAGAGGAGCTGAGAAATTCCAGCGATGTGGAGGGACTGAGCAGAGAGTTCAGTAAATCCTCCACCTCCCAGTCGCTCAGTGCTTGCACCGAGTTCTAACAAATTCAAAGGCCTGGATTTATCTCCGTACCTTGGGTCTCACGGACATCGCTAGCTTCCCCATTCAGAACGCCCACCCACCTCGGAAGGCAACAGCTCCAAGTCCAGCGGAGCCTCCACGTCCTGCTCAGTCGCAGCCCACAAATCTCCGCTTTCCTCTAGCAGGAAGCCCAGCAGGTCCTGATCACCAGGATCCAAAGCTAGCAGGTCCTGACCACCAGGATCCATTTGGGATATCTACGGGTAGAAATCCCTCCACGCAGATCCAATCTCTGAATCTTAGGCACGACCCCTTAGTCTAACAGTCAAGTTGGCTCGACTTACCTTAGCCACTCCCGGTCAAGGGCCTACCTAAACCACTGCCACCTCCCAGCTTCTATTTTCCTCAGCTTCCAACACAACGGAAATGATGCACATAGCCCCTTGGCATCCTGGGACTTGGAGTTCCCTCCAACTCGGAAGTGACTCCTGTGCTGCGCCACGTCCCGGGGGCTATGCAAATTGTAGGGACGTCCCTACAAGCTTCCCACACCCCAGGGCGGGGATTCTAGGGATCCGGGTCCGCCTTTGCCTCGAGCTAGAAAAAAAGAAGAGTCTAAAAGGGAACTCTAGCTTAGTTCGGGCGTTCTCTCCAGCGCGCCGCACTCTTGCTTCCTGCCGGGGAGGGGCGGCCAGGCTTCGCGGGCCCCCGAGCATCGAGAGCTGCGGCCAGAGCAGCTTCCTGCAGTCTCCGCGACCATAGAGCGCGGACCCAGGGCGCCGCCGGCGGGTAGGGGACGTTTCCAGGACGGAAGTGGACCAGAGTGTCGAAGGGAGGGCGAGGCCGGAGCCCTTCAGCGACCGGGAGAAGGTGCGGGTAGCGGGCCGGCGGGCGGGGCGCAGAGCCGGGCAGCACAGGTAGGCCGAGTGGCCTGGGCCGGAGCTTCTAGGTGGGGCTGCCGGGCCAAGCCGTCCCGGGAAGCGGCGGGCGGCCCCCCCAGTCCTCTTGCATATCCTGTGTCCGGTCCTGTTCGGGAGGTCACCGTCCAGCGCGTTTCGGTTTGGGTTTGGAATTAAGCTAGCTGTGTTGCGAGAAGCGGGCCCCTTTTCTTGGGAGTGTAGGCAGTTCTCTGTCTCGGCTATGTTTTTGGGAGTGTGAGGATTGGGGTGGCAGTGAGGCACTGGGCGGGGATGGGCTTTGCTGTTAGCCGATAGTGAGTTTGTGGTTAGGAAGGCTTTGGGTGAGTTTGGGATTAGGTGCGGTCGGGTCTAGGAAGCAAGGATCCCTTTAGAAGTTAAGGAGCTGGACTACATTTTAAGCATTAGTTGCATGAGTCGAGTCTGTGTCGTGTATGTGACATTTAGATTGAGATCATTATTTTGTTTTCTGGAATGACTAGCATAAGTCAGAGTACAGGATCGGGTTAAGGATCAACAACAGGAGTTGGCTTTGAAGTTCGTTTTAGGGATTAAATTCCATTGCTATGGGGTCAGTATTAAGAATAAACAGTAAAAAAGTGAATTAGGAAGCAAGTTAGAAAAGAGCTTTGGGATTAGGGGGTCAGTATTTAGGGTTAAAGTTGGGGGACCTGGGGCTAAAATAAAAGCTAGATTAGTATGAGTGTCTGCTAGGAAAGGAATGAATGTCAAAGTACAGGGGATTAGGAAGCAGAGGAAAGTCAGGATTAATTTTAGGAATCGGTGGCAGCATTAGGGTGGAGGTTGCAACTACAACGTAACAGGTAAAATGTAGGAGGTTGGCGGCAAGTAGCTGCCTTCGTTTTGTAGTGAGGTCTCTTATTCCTGTGTAATCACAGAGGCTTCTTTTATCCAAAGATGTGATAAACTAACTTCAGGCCAGAGCCCTGGGCTTCAGCTAGAATCACCAACATCTGGGACTCTACTTTCTTTATTCTACTGCCTAAGTCCAAGACTTCCTGAGGCCACCATCACGGGAGGCACGGGTTTCTGGACTATGTTTACTAGGTGGAAGATGGGAAATGGAAAGAGACCCAGGAGTCGTACAAGGTCGAGTCATGAGTGGGGAAGACTAGGAAAGAAGAGGCCCGTGACTAACGGGGGAAGCTGACCAAGGAAACCTTTTTGTTCTGACAGTTTAACTAACTAACTCTACAGCTTCCCTCTTTCTCCACACACTGGCCCCTCTCAGTCTCTTGTCCCTCCCCAGTCCTACATTGCACACCCTTTATACTTAGAGACTCTCCTGGTCTTTAGCTCCTTTCCTGTTGCTCATCTTTAGTATCCATTTCCCATCCTCTTTCCCCATCTTTTCATCCACACATCCTACTTTAGTTTCTGTCACTCAAACCTGAGTTTTCCCATCATCATAAAACACTTTCTCATACCTGCATACCTCCTGGCCAACTGCTGAATGCCCTCCTCCTGGCTCTTGCTATGTGTACCCCCTGGTTTCTGAGCCTCCTTTAACTTCCAGGTCCACTTGTAGATCCCCTTCCCCCACCTCCCAATGGAAAAGAGGAAATGATACCCAAAGAGGAAACTGGGTCTTACTGATCCCACACCCAGCCAGGCCACTGACCACACCCCCATGTCACTCCCAGCTTGACCCTGCCACTGACCACAGCATATCCCCTACCCAGCCTGATCCAGCCACTGGCTCTGCCCCATGCTGCCCCTCCCCCTAACTCCAGCAATACTTAGATACTGTCAGTGTCCCTTCACTACTTCCACCCCAGCCTCATTTAGCCACTTACCACGTGCCTAGCTCTTCTGAAACTCATGACCTGGCCTCTGACCTCACTCTGTCATTCTTCAGTTTAGTCACCATCCATGGTATCCTTCTTCTCCTTCCCCACCTGGTTCAGTAGCTCATCACACATGTCTGTTTGCTACTGTCCCCTTCCCTGTCTTTTCTACACCCTGTCATCCCCAGTCACCGTCTAATATTGTCAGTAACCCCACCTATCTGCCCCTACCTACAAACACTATCACACCCCTTTTCCTACAGCTTCATTCCCACATTCCCATCCTAACTTAATCCCATCCCCGACCCTGGTTGTATCACTTAAGCTGAAGCTGTCTAGGCAATAAATGGCCACTGGTCATCGCAGGCTGACTTTGGGCTCAGGTTTCTGGGAGTTGACAGCACCAAGCTCCTGTGTCAGCCCTACTTTTCTGAATGGCAGCTTCCTCTCCGCACAACTTTAACTCTGGCTTTATTGTCTCTTATGCTAATACATTGTCCTCCTAACTTGGCCCCAAAGTTGCCCAAAATCCAGTTCTGGGGATGTCCCTGTTGAAAGCTTCCTTGACCTCCTGTTCCCCTCCAGTCAGTTAAGTTCCTCATGCTCCTCTCAGCTTTTGCCTTTCCATCTTAACCCTAACTTCCCCACCACTGCTCCCTTGCAGGTGCCCTGTGCTTCAGTCAGCTTGCCTACTTACTTTCCTGAATGTTCCTCCAGGATTCCCTGCTTCTCCACCTTTGCTAATGCTATTCTGTCTGGCTGGGACGCTACCTTTGACTCATCTTCGACTGATCTAATGGCGAGAGCTTGGGCTTTGAAGGCAGAGAGACCTGGGTTCGGATTTTGGCGTCACAACTTACTATTTGGACAAGTACTCTTTAAAAGTATTTAACAGTCTTGAGCCTTGGTTTCCTAATGTGTAAAATGGATATAATGACACCTACCTTGCAGGGTTGTTGTAAGGATTAACTGCAATCATGTATACGATGCAATTAACATATAGTCAATAAATGGCACATCACTATTACTTTTCATTACCTTCATGTTTTCAAAATCCTAACTGCAAACGATACCTTTCATGGATATATTTTGGTCCCCTTCCACAACCTAAAGGGATCCCTTTTCTGAGCATACACATTGTAACTTTTTTCACATCCTGCCCTCTGTTGTAACTCTGTATTTAGCTTATCCACCCACCTGGAAGGCAAAGTCTAGGCCTTACTCATCTTGGTTCCCTGCCACTGAAAGTTTGGCCTACCGCCTTCCCACAGCAGGCCCTCGAAGACTACATGGAGGGAAAACGTGTGTGTAGTGGAAGGAGAGAGGCTGGGGACCTGGACTCTGGGGCCTGGTGCAGTGGTGGGGAAGCAGTGCGTGTGCATGTGGTGCCTAGAGAAGGTGGATGTGTGTAGGAGCTGTGAGACTAAGATAAGATCTGTCTGTCAGCCGGGCAGTGGTGGCGCACGCCTTTAGTCCCAGCACTTGGGAGGCAGAGGCAGGCGGATCTTTGCAAGTTCAAGGCCAGCCTGGTCTACAAATTGAGTCCAGGACAGCCAGGGCTACACAGAGAAACCCTGTCTCGAAAAACCAAAAAAAAAAAAAAAAAAAAAAAAAAAGATCTGTCTGTGTAGAGGCAGCTAGGTAGTCTTGTGGGAAAGTCTTATGTAGAGGCTAAAGTCGGGGTGCATGTGTGGAAATGAAGACCCTGTTTTGGAGGAAGTCAGGTCCAGCCCTTCAGCTGCCCAGTCCAGCCCTAAATAAGCCTCCAGCAGCCCAAGGCCGGATATGTCAGTCTCACCCACAAACCCCTCCCCCCTCCCAGCGGTTGAGGACTCAGAGGCCAAATTTGGTAACAGACTGAGTGTTATTCCCCTAACCCTCTTACGTTCTGACTGTCTGCAGCTTTCTCTCTCCCTTTGTCCCCTTTTGTAACTCTCTATCTTTTTGCAGTTTCCCCTTGTAGGTACCTGTACTGATGATATTCTCCATGTACCCCAAAATTCCTTAGCCCTAGTGTACTTGCATTCCATTCCTTGCTAGGATTTGACCTCCTGTCCTCCACTCCTCCCCCCCCCCAAATTGCCCAATGCCTCTGGAATGCATCTCAGGAATGTGTTGAGGGAGGAGGAGTTCTCTGGGAGGGGGACATGGAGGGGGTGTTGTTGCTGCTCATAAAACGTGATAAAAAGGGACCAGGGTTCTCAGATGAGGACAGGAAGCAGATAACTTCAACTCATAGTTTCAGGGGTCTTGTTCTTTGCCACTGCTAGTCCCGACTCAATGTTTGACTTCCTTCACTCTCAATTAACTGTATGGATAGCTCCTCAGAACCAGTCTGGAGGTTAGGGCTGGCATGACTCAGCTCTCTTATCGGGGTCTTACCAGAGGAAGAAGTGGGGATCCGTATGTCCGGAGGAAATGGGGGCAGAGGGACATACATGCAGCTTCAGCTTAGGTTGAGGAGTTTTTTTCAGTCCTGCTTGGGCTCCTCAGACTCCTGTTTCACTGACCCTCCAGCTTTCACTCTCCCACAGCCAGGTCTGTCCCACTGGGAAAGGTTCCCTACGAATAAGATGAGGGCAGAGAACTGGGACTCTGGAGGCTGGAAGGGTCCTCTCATTTGGGATAAAGATAGTGAGCTATGCTTCTTTTCTTTTGCAATCCTGGACTGTGTATATGGTCAGAAACTTTCTCCTTGTCCTTGATCCTGGTATTTTCTACATCTGTGTCTGGTTTCGATCAAGACTTTCCACTCTCCTGCTTCATCTCTCCCAACCTCTTTCTCCTCCACCCTTTCCCGGTTCACCTGGTTCTCAAATGTGTCCTGTGTTGTGATACCCGCTCATTTCCCATTCTTTCCCCCAGTCCTGCTTACCCCCTTGGACTAACAGTTTGCCAGGTGAGGAGTGGGGAGGCCTCATTCCCTCCCTTTCTTAGTTAAGAGATAACCTAGACCCACCATGCAGAACTGTCCTTTGGGCCTATCATACCCACCTGCTGCTCGTAGCATTCTGTAGCCCACTGAGAAATGGTGGTTGAAGGTAGAGGAAAGTGGAGTAGGCTTTGCAGATGCTGAGCGGCACTGAAAGCTTGTGTGGGTACCTAGTTAAGGTGGAGGGCAGTTTGCGGAGGACTTGGTGAGGAAGACAGCTGCAGTGAGTCTTGAGTAGCAGCTCGGTTGCTTACAAGGATCAAGAACTGAGTTTAAAGGTCAGGGCTCTTTGTCTTGCTCTCCTGGAAACTTTCTCCTCTCCAAGAAGTGTTGGCTAGGTCATCTCAGAGAGATGTCTCTGGACAGAGGATGATAATTCTACCTTGACTGTACAGCTCATTGGCCCTGCATGTACCATTCAGATTGGAAGAGAGCAGGGACAAAAGTAGATCTCCCTGACTTGCTAGCTACAGTCTGTTTGCAGGATTCAGGATCCCTAGGATTCTGCATTTTGCCAAGAAGGCAAAGGCTGTGAGAGGGAAGGTCACATGATGGGTCAGGACAGCGCTCTGAAAATCCCAGGACAGAATGGGAGACAAAAAAAAAAACAACTGACCCTGGAAAAGTGAAAAACAAGGCAGGCAGGGTTGGAAAAAGAGGAGAGCAGGAACAAGAGGCTGTAGGCCCTTGGTACCAGAGAGGCACAAATTCCAGTGGTACAGGCCGGACAGCGTCCTCAGGTGACATGCCTTTCAGTACTGCTTTTGTACTCCAGAGAGCAGCCTCTCTGGGATGTCTTAAATGGTCATGACTAGTCCGTTTGATATAAGTAATCTTTCGTCTTTTAAAATTGTTAACTAGGACAAAACAACATATTATCCTCTGTGTGGTGAGTGCCTTAAAAGTCCTCTCTGGGGCTCTGTCTGAGGGACTCCAGTGAGGAATGTTCATTAGTACATATCCTCACTGGTTCTTCAGATCAGCCAGGCTGAAGAGCAGAGGCCACCACCATGGTTGCGCTTTCGCTGAAGATCAGCATTGGGAATGTGGTGAAGACGATGCAGTTTGAGCCGTCTACCATGGTGTATGACGCCTGCCGCATGATTCGGGAGCGGATCCCAGAGGCCCTGGCTGGCCCTCGTGAGTCTGACTACTGAGGTGGTGGGGGGCAGGAATCCTCCACCCCTTATTCTGGGCTCGTGGTCTTGACCGTGTGCCCCTTGTGTTCTGAGGGTCCTCGCCTCTCAGGCCTCTGCTCCAGGGTTTTCTTTCCTCTTTCTCGTGGGAGAAAATAATATGCAGAGGCAGTGTTTTGGCCACAGTGGAGTTCTTATAAGTCTAATGTGTCTACCATCTCTTTTAGCCAGCGACTTTGGGCTATTTCTGTCAGATGATGACCCTAAAAAAGGTATATGGCTAGAGGCTGGGAAAGCTTTGGACTACTACATGCTCCGAAATGGGGTGAGTATCTTCATCAGTGACCACCTGCATCCTTTTCCCACTGTCTCACTTGTTCCAGAACCCACATTGGTCTCTGCCCCTCCTCTCTCTTCCTCCCTCATACTAGTTCGTTCCCCCAACCCTGGGCTTTGCACATACCAGGCATGCACAGCTACTGCAGGCAGTCAGAACACCCTCCTTTTGGATGAGCCACCATAGCCTTTCATTTAGTAATCTACTTTCCTTCTCCTTGAGTGTGTAAAGGGAACCAGTTTAAATATGCCCCGACCACCTCTCCCTGCTCCAACAGGACACCATGGAGTACAGAAAAAAACAGAGGCCCCTGAAGATCCGGATGTTAGACGGAACTGTGAAGACTGTCATGGTGGATGACTCCAAGACTGTCACTGACATGCTCATGACCATCTGTGCCCGAATTGGTAAGGGGTCTTGTCAGAGCAGAGGCCTGGGCCAGAAGGCTCCAGCTCTGCCAAAAGATTTTTATGACTGAGGAGTTACCAAGCCATCCCCTTCCCGTAGGCATTACCAACCATGATGAGTATTCACTGGTTCGAGAGCTGATGGAAGAAAAAAAGGATGAGGGGACAGGGACCCTGAGAAAAGACAAGACCCTGCTGCGAGATGAAAAGAAGATGGAGAAACTAAAGCAGAAGCTGCACACAGATGATGAGTGTAAGCAGAAGTAGGCGGGTCCTTGGAAATGTAGAGGGGAGGGCACCCTGAATCACGGAACTGATGGTTGATAAGGAAAGGTAGAGGAGAGGGCACCCTGAATCACGGAACTGATGGTTGATAAGGAAAGGTAGGCAGTGAAGGCGTGAAAACCCAGACACCAAGCAGCAAGGAGCCGTGTGGGGTCGGTTCAAAGGGTACTCTGTGTGTTCCAGTGAACTGGCTGGACCATGGGCGCACACTGAGGGAACAGGGGGTAGAAGAGCATGAGACCCTGCTGCTGCGGAGAAAGTTCTTCTACTCAGACCAGAATGTGGACTCCCGGGACCCTGTACAGCTGAACCTTCTTTATGTGCAGGTATGGAGAGAACTCGGCCGGGGTGATGGGGACAGAGATATCCCTGGACCCAGATGTATTCCTTCTGTGTTCTCCAGGCACGAGATGACATCCTGAATGGCTCCCACCCTGTGTCCTTTGACAAAGCCTGTGAATTTGCAGGCTTCCAGTGTCAGATCCAGTTTGGACCTCACAATGAGCAGAAACACAAGGCTGGCTTCCTTGAGTAAGTGACCCACGTCCCATACCCTGTCTTGGGACCCCCACCATGTGACCCAGTGGACCTGTGTGCACTCAAGCCTTTCTCCCCTATTTCCTCTTCCAACGTGTGAGGTTTGACACCCACTGGTCACTGTAGTCCTTTGTCTCCTCGCTGGCCCGTCAGGGTGACTGTTCAGAGTCTCTGCCCTTTCCCCCTGTACCTGGTTTTGTTTGTTTGTTTTAGATTCTCTGAAGAACTGGCTATATTAGCCAAAGTAAAATAGGATGATATTTTCCTTGTGGGGAACATTAGATTAAAAGACTGCTCAGATCTCATCACTGGTATCCCTCAAGCTCCAAGACTTAGAGAGGCTTCTTAGTCTCCCAAGTGTGTGCTCATCCTTCTAGGAAGGAGTGTCCTCTCTTCTTGGCTCCCTGTTTTTCTCAGAAAACTAAGCCTCCAGTTTGAGTTGCCTCAGTCCCTCCCCACAGAAGGCACAGGTCGCTCAGGAGCTCATGCTGAGATCCCACTATGTCAGAAGCCAGGGCAGACCCATCTCCTCAGGCTTTGTCAGAGATGATGCTGTCCTAGACATTTCCTCGAACCTCTAGGCCCACAGCTCATGGCCCACATGCCCCTGATGCTACCCACTACATGCTGACCCTCCCTTTTCTGGTGTAGCCTGAAGGACTTCCTGCCCAAGGAGTATGTGAAGCAGAAGGGAGAGCGTAAAATCTTTCAGGTGAATGGGGCAGGGGACGTGTCGGGATGACCTGGGAGCTTGGCTGCTTAACTCTCCTGGCTAAGTGGACCACCTCCTCTCCATCTCTGCCCGCCTCGCTTCTGCCCTCCAAGCTGTTCTCCTGCCTGTCCTACGCAAAGAAAGCAGAAGATTTGGATTTTAGGCCCAGCTCAGCAGAGTTTTGCTGTGGAATTTCCATTTTGGGTTTTGCTTTTTGAGACAGGGTCTCACTTTGAGGCCCAGACTGGCCTCAGTCGCACAGCAGCCCTCCCACCTCAGCTTCCTGAGACTTGGGATTGTGTGTATAAGTTACCATGCCTGGCTCAATTCAGTCTTTTCCTTGCCTCTAACATAGGCTAATGGTGCCTATGTTGTGGAAATCAGATAGGAGCGTCACGGGGTTGTCACACCTGAAATCACTGTGAGATACAGTCATTGTCCATGCGTAAAGAGTAATCCCCACTCTGAACACTCAGCCCCAGAGACCTCTGTTGAAGGTCCTGGACCCGCCTACTTCTTAACTCCCAGCCTCATCTCTAGAATGTCTGCCAGTTCCTTAACCATGTTTCTTATGTTGTTGCTTCTGCTCCTCAGCCAGCCCACATTGCATCTCCTCATGTCTTGCCTCCCTAAACCCTTCTGTGTGCCCATAATACTCTGTCACGACAGTTAACATCCTAGCTTGATTCCTTGATTACAGTATTATCCCCAGATTGCTAACTTTTCCGCATTTCCTACTTGAAGGCACACAAGAATTGTGGGCAGATGAGTGAAATTGAGGCCAAGGTACGCTATGTGAAGCTGGCCCGTTCCCTCAAGACTTATGGTGTATCCTTCTTCCTAGTCAAGGTGGGTTCAGACCCTTCTTGTTACCTTCCTTATGTCTAATTCTTCCCTTTCTTATCTCCCTGAGCTCCTCTAACTCGTCCTCAGTCTTTCCCATCAATTCCCAAGAATCTCACTTTTAGTCTTGCTCTGACGGTGTAAAATCCAGCCTATACTCAGTCCTCAGTTACCACCACTTCCTCCTTTCCCCAGTGTATTCCTTTGTCCTGGGCCTGCTCATGAGCACAGTAGTTTAGGCCTCTTGGCTACCTCAGCGTCCCCTTGTGGTCTAGTGCTGATTGATCTGAGCATTTACCTCACATTTGACCTTTAACCTGTAATGCCATTTCCAACCTCTGTCTCACAGGAAAAGATGAAGGGGAAGAATAAACTAGTGCCCAGGCTGTTGGGCATCACTAAGGAGTGTGTGATGCGTGTGGATGAGAAGACCAAGGAGGTGATCCAGGAATGGAGCCTCACCAACATCAAACGCTGGGCGGCCTCTCCCAAGAGCTTTACCCTGGTGGGTATTGGGGTTTCTATGGGAAAGGGCTTTGGGATTGTCCAAGCAGAGCAAGTACAAAGGCCTTTCCCCCTCCTTTAGGGTAAGGTGCATTGAGCATGACTCCAGAAAAAAGAATTAACTATGGTGGGAAGCAGAGGTCAGAGCAGATGGAAAAAAACTTATAGAGTGAGTGATGGGTAAATGAACCGAGGGTGGATGCACTTGTTAAGTTCAGCAGAGGCTTGGAGAGTGTGTTCCTTACTTTCTGCTGCTATTATGGAACGACAGGACCAAGGTAGCATGGAGAAGGAAGGGCTTATTCCGGTTCCAGCAGGATAAGAGCCCGTCACCGTCACAGTGGGGGAGGTGTGGCAGCAGACAGGCATGGAGTCAGGAATACCCAAACTACAAGTAGGGAGCAGAGAGAAAACTGGGAATGGCTAAAGTCTTGAATTCTCAAAGCCTGCCCTGAGTGGCATACTTTCTCCAGCTTTTACCTTCTAAGCCTCTCCAAATAGTACAGCCAAGTGTTCAAATGCCTGAGCCTGTGTGGTAGGCAGGGTTGGGAAGGAGTGGGGGTCATCTCATTCAAACTACTGCAGGGGGATTGTAACCTCAGTGATAATGCATTTGCCTAGCATATGTAAAGACGTGAGTTCAATCCCCAGTACCACAAAAAATAAATAAATAAAAATAATTATTCTACAAGTTGGGCATAGTCATTACATATAATCCCAGCACTTAGCACTCTGAGGCAAGGGGATTGCTATGAATTTGAGGCTAGGCTGGACTAAATAGTGAGTAGCAGACTTTCTAGGGCTATTTAGTATCTAAAAGAGAAAAATTAAAAAAAAAAAGGCCAACAGAACATACGTCTAACCAGCAAGCAAGGTTACATGAACCGTAAGGAAAAGCCGATGAAAGACAAGCCTCCCCTGTTTTCAGCACCAGCTATTTATGGTTGTTCTTCCCTCTGGCTTTATAATTTTGAGGTTATGAGTTGAAAACTGATACCAACTTGACTGAGTGCCAGATGATGGAAATAGAAATAATGGACTCTATTTTGCCAACCTTCAAGGATGGTCACTGAATACACATGCCAATGTCCTCCCAAGTGTCCCCTCTGGGGTGGAGTACAGAGAACTTCTAAATGATCTGTATATGAAACTTGTACCAGAAAAGCCACTGTTCAACCAAAATATTGCCCTCTAAAGAGGGAGAGAAGTCAGGGGTTGAAGAAAAGTGGGCTGGCTTCCTAGAGGTCTTGTCACCTTCATCAGGTGGGCTTTGAGCCTTCCCTCCTGCCCATTTCCACCCTGGGTAGATACTTATCCCCTGCTCAGTCCCTGCCTTGTCCCTGTAGGACTTTGGAGACTACCAGGATGGTTACTACTCAGTACAAACGACTGAAGGCGAGCAGATCGCACAGCTCATTGCTGGCTACATCGATATCATCCTTAAGAAGGTGAGTGCTTCCACCCGGCCTGAGCATTCTTTGGCCTCTAAGCCAGCCCTCTAGAAACAGGACCCAAGTTCTAGAAAATGACTGACTGCCTCTTTCTTAACTGCCTCAGCTTTTCTTCCCTTTTTCTTCTTACAGAAAAAAAGCAAGGACCACTTTGGGCTGGAGGGAGATGAAGAGTCTACTATGTTGGAGGACTCAGTGTCTCCCAAAAAGTAGGAAGGGAGCTGGGCTGCTACCATTCCTTGAGTAGGGATAGTAAGGCTTGACTGCAGGGAATTACCAGGCATTGGACATCCTGAGAATGGTTCTTTCTTTTTTCCTTCTTTTTAAAAAGATTTGTTTTTTATTTTATTTATTTATTTTGTTTGGTTTGATTTGGTTTTTTTAGACAGGGTTTCTCTGTGTAACAAGCCTGGCTCTCCTACTTGCTTTGTAGACCAGGCTATCCTCGAACTCAAATAGATCTGCCTGCCTCTGCCTCCTGAGTGTGGGATTAAAGGCCTGGGGCGATTTGTTTTATTTTTAATTGTGTGGATGAATTCAAGTGCTTTCAGGCCAGAACAGGATGATGGGTCCCCTGGAACTTGAGTTCCCTGTCCCCTGGAACAGTGGTTGTGAGCTGTCTGATGTGGGTTCTGGGAACGAAACTGGCAGCAAGTGCTCTGCTGAGCCTTTTCTCTAGCCCTTGGTTCTTTCATTAGGCTCAGGGTGTAATGAGACCTTATGAATGAGATCAGCAGTTCTCAACCTGTGGGCCGAGACCCCTTTGTATATCACATATCAGGCACCCTGCATATCAGATATTTACATCACAGTTCATAACAGTAGGAAATTACAGTTATAAAGTAGCAAGGAAATAGTTTTATGGTTGGGGGTCAACATACCATAAAAGGGTCTCAGCGTTAGGAAGGCTGAGATCCGTTCCTAGATCCTAAGACTGCAGAGGCATTGTCATTCTTCATCCTGTCTCTCTCCAGGTCCACAGTCCTTCAGCAGCAGTATAACCGAGTGGGGAAAGTGGAGCATGGCTCTGTAGCTCTACCAGCCATCATGCGCTCTGGAGCCTCCGGCCCTGAGAATTTCCAAGTGGGTAGCATGCCACCTGCCCAGCAACAGATTACCAGTGGCCAGATGCACCGAGGACACATGCCACCTTTGGTAAGAGTGCTCCTACGTCTGCCGTGACACGCAGTCCCTCTCCCAAGTGTCACTAATAAGCAGTCATTCATACTCCTCTCCCTAGCCTCTGACTTCATCTTCGCTCTTTCTTCTAAATGTTCCATTCCAATCTCTTTTCCTTATCTTTTAGACTTCGGCCCAGCAGGCACTCACTGGAACCATTAACTCCAGCATGCAGGCTGTGCAGGCTGCCCAGGCTACTCTGGATGACTTTGATACCCTCCCTCCTCTGGGCCAGGATGCCGTGAGTATGGGCTAGAGAAGAACCCAAGTGATTTCAAGCTGAGACTCTGAGGAATAGAGAGGGATAATTAAGCCAGAGCACACCCTAAGGTCTCATCTTCTCTCAGGCCTCCAAAGCTTGGCGCAAGAACAAGATGGATGAATCAAAGCATGAGATCCACTCCCAGGTAGATGCCATCACAGCTGGCACTGCCTCCGTGGTAAACCTGACAGCAGGTAGGCTGGGTGTCAGCCCGTGTGTGCAGGGGAGGGGAGAGCAAGTGTGCACAAGCATAGTGTGCGAATGCCGTGGAAGGTTTTGTGCATGCACATCTCTCAACATACACAGCTACCTGCCTCATCCCATCTCAGCTTCTTCCTCCGCTTTCTGGTCTCAGGAGACCCTGCAGAGACAGACTACACCGCAGTGGGCTGTGCAGTCACTACAATCTCCTCCAACCTGACGGAGATGTCCCGTGGGGTGAAGTTGTTGGCTGCCCTGCTGGAGGATGAAGGTGGCAATGGCCGGCCCCTTCTGCAAGCAGCAAAAGGCCTTGCAGGGGCCGTGTCAGAACTGCTCCGCAGTGCTCAGCCAGCCAGCGCTGAGGTTAGGGGCTACAGGACTGGGGTGAGGGTGGACTTGGGGTTCCACCCCAAGGAGGAAGTGTGACCTGGGTGCCTATGAGACTTGCGGGCACATGGCCAGGTGTCAAGCAGCTTCTGACAGGTGTCCACTCTCCACAGCCCCGTCAGAACCTGCTGCAGGCAGCTGGGAACGTGGGCCAGGCCAGTGGGGAGCTGTTGCAGCAAATCGGGGAAAGTGACACTGACCCCCACTTCCAGGTTAGTGATGTACCCAGCTCCCAGAACCCCCACTATTAGGAGGTAATCTCTGATCCAAAATCCAGATCTTAGTCCCTCTTTCTGTGAATTGGCCCGTCCAAACCAGACTAATCTTGTTTCCAGGGATGATACTGAGAACTTCTAGTCTCTTAGGGGTGAGAATTCAGAACCCCTAAATACAAATACAATCTCCAACTTCACTTTGTCCCTCATTGATGATGCTCTCAGCCCTTATTTCCCTGTACATAGTCATTACCCCAGCTTTAAGCTGTCTCAGACACTTCCTACCACACTAAGGATGTTCCTCTAGCTGCCCCCTTCCCTGACCCTCAGGCTGCCTCAGCTGACTTTTCATCCTGGATTTCCCATGCAGATGTGTGTACCCAGAGGGGCTGGGGCTCGATCTCCCCCCGATTCCCCTACGGTAACGGCCTCTGGCCTGGGCCTTCCCAGCTTGGTCCTCTCTGAGCCGCATACACTCGCTTCCACACCTCTAACTCAGCCTCCTAGGGGAACAGACATGATGGGAGATTGGGTGGCCTAGATGGGCAGGGTTGGAGAAAAGAGATCAAATAGGATGGGACAGGGACTTGTTCTAAAACCTTCAGGACGACTCTTTGCACAATGAGATTGAGAGGCATGGAGACATGAAGCACATATCCCATTGTACCTTCCCTCCCCATCACTATCCGAGTGTATCCGCCTCACACATCTCTCCCTTTGGTGTAGACTATTTCTGTTGGTGAGGGTTTGTTCTCGGTGACGGTCTCTCCTTCTGGGTGCTCCAGGTAGAGGGGCTTGGGGTAATTGTAAATGCTTCTGCATATACTGTCCTCTGATTGGAGTCAGTGGGAATAATGAAGCAGCTTAAGCCTGTGAGAAGTACTGTGGACCCTAAGCTCAGTCTCAGATCTTGCTGGCTGCTTTTTCCCCACAGGACGTTCTGATGCAGCTAGCAAAGGCAGTGGCAAGTGCTGCAGCTGCTCTGGTCCTCAAGGCCAAGAGTGTGGCCCAGCGCACAGAGGATTCGGGCCTTCAGACCCAAGTCATTGCTGCAGCCACACAGTGTGCCCTGTCCACTTCCCAACTGGTGGCTTGTACTAAGGTGAGCCTAGATGTGCTGTATCCTGTGCCTCTGGCTAATACTGTCACACACACAAACCTCTTGTGTTATCTCTGACTCTTGAGGCCTCATCACCCATCCCAGTGACTACTGTGGAAACCACAAACACTCTGCCTCACAGCTTCTTTCTCTTGCCTAGATCTCTGAACGTCCGTTTTCCCATAGGTGGTGGCACCTACAATCAGCTCACCTGTCTGCCAAGAACAGCTGGTAGAAGCCGGACGGCTGGTGGCCAAAGCTGTGGAGGGCTGTGTGTCTGCTTCCCAAGCGGCTACAGAAGATGGACAGCTGTTGCGAGGGGTAGGAGCAGCAGCCACAGCTGTCACCCAGGCCCTCAATGAACTGCTGCAGCATGTGAAGGCCCATGCCACAGGGGCCGGGCCTGCTGGCCGGTACGACCAAGCCACTGACACCATCCTCACTGTCACCGAGAATATCTTCAGCTCCATGGGTGATGCTGGTAAGAGTGCTCATCGCCAGGAAGACATGCTCCCCAGAGTGGTTACCCCAAGCCCCACCCCCACCCCCGGACATTTCTCTTACAGACCCGGCCACCTCACCTCTGAGGATCAACACAGTGGCCTGTCTAGCTGTGTAACTATAGGCTCATTGTTGGTAAAGCAGAAGTATAAGCCTTGTTCTCTCTTCCTTGGAGCATTTAAAGAAGTTACCGAGTTACGCACAGTAATAGGTGGCAAGCTGCATGGTTACAGGCTAGTCTTGAAAACAAGGAAGATGAGGGAGAAAGTAACCTTCTCCACTTCACCTTCTTACCCCCAATCATTCAGAGACTGTCTCATCTTCTCAAAAGACATTTTCTAGAAATCCTAGCTGGAAACTGTCCTTCCTCCCATGGGAACCCACTGGGAGGTCTGTTCTCTGAGATCTTAACCCAGAAAACTGGACTGAGAATCACTTGAGACCTTTGCCAGTCTCTTTTCTGTCCCTGAAAGCCCCGACTACTTTGTCTGCCCCATTCACCCTCCTCCCTATCCTCTTTCACTGTCTCTCCTTCTTACTTGAGGCTGTCCTGCGTTCTAGGGGAGATGGTACGGCAGGCCCGCATCCTGGCCCAAGCCACCTCGGACCTGGTCAATGCCATCAAGGCTGATGCTGAGGGGGAGAGTGATCTGGAGAACTCTCGAAAGCTCTTGAGTGCTGCCAAGATCCTTGCTGATGCCACTGCCAAGATGGTGGAGGCTGCCAAGGTACAAAGTTGCTTTCTGTACCGACCCCCCACTGGGCCCTAAAGGGAAGTGGAGAGGTCCAGATGGGACCTTGTCTGACGGAAGGACCCAGGGAAAGCAGAAAGTAGGAGAGAATAGATAGGGAAACCCAGCTCCCAGCCTGCAGGTGGCCACTAAGCCAGCCTCCAGCCCTGTGACTCCCAGTGGAACATTGACTGATGTTGAGGGTCTGCTGTTCCCACTCTCTTGTGTTGCCACCACATCTTCTTGGTATCTTCTTGGTTTCCTGTGAAAGCAGATAGCTTTTTGGTCCCATGGGTCTCCACTAGCCTTACAGAATAAGATGACATTAAACACTGACACACAAGGTGTAAAGACCATCAGAAGGGGCCGCCAAAGGTCCCCTGGGGTCGGAAGTGGTGGCGGCAGTGCACGCCTTTAATCCCAGCTCTCGAGAGGCAGAGACAGGTGGATCTCTGTGAGTTCAAAGCCAGCCTGGTCTGCAGAGTGATTCAGAATTAGGTCAGGAAAGCAAGTGAACTTTAAACCGGATTAGAGGAGTCAGAAAAGACTGTACTCTGAGTTCAAAGCGATGCCAGCTGGTGACTGTCTCTCCTCAGGGAGCAGCTGCCCACCCTGACAGTCAGGAGCAGCAGCAGCGGCTGCGTGAAGCAGCTGAGGGGCTTCGCATGGCCACCAACGCGGCTGCCCAGAATGCCATCAAGAAGAAGTTGGTGCAGCGCCTGGAGGTAAGACTGGGCAGTCCCGGCCAGGGCTGAGGTGGGCTAATGCATGGATGCAGGAAGGAGTGAACAGGGGTGGACGAGGAAAGTCAGTTTCCTTAGTGAGGCCCGGAAATGCCTGGTCTTGTCATCCCTCTGTCCCCCCAGCATGCAGCCAAACAGGCTGCGGCGTCTGCCACGCAGACCATTGCTGCAGCCCAGCACGCAGCCTCCGCCCCCAAGACCTCTGCAGGCCCCCAGCCCCTACTGGTGCAGAGCTGCAAGGTATGTCTCCAAGAGGCATGGTGAGTGGGGAGGGGCGCCAAGAGAGGTGGGACTTTTCCCTGGGTTCCAGAACACGGTACTCGTGACATGTTGACCTGCAGGCTGTGGCGGAGCAGATTCCACTGCTGGTGCAGGGGGTACGAGGAAGCCAAGCTCAGCCAGACAGCCCTAGTGCTCAGCTCGCCCTCATCGCTGCCAGCCAGAGCTTCCTGCAGGCAAGACACTCTCCACTTCTGACAGCAAACCCTCCCTCCCCATGTGTCTGTGACCTTACATCTCTCATAGTCTGAATATCGGCTAGTAGCTAAGACCAATCCTGAGCACTAACTGCTCCAAGGCTAGAGAGAGGGTGATGCGCCTCATTTGCATATCTGGTCTCCAACAGCCAGGGGGAAAGATGGTGGCGGCTGCAAAAGCCTCCGTGCCAACGATTCAGGACCAGGCATCAGCGATGCAGCTGAGTCAGTGTGCGAAGAACCTAGGCACCGCACTGGCAGAACTCCGTACTGCTGCCCAGAAGGTGTGGAGCTGGTTTAGCTGTAGATGCTACAGGCGGGAGGGGGAGAATTTGTACGGTCTAGCCTCTAAGAGGAATGACTGTAACCTGAGGCTCAGGAATACAGCCATAATCCTTGCCACTCACCATCACAGGCTCAGGAGGCATGTGGCCCTTTGGAGATGGATTCTGCACTGAGTGTCGTACAGAATCTAGAGAAAGACCTGCAGGAAGTAAAGGCGGCAGCTCGAGACGGCAAGCTTAAACCCTTACCCGGGGAGACAGTGAGTAGCCCTTTACTCCATCCTAAACTCTGTTCTGCTGTGCTGTAGAACCTTCCTTTAAACTTCCAACAATCCCCAGAACCTTCTCAAATGCCCTCTGACTTCCTCCTCCTCCTGAGCCTTCATCCTCTTATCTGCAGATGGAGAAGTGTACCCAAGATCTTGGCAACAGCACCAAAGCAGTGAGCTCTGCCATCGCCAAGCTGCTGGGGGAGGTTGCCCAGGGCAATGAGAACTATGCAGGTATGTAGGCATGGGGTTAGGAATGGGACATAGGGTAGGGAAGTGGAGAGAGAGGGGCTTGTTGGGGAAAGAGGCCAATAGAGCAAACCCCTCTTCTCTATGTGTCCCCAGGTATTGCAGCTCGGGATGTGGCAGGTGGACTGCGGTCACTTGCCCAGGCTGCTCGAGGTGTAGCTGCGCTGACATCAGATCCTGCAGTGCAGGCCATTGTGCTTGATACAGCCAGTGATGTTCTGGACAAGGCCAGCAGCCTCATTGAAGAGGCAAAAAAAGCAGCTGGCCATCCAGGGGACCCAGAGAGCCAGCAAAGGCTTGCTCAGGTCAGGTGTTGGGAAGGGGCTCCTGCCCACCCATCACTTAGGTGTCTTCATAAGACGCACCCCAGCAGGACACATGCACTTCTGTTTCGTGTGTTCTCAGGTGTGCTCGTAGAAGTATCTGTTAAACTTAGGTACAAACCTCGCTGAGCAACAGGTTTGGGGGTGTTGGTGACCCTGACTGACCTCATCTTATTCACCTGCAAAAGTTCCTTTCTTCTTCTAGTTTTAGTGGCAGGATGGCTCATTATCTCCTATGTCCCTGTGTGAAAGAAGGGCTCTCCCAAATTATTCCCTCTTTGGCAACCTGCTTCTTTCCCACTTCAGGTGGCTAAAGCAGTAACCCAGGCACTGAACCGCTGTGTCAGCTGCCTGCCTGGCCAAAGAGACGTGGATAACGCCCTAAGAGCAGTTGGAGATGCCAGCAAGCGACTTCTCAGCGACTCGGTAGGAGGAACAGACATGGCTAGCAGAAAACTTTGTCTCTGGGCTTCTCTTTGACCCTGCCTTCCCAGATCTGTCCCTTTTTATCATTCCCAGGTTCTGTACCCATCTTTCATGCCTGCCTTTCCCAAACTCTGCCACTGTCCCCACTCATCCTTCTGACTTCCGCTCTGATCCTACAGCTTCCTCCCAGCACTGGAACATTTCAAGAAGCTCAGAGCAGACTGAATGAAGCTGCTGCTGGATTAAATCAGGCAGCCACAGAACTGGTGCAGGCTTCCCGAGGAACCTCTCAGGACCTGGCTCGGGCCTCCGGTCGATTTGGACAGGACTTCAGCACCTTCCTGGAAGCCGGTGTGGAGATGGCAGGACAGGCCCCGGTATGAAGGGGCAGAGGGTCCAGTTGAGAGCAAAGTAGGGAACGCACAGGTGTTCAGAGTCTGGGTCTGCTCCTGGTTCCCTCCTCTCCAGTCTAACAGAATTGAACATTTGGGAAAGAAGATCCTTTTAGAGACAGATGTGACAGGATAACGTACGCCTTCTCCGTTAACAGAGCCAGGAGGACCGAGCCCAGGTGGTATCTAACTTGAAAGGCATATCCATGTCTTCAAGCAAACTCCTTCTGGCTGCTAAGGCTCTGTCCACAGACCCTGCTGCTCCTAACCTCAAGAGTCAGCTGGCTGCAGCTGCTCGGTAAGCAGGAGCTGGAAAGCCCGGCTCCAGGGCTGTTGCCAGATAGGACTCATTTCATGAGACATCCCCAGGCTTAGCAGTAGTGAAGCAAAAGAAAAATATATGCAGTTCCATGCACACAGGACTCAGGGAAGATGACCTACTCACTCATTCCCCCCTCCCCCACATCAGGGCAGTGACAGACAGCATCAACCAGCTCATCACCATGTGCACCCAGCAGGCGCCTGGCCAGAAGGAGTGTGACAATGCGCTTCGGCAGCTAGAGGTGAGTCTTCAGCATGGGAGCTGGAGCAAAGGAGCTGGGCTGAGGGAGGGTCTCGAATTTCATGTCACCCTCCCCTACACAGACAGTCCGAGAACTCCTGGAGAATCCAGTCCAGCCCATCAACGACATGTCTTACTTTGGTTGCTTGGACAGTGTCATGGAGAACTCAAAGGTTAGTGGGATAGGGAGCTCCAGTGAGGTAGGGACAGGAAGGTGACGTAACACTGATACGTTGGTGCTCAGCAGACATGATCAGAACATCGTGATACCCTCTCTCCATTAGGTCCTAGGTGAGGCCATGACTGGCATCTCCCAAAATGCCAAGAATGGAAATCTGCCGGAGTTTGGAGATGCCATTGCGACAGCCTCCAAGGCTGTCTGTGGCTTCACTGAGGCAGCTGCCCAGGTAATTCCCTGGAATGGAATGGACAGCAACTTTTGTTTTCCTTGCCCTTTCACCCTCTCAAGGATGTAAACCAAGAAGCTAGTGTGAGTTCTGGGTCTCCCCTGTGGGGGAGGGAGAGTGGGTCCTCAGAAGCTGTTGGACACCAACAGTCCAGGTTGCTGTGGCTTGGTTTTGATTACACGGGCCAGTGAGCCCTTTCTTTTAATGGTGCTGGGGACCGAACTAGAGCCTCAACTAAGCTACACTCCCCACCCAGGTGAAATACTCTTATAACAGTGGAAAGGAGGGTGTAAGGTCACTTTTAATCCTAGCACTATGTGGAAACAGGAGTTTAAGGCCAGCCTGGTGCACATAGTGATACATAGTGAGTCCCACGTAACCCTGTCTCAAAAAACAAAAAATAGCAAACAGTCCTGAGAATTCTTTCCTAAAAGCAATCATTCTCCTTGCCTATAGTTCCTTTTGCCTTGTTATCCCGGCTCTAAGTGACTTTGTTTTTAAATTTAAAGAAAAAAATTTTTATGTGTATGAGTGTTTTGCCTGCATGTATGTCTGTGTACCATGTGAGTGCCTAGTGCCTTCGGAGAAGAGAAGACAGTGTCAGATCCCCTAGAACAGGTTGTGTTTGGGAGAAACCATGTGGGTGCTGGGAACAGAACCCAGGTTCTATAAGAACAAGTGCTCTTAACTGCTGAGCTGCCTTCCAGCCCCAGGCTTGACTTTTAAAAGTCTTCCTAGTTTTTTTTTTTTTTTCTTCTTTTATTTTTGGGAAAACATACAGAAGAAAAAGCAAAGCTATCCTGTGTTGATTGAAATATGAACTAAACATTATGATATCTTCCATTATAAAAATGGTAAGTGATGCACCCACCCATTGCCAAAGCTTGGTGGTGCTGACTACCTTAATGGTCTTATAGTTCTAGAATTGTCTTTTATCTTTTTTCTTGTTTTGAGCAGGATAGTCCTTGGCTGGCCTCAGATTCACCACATAGACTAGACTAGCCTCAAACATGCATGTATACTCCTGCCTCTGTGTATGCATATGCCTTTAAAATATTTATACTGCTACTTAAAAGTATGCTGTACTTTGTGCTTTTTATTCTGCGATCCAGCACAAACACATACTTCTAAACTGAAATGAAATTCAACAAAAATCTTTTTTTCTTTTGAGATAGTGACTTACTATGTACTCCAAGCTAGCTTCACACTCACCGTGTTTGTCTCCTGGGTATTGGGATTACAGGCAAGCACTACCCATCCTGTTTACGTTTTTTGACAGTTTTTTTTTTTTTTTTTTTGGTTTTTCGAGACAGGGTTTCTGTGTGTAGCCCTGGCTGTCCTGGACTCGCTTTGTAGACCAGGCTGGCCTCGAACTCACAAAGATCCGCCTGCCTCTGCCTCCCAAGTGCTGGGATTAAAGGCGTGCGCCACCACCGCCCGGCCTGTTTACGTTTTTAATCTTCTGAAGTGTTTGGGTCAGTTTAACAGAGCGAAAGTCTGTCTTAAGCAGGGTAGCTGTGGTTTGTTACACACTGCTTCTCTCCACATAGAACTCAGAAAGGTAAGTTCTGTTCTCTAACCTCCTCTCCTCTCCGCCAATGTTGATTTCTCCTTAGGCAGCATATCTGGTTGGTGTCTCTGACCCCAATAGCCAAGCTGGACAGCAAGGACTGGTGGAACCCACACAGTTTGCCCGTGCAAACCAGGCAATTCAGATGGCTTGTCACAGTTTGGGGGAGCCTGGCTGTACCCAGGCCCAGGTAATGCAAGAAAACTAGTACCACAGGTGAGGCTGAGAAAGGACAGACAGCCCCCAAGAGGGAAGAGGGAGAGGAAGCACATGTGAGGGAGGAAAAGGCAGGGGGGGACCCATTACCCACATGCCACACAATGCTTCTCTGACTGTCTTCTGCCACCTCTCTCCTTGTTCTTCCACTTAGGACTAAGGTCACAACTTCTCCAGAGACATCTGAGCTCATTCCCCCACTTGCTCCATTTTTATTTTTCTCCATTAATGTGCCTGTTGTCCATTTCTCCCCTCCCCACAGCCTGTTCATCTTTGAGCACCTTTTCTCCCAAGTCTCCACTTTCTTTCCTATACAGACTGCCAAGGGTCCCATCCTCCATCCCCCAGCTCTGACATGGCCCCCTTAGGTTTGTATTCTTCTTCCCACTCTTGCCACAGCTTTTCCATCTCTGTCTCCTCAGGTGTTATCTGCAGCCACTATTGTGGCCAAACACACATCTGCATTGTGTAACAGCTGTCGCCTGGCTTCTGCTCGGACCGCCAATCCTACTGCCAAGCGCCAGTTTGTACAGTCAGCCAAGGAGGTGGCCAACAGCACGGCCAACCTCGTCAAGACCATCAAGGTTTGAAGTGTTCGAATTGTCAGGTCCCCAACCTCCCCACCGTGTCTGCCTGAGTCCCCTGGTCACTCTCTGGGTTTGAAGTGTTCGAATTGTCAGGTCCCCAACCTCCCCACTGTCTCTGCCTGAGTCTCCTGGTCACTCTCTGGGTTTCAAGTGTTCCAGTTGTCAGGCCCCTGACCTCCCCACCATATCTACCTGAGTCTCCTGGTCATTCTCTGGGTCTTTTGCTAGATCCCTACCCTTGCCTACCACACTCACCAACCCTCTGAGCCCTGGTGGGGTACCTGGGTTTCATTGTGCCTGCTTCCTGAGTCCTGAGGCAGCCTATTCACTTCCAGGCACTAGATGGGGCCTTCACAGAAGAGAACCGTGCCCAGTGCCGAGCAGCTACAGCCCCTCTACTGGAAGCTGTGGATAATCTGAGTGCATTCGCATCCAACCCTGAGTTCTCTAGCATCCCTGCTCAGATCAGCCCTGAGGTGAGGAAACATGACAGTGAACAGATGAGCCACTGCATCATTGTGAGCACAAGTCATGAGACATGCCTCCCTACCTCCTCTCTGCTCAGGGCCGAGCTGCCATGGAGCCTATTGTAATCTCTGCTAAGACAATGTTAGAGAGTGCTGGAGGGCTCATCCAGACAGCCCGGGCACTAGCAGTCAATCCCCGGGATCCCCCTCGCTGGTCAGTGCTGGCTGGCCACTCTCGGACTGTCTCAGATTCTATCAAGAAACTTATTACAAGCATGAGGTACTGAGGGTTAGAAAGCATATGTGGCTGGGGATATACAGCACGGCAAATGCCTGAGTGGGGATGAGATGGCACTCTGCCGGTAGACATTAATTCCAGGTTTGGGAGGGATAGGATAAGGTAATAGTTTTTAAAGACATGGTCTTTATGTGGAACCTCTGTACCTGCAGAGACAAAGCCCCAGGGCAGCTGGAGTGTGAGACAGCCATTGCGGCCTTGAACAGCTGCTTGCGAGACCTAGATCAGGCTTCTCTGGCTGCTGTCAGCCAACAGCTTGCTCCCCGTGAGGGAATCTCTCAAGAGGTGAGGAGAAATGTATTCAAAAATGAAGATGTCAGGCTCAAGGAATAGTAAGTATATAGGGGGAGAAGAAGTTGCTTACAGAGACATCCAAGGGCTGGAATACGCTGGGGCTTGGTAAGGAGTTAAATATGGAAGGAAACCTGGGGCAGGGGTGTAGCTCAGTTGTAGAGTGGACGCTAGGCACACACAAAGCCCCGGTACCATGCACATACGCAAACAGTTGGAAGGAAGAGTGGGATGCCGTGCACCAGAGGGTCCTATTGTAACTACACCCAGAGCTGATGTGCACTTCTTCCCCAGGCTTTGCACACTCAGATGCTCACCGCAGTGCAGGAAATTTCCCATCTCATCGAGCCGCTGGCCACTGCTGCACGGGCTGAAGCCTCCCAGCTGGGACACAAGGTACCTAGGGAATCATGGGAGGAGTTGTGGGAGGGGATGGATAGGTTAAGAGAGTACCTAACCCTAACCCCAACTTCTTGCTTCAGGTGTCTCAGATGGCCCAGTACTTTGAACCACTCACCCTGGCCGCAGTGGGTGCTGCTTCTAAGACCCTGAGCCACCCGCAGCAGATGGCACTTCTGGACCAGACTAAAACATTGGCAGAGTCTGCCTTGCAGTTGTTGTACACTGCCAAGGAGGCTGGTGGTAACCCCAAGGTAGTGAGGGGACCCAGGAGGAATAATTGCTAGTATGAACCAGAAAAGCAGGGGCTTTCTTCACTCATGTGTCCCCACAGCAGGCAGCACACACCCAGGAAGCCCTGGAGGAAGCTGTGCAGATGATGACAGAGGCTGTGGAGGACCTGACAGCAACCCTCAACGAAGCAGCCAGTGCAGCAGGGGTCGTTGGTGGCATGGTGGACTCTATCACTCAGGCCATCAACCAGGTTAGAGCCTTGGGTACCTGCGGACACAGAGGCTGCCCTGGTCTAGGAACTTGGGGCACAGAAGCAGTGACCCTGACAGTCTTTCTCTTTGCCTCATCATCCTCCCTCAGCTAGATGAAGGACCTATGGGTGAACCAGAAGGCTCGTTCGTAGATTACCAAACAACCATGGTGAGGACAGCGAAGGCCATTGCTGTCACTGTTCAAGAGATGGTAAGTTGGGGACATAAAAGGACTGCCCTTAGAGAGCTGAGCTTGGTCAGAACTTCACTTCTTCCCTCATCACTAGGTAACCAAATCAAACACCAGCCCCGAAGAGCTGGGCCCTCTCGCCAACCAGCTGACCAGTGACTATGGCCGACTGGCCTCACAAGCCAAGCCTGCAGCTGTGGCTGCTGAAAATGAAGAGGTAAACATGGAGGCTGTTTTGCCTCCTCTCAGGAAATTCTCTGTTCCCATGGCAGCTTCCAGGGCTGTTCCTCACTCCCTTTCTGCAGCCTGTCAGATGAAGGGCAGCACACCTTCAGAGCCACTCCATAAAGAGTGAACAGGGCTATGTAGACATAAAGGTCAGGGCCTTCAGTCGCAGGGCCAGAGGGACAGCTCAGGGTGCACAGACTTCCGGGTTCTGCTTCTGGGTCCTCTGCCAGCCCTTGTGAGACCTATGGCATCTCTGCTGGGCTGAGAGTCCCTTCCCTTGTTAGTACTTCCTTGTTGAGATTCATGAAGCTCATGCTTGCCTAAGCCCTTAGCTCTTCTTTCCAAGAAAGTGAGTAACTGGATCTTAGTAGGACACACCTACTCCCCAAACCCTCCATAAACCCAAACAGGCTGGGTCATAAGCCACAGTTCCAACTCAAGTAACCAAGCAGAGTGTGTTTCTCCATCCTCTCCATGGTGCTTAGCCCAGTCCTTACCATGTGGTGCCTTCTCAACAGTCTCCATGTGTAGGAGCTAGCTCCTGCTTGAATTTATTTATTTTTATTTTTTGGTTTTTCAAGACAGGGTTTCTCTGTATAACAGTTCTGGCTGTCCTGTACTTGCTTTGTAGACCAGGCTGGCCTCAAACTCACAGTGATTCTCCTGCCTCTGCCTCCCAAGTGCTGGGATTAAAGGCATGCGCCACCACGCTCAGCTTTTTTTTTTTTTTTTGTCATATTTAAACAAAGCTTTATTAGCCCAGCATAACCAAGTCTAAGAGAAACAGGTACTATGGCGCTTCTCCACAGCCCCTTGACTGTCCACATGTTCCTTTTTAAATTATTGTTATTAGTGTACGTGTGTGTGTATGCAATGTGTGTGAGTGCAGGTGTGCACTTGTCACGGTGCACATTTGGAGGTCAGGTGACATCTTTCAAGAATCAGTTCTCTCCTTCCACTGTGAGTTCCAGGAATGTAACTCAGGTGCTCAGGCTCACACAAGTGTGTTTATCCCCTGAGCCATCCCGCTGTTCCAGTCTTTTGTGCATCCTCAATGATCCTCTGGGGGCAGTGGTCCCCTGAGCACTCCTATGAAATCATCGGTGTTCCCTCTGTTATTCACAGATAGGAGCTCATATCAAGCACCGAGTACAGGAGCTGGGCCATGGCTGTTCTGCTCTGGTCACTAAGGCAGGCGCCCTGCAGTGTAGCCCCAGTGATGTCTACACCAAGAAGGAGCTTATAGAGTGTGCACGGAGAGTGTCAGAGAAGGTGACTACTCGCCCCCTTAGGCTGCATGTCTCTCCCACCCTTGTGTACCTCCCCAACCTGTTTTGGTTGTTCTCTCAAGCATGGATGACCCTTCCCTTTCACTTTGCACTGTATGACTTTGCCTATAGGTCTCCCATGTCCTGGCTGCACTCCAGGCTGGGAACCGTGGTACCCAGGCCTGCATCACAGCAGCCAGTGCTGTGTCTGGGATTATCGCTGACCTGGACACCACCATCATGTTTGCTACTGCTGGCACACTGAACCGGGAGGGTGCGGAGACTTTTGCTGACCACCGGTGAGGAGGGAACTGGCAGAGGGAGGCAGGTTGACATGGGCCAGAGGGTTGGGGCTTTGGGGAAAGCTGACCAGGCTGCGGCCTCCTCAGGGAGGGTATCTTAAAGACAGCAAAGGTTCTTGTGGAGGACACCAAGGTCCTAGTGCAGAATGCAGCTGGGAGCCAGGAGAAGTTGGCACAAGCTGCACAGTCCTCAGTGGCCACCATTACCCGTCTCGCTGATGTGGTCAAGCTAGGTGCAGCCAGCCTGGGAGCTGAAGACCCAGAAACTCAGGTATGTGCCTGACATCCCGAATTCTATCCAAAGCCTCACTTCCTGTTGCCCTTCTCCCTCTCACAAAGCAGAGTTGCCTCTCCCATGCAGGTGGTGCTGATCAACGCAGTAAAGGATGTAGCCAAGGCTCTGGGAGACCTCATCAGTGCAACGAAGGCCGCAGCGGGCAAAGTTGGGGACGACCCTGCAGTGTGGCAGCTCAAGAACTCTGCCAAGGTTAGAGGCAGTGAGGAGCACTGGCAGGAGGGATGGTTAGTGCACTTCCTCCTGCTCCTAAAATGACCTCTGTCCCCATTCCACTGCTGCCCCCAGGTGATGGTAACCAACGTGACATCATTGCTCAAGACAGTGAAGGCTGTGGAAGACGAGGCCACCAAAGGCACACGGGCCCTGGAGGCAACCACAGAGCACATACGTCAGGAACTGGCGGTAAGCACAACCTGGGGCATTGGAGCCTCATCCGCATTCCTCAACACTGCTTGCTCATTACCAAGCTTCCCCACATGATCTCCGGTCATGTCTCTCTGCTGAGCTGCATCCCGGACAAAAGGCACTATAAATCCCAAACAGTCTCATTTCAGTCAGAACCATGACCAACCCTGCTCTCTGGTAGCTGTGATGTAGGAATATCTGTAAGGCCTTGGCCTACAATTGTTACTATAGAAAAGCTTTTTGCAGCTCACAGAGTCAGCTAACCAGGGCTTATCGTGGCTCACAGAGACTGAACCAACAATCAGGGAGCCTGTATGGGGCTAGCCTAGGTCCCCTGCATACGTACTATGGTAGTGTAACTTAGTGCTCATTGGGGCTCCTGGGGAGTGGGGCTATTTTGATTCTTTGGCCTGCTTTTTGGGACCCTTTTCCTCCTGCTGGGTTGTCACTTCCAGCCTTAATATGAGGGGATCTACCTAGTCTTATTATAACTTGATATGCTGTGTTTGGTTGATGTTTCTGGGAAGCCCACCCCAGGATCTGGGGGAAAGTGAAAGTGTGGGGGAGGGACTAGGAGGAGAGGTGGGAGGGGAAACTTCAGTTGAGGTGAGAGAAAAATAAATAGAAAAGAAAAGCTTTTTGAACCCATGAATGTGTGAACCGAATCATGTGACTGTTGTCCTACAGTCTTGGACACTAAAACATCTTCTCTTGTCCCAACAGGTCTTCTGTTCCCCAGAGCCACCTGCCAAGACCTCTACTCCTGAAGATTTTATCCGAATGACCAAGGGTATCACTATGGCAACAGCCAAAGCTGTCGCTGCTGGCAACTCCTGTAGACAGGAAGACGTCATTGCCACAGCCAATCTGAGCCGACGTGCTATTGCAGATATGCTTCGGGCTTGCAAGGTAGAAATGCTGGTAGTGAGGTGGTGAGGCTACAGGGATTTGGGAGGCCTGAAGCTCTAAAGCTAACCTGCTACTCTGGGGACAGGAAGCAGCTTTCCACCCAGAAGTGGCACCTGATGTGCGACTTCGAGCCCTGCACTATGGCCGGGAATGTGCCAATGGCTACTTAGAGCTGCTGGACCACGTGCTGCTGGTAAGGAGACATTGCCCCTCGTCCCTGCCTTTTGCATACACAGTTTCCTAAGTTCCTCACACCCAGACCCACCCTACTACCTGTTCCCAAATCCATTCTCATTTCCAAATCTGTCTCTGGGACCCCATTGTTATGGTCTTTGCTTCTCCAGCTCACCTCTTCTTCCTCTTCTCTTGTCTCCTTTTCTCACCTGATCTCCCCCTTCTCTACTTTTGCCATCTCTTCTCTTTTCATCATTCTCCTTGCTTGTCAGCCGGTGAGTGACACAGCCCCGTCCCCACTGTGTGTGTAGCACGGTACACTGTGTGCTTGAATAGAACAAGGTGTTTGAGGGCTGTGCTGTGCAGTGCTCTAGGGATTGGGGTCGGGAGCATGGTGTGTCTAGTTTCACAGACCAAGGTGGAACCTGACATCTGATGCCCTTTGTTGTGCACGCTCTGCCCCACAGACTCTTCAGAAGCCAAACCCAGAACTGAAGCAGCAACTGACAGGACACTCAAAGCGGGTGGCTGGCTCAGTAACTGAGCTCATCCAGGCTGCTGAGGCCATGAAAGGTAAGGGGTAACCGAGAGGGAAGGAGGGAGGATAAATTCCTGTCATTGTATGGTCTCTACCTTCTGGCTGGATGGCGCTGAGCTAGCCCGTGCTTCTAGCCCTCATAGGTGCCAGAGCCTGGTGATGCTAAGCAACTCCCCAGTGCCTCTGACCTCCCTCCCCTGCCTCAGCCCCTCCTTCCGTCTTCACCCCACAGGAACAGAGTGGGTGGACCCAGAGGACCCCACTGTCATTGCTGAGAATGAGCTCCTGGGAGCCGCAGCTGCCATTGAGGCCGCAGCCAAAAAGCTGGAGCAGCTGAAGCCCCGGGCCAAACCCAAGGTCAGGGCCGCTGCCTCCCCATCCACCCCCACAGTAGCCAGAGGTCTCCACCTTGGTCCCCTTTCTTACAGCCACTCCTGCTCCCTCCCCCTCTATAAACTTGTCTTCACAGGAGGCTGATGAGTCCTTGAACTTCGAGGAGCAGATCCTGGAAGCGGCCAAGTCCATTGCAGCAGCCACCAGTGCGCTAGTAAAGGCCGCGTCAGCAGCCCAGAGGGAGCTGGTGGCTCAGGGGAAGGTCAGTACTTTATCACCAGGACAGAGAGGACAAGGTGGCAACTTTGTTATCCCACTCCAGCCTTATAGCCTCACAAGAGTCTCTGGAGTAAGGACAGCCTAGATCTAAATGGACTCACTTCTTTCTTCTGCAGGTGGGCGCCATTCCAGCCAATGCACTGGATGATGGGCAGTGGTCCCAGGGCCTCATTTCTGCTGTGAGTGTTTAACACCCACTATGTCTTTCTCAGTTGGGTAGACTTGAGGAAGCTGGAATGCAATGGACCAGAGCAAGAGGCATACTTTAATCTTAACTCTTTGTCCCCATTAGGCCCGTATGGTGGCCGCAGCCACCAACAATCTGTGTGAGGCAGCCAATGCAGCTGTCCAGGGTCATGCTAGCCAGGAGAAGCTCATTTCCTCAGCCAAGCAGGTAGCTGCCTCCACAGCCCAGCTCCTGGTAGCTTGCAAGGTCAAAGCGGATCAGGACTCTGAGGCAATGAAACGGCTCCAGGTAAGAAACTCTGACCCATCCACTATCCCCTCTGCTGCACTGCTTTTAAAGGCCATGCTGATGTTTTATTTTCATTTCCTGTTGCTAATGATAAAAACACTCTAACAAGGGCTGGAGAGATGGCTCAGCGGTTAAGAGCACTGGCTGCTCTTCCAGAGGTCATGAGTTCAATTCCCAGCAACCACATGGTGGCTCACAACCATCCATAATGAAATCTGGTGCCCTCTTCTGGCCTGCAGATATACCTGCAGACAGAACACTGTATACATAATAAATAAATCTTAAAAAAAAAAAAAACACTCTAACAAAAGCAGTTGAAGGAAGAAGGAGTTTGTTTGGCTCACGATTCTGGGTTACAGACTGTCATTGCTGGGAACTCAGGACAGCAAGAATTTGAAGCAGCTGGTTCCATTATATTCACAGCCAGGAGCAGAGAACTGGGAACTACTGTGTATGCACTACTGTTCAACTTTTCCTACTCACAGAATCCAGAGCTCCCTGCCACAGTGGATAGTTCTTCGACCTCAGTGAATGTAGTCAAGACAGTTCCCACAGACACTCCCATAGGCAGGCCTAATCCAGACAGTCCTTCACTGATAACTCCTTCCCAGGTGGTCCACATTGGGTTAAGTTGACAACACTACCACACCCGAGATAACTTTGTTTAGGGGAGGAAGGAACTCTCTGAACTAGAAGCCTGAACTCTCAGGAGTTGCTCTTTGCTCCCTGTGCAGGCTGCTGGCAATGCAGTGAAGAGGGCTTCGGATAACTTGGTAAAAGCGGCCCAGAAGGCTGCGGCCTTTGAAGACCAGGAGAATGAAACCGTGGTGGTGAAGGAGAAAATGGTTGGGGGCATTGCCCAGGTGAGCCTCTCTCAGGGACACTGTCGGGAACGCGGTCATGTTGCTGCGCTGTCCCGGCCTACCTTGCTCCAAGTGAGCATCTTGCTGAGCTGCTTGCCCTTCATCCCCAGATTATCGCAGCACAGGAAGAGATGCTTCGGAAGGAGCGAGAGCTGGAAGAGGCCCGGAAAAAGCTCGCCCAGATCCGGCAGCAGCAGTACAAGTTTTTGCCTTCAGAACTTCGAGATGAGCACTAGGGAAGCCCCTTGTATTTAACGCAGACCCAGCCCAGAGACTGTGCCTGCCACTACCAAAGCCTTCTGGGATGTCAGGGCCCAACCTGTCCAACCCCAGCACTCCCCAAAGTGCCTGCCAAACCCTGGGCCTGGCCCTGCCCAGTCCCACTGCAAGCCCTGTCTTCTCCCTGACTCCAAGTGCCTTTGCACCCTAGGGCCCCTAAGTGCCTGCCCCTCCCAGAGTATTAACGCTCCAAGAGTATTATTAACGCTGCTGTACCTCAGTTTGAACCTGCCAGGGCCCCAGCTGCTCCAGCCAGTCCCCACAGCCGTGTCAGCTCAACTCACCCCTTTTTGATACTATACCCTACCCGGTTACCTGTGGAGCTTGAGGGTTGAAAACCCAAATGGATCATGCTCCAATAAAGGTGATTCTACCTAGGGCTGCAGCCTGGCTTTGTGAGGAGATGGGAGCTCTTCCCTGGGGGCACTGGGGGTAAGCAGGAGTGAGTTCTGTCACCTGGCTTGAGTGTCTCAGAATGGGAGCTGTGTGTCCAGTGAGCCCTTCTGCCCCCTGCTCCCAGCAGTTGCCCTTGGGAAATGCCTGCAAAGGCCACTGGCCAAGTACTGAGCTTCAAGTGCCCCGGAACAGCAGTTGTCACTCACTGTTCTCTGGCTGGCAGTGCACTGTATTCCTCAGAACCAACTACAAGATATAAAGAGATTTCAGATTTAGTCCCTAGCCGAATTCCATTATTCTGAAGCAGCTTTACTAAAAAATAGGACTCAGGGACTGGAGATGCAGCTCAGCTGTTAAGACCACCTGCTGCTCTTGCAGAGGATACAGGTTCAGCTTCCAGAACTCCACATGGCGGCTCACACCTGCCTGTAGCTCCAGTTCCAGGGGATTTAATGTCCACTTTTGACTTCATTCTCTTTCACATAAACTCACATAGGCTCATACACATTAAATAAAGACTAGGATATAAATGCCTTTTCTGGCCTCTAGGGGACATACACACTTCTTTACAAAATTTTTTTTTTTTTTTTTTTTTTTTTGGTTTTTCGAGACAAGGTTTCTCTGTGTAGCCCTGGCTGTCCTGGACTCACTTTATAGACCAGGCTGGCCTCAAACTCACAAAAATCCACCTGCCTCTGCCTCCCAAGTGCTGGGATTAAAGGCGTGCGCCACCACCGCCCGGCAACAAAATTTTAAGGGGTGTGTCTGTGGGTGTTCAATCTCTAGGCGTGGTGGTTCATGCCTTTAATACCAGCACTCAAGAGGCAGAGACAGGCATCTCAGTTTGGCTACATAATAAGACCCTCTCTCAAATTTTTTGTGTGTGTGCGTGTGTGTGTGTTTGTGATTGGCTAATGCAGTTATCAAGCAAAAATTCCAGCCTCTGATGGTATAATTGTTTATTGGGTTGGAGTGCTCCTGTCAAATCAGAACTTGATGCATGTAGTTAGAGGACCAGAGCGCCCCCTAGTGGCCAGGCAAGAGTTTGTTGCTGATTATAGCTGCCTGGCATATCTAATGGCTACATGGAGGGAGCCAGTCCAGGAGATATATACATATTGTATATACATCTTCCACTTCCTTCTTCCTTCACCTTCCTCCTTGCTCATAGCATGGCAATCCTCTTGTGTTACTGAGTGTTTCTTTGTGTGATTTTTTTTTTAGCCAGCCATGCTACCCACTGTACTATTTCAATACTTCTCCCTCCAAGTAGAAAACTGCTCATGCCGGGCAGTGGTGGCGCACACCTTTAATCCCAGCACTCGGGAGGCAGAGGCAGGCAGATCTCTGTGAGTTCATGGCCAGCCTGGTCTACAAAGCAAGTCCAGGACAGCCAGGGCTATTACACAGAGAAGCCCTGTCTCGGGAAAAATACTCTCATTTGCTGCTACTCTGGGTACCTAACACCATCACCTTCCTCCCTATTACAGTAAGTTTAAAGCGGATGGAGATACTTTGTCCTCTGTAGGGCAACCCATTAGGGACAGTGCCAACTTCCCACCATCGCTCCTGTCACCCATGATTCATTCATTCAATATTTACTAAGCCATGCCTGTGCTAAGCACTGGAAAATCAAGATGAATTATCACTTCTCTGACGCACAGACTGGCAATTCCACTGCACACTGTTGTGGGCCCTGGACCCCAGATTCAATGTCATAATACTGTGACTTGAGGGCCTTGCAGATCAAGTCTTCCACAGCTTCCCACATAAGCAGTAATCTAGCCTGAGCTCCAGCTATGAGCCGTGGACAGCTGCATACTCCTGTGCTACTTCCTTCTGGTGTCCTCAGGAACTGCCACCAATCACATACATCTCCATGGTGATCGCTTGGAAGCCTGGGAGGATGCTCCAGCAGCCTTCTGCTGTTCTTCAGATGAGGTCTGCCTCTTCGGAGGCTCTCCAAGACCCTTTCAACTATCCAGAGGTCAAAATTAGTTTCATAGTGAAGCACTGAAAATAACTACTTTTGGGCTGGAGAGATGGCTCAGTGGTTAAGAGCACTGGTTCCTCTTCGAGAGAACCCAGGTTCAAATCCCAGCACCCACATAGCAATGCTCAGCTGTCTGGGACTCCTGTTCCAAGGATATTACCACTCACACATGCAGGCAAAAAACACTAATGTACATAAAAATAAAAATAAATTAAAAAAAAAATTTTTGCCAGACATAGTGGCTCATGCCTTTAATCCCAGCACTTGGGAGGCAGAGGCAGGCAGATCTCTGTGAGTTCGAGGCCAGCCTGGTCTACAAAGCGAGTCCAGGACAGCCAGAGCTGTTACACAGAGAAACCCTGTCTTTCGAGAAAAAAAAAAAAAAAGAAGAAATGTGTACAAAAAGGAATAAGAAGTTCAAGGTGGACACGGTGGCATACACCTTTGATCCCAGGCAGAAGAAGGCGGCTAAGAGTTCCAGGCCATCCCAGTCTGCATAGCAAGTTCCAGGTTAGCCAGGGCTACATAGAGAGATCCTACTAAATAAAAATAAGTAGATAGATAGATACACAGATAGACAGATAAAATCCAAGGTCATCCTCAGCAGTTCAAGAGGAGCCAGTTTGGGTGAGGTACATGAGACTCTGTCTGTCTCAACCCCCTCCCAGAAAAAAAAAATCAACAAAAATATAATTGTCACACCTCTGATTTGAGGGAAGAAGATGTGCTTTTTTAAAATTCAAGTTTATATTAACATAGTGTATAACAGGTCTGTGTGTGTGTGAGATGTGTGTGCCCAAGTTGTTTTGTTTGAGACAGGTTAACTGTAGTCCAGGCTGGCCTTGAACTGGATATGTAGTGGAGGAAGACCTAGAACTTCTGGCCCTTCTGTCTCCACCTCCCAAGTGCTGGGATTACAGGTGTAATCAGTTCATGCTGTTAGGAACTGAATCTAGCTAAACTACATCTTCAGCTTTTACTTTTGTGATTTTTTTAATGAATTCATAAATTTTTTTTTACATTTTCTGGATTTGCATCCTAATATAGTAGATATTGATGTCTGATAATACTTCAACAAAAAACTAGGGAATCTTGAATAATTTCTGAGGGCATATGGGGTTCAACACCAAAAATATTTGAGGCATTCTGCATTAGGCCATTCATTTCTCTAAATTCACCATATCAGTTGGTATATTTGAGTGCCTGGAAGCTTCTGTGTAAAAATCACATCTGCCAAATGTTTATGAAGTACTACCTCTAAGCCTGGAGTCCTTGCTCTGGAACACACACGCACAAGACAAACAGGTATAAGAATTTGTAGCAAAGGTGTTGGAGAGATGGCTCAGAGGTTAAGAGCACTGGTTGTTCTTCCAGAGGTCCTGAGTTCAATTCCCAGCAACCACATGGTGGCTCATAACCATCTATATTAAGATCTTGTGCCCTCTTCTGGCCTCCAGGTGTGCAGAACACTGTATACATAATAAACAAATAAAATATCTTTAAAAAAAAGAATTTGTAGCAGAAAACTAGGATGAAAAAGAATCAAAGCTCACACTGGAAAACAAGCACCTCCTAGATGGAAGGGCCAGAGGGGTAGCAGCCAGGGAAGACTTCCCAGAAGAGCTGACACTCGATCTGAGCCTTAAAGGCCACTAGGAATCAGTTTAGGGGAAGGTTGTTTTAGAGAGGGAACAGAATGCATAAAATGTGGACGCTCTTATGAAAGGTATGGCTATTCCCAGCCCCTGTCCAAGCTCAATCTGAATGTAACATGAAGTCTGGGTATTCGAGTGAGGCTAGTGAAGTAGGCAGGGACCCAAACAAAGAATGATTCTACCATATTAAGAAATGTGAGTGGGTTTCTTTTTTTTTTTTTAATCTTGAAGGCGCAAAAGGAATAGGAAGGGGTCATTGAAGGATCTTTCTATTCCACTAACTTAAAAAACAAAACAAAACAAAAAACCTTTGGCAGCAAAGTCAGGGGTACTTAAATAAATGAACAAACTGGCAAACGGGGAACAAGGGAGGCCACACCCGACCCAGAAAGGGACAAGAGCTCCTCAAGAAAGCAGGCTCAGAGCCCACCTCGACTTCAAGGAGCAATCTAATTCTTAGCTAGAAGGATCTCTAGGACTCTGTGCATATGAAAAGTGAAGAACTTGGAGGAGGAGAAAGCTAACCCTAGTAGTTTAACACAGGCTTATTGGATGGATGAGACATCTTTATCTTTCACGGAGTTTAGGGAACGCACTCCAGAAGTGGGCTGGAGTAAACGCCCAGGTCAGGCCTTCTGTGCTCCAGTTGGTGTGAGTCTAGTTGGCACACAGTGAAACCGATGGGGATTCACTCCCTGCCCCCTCCACATCCGCCATCCCTCTGCCCAGGATTCCCACGGCGGTCCCCAGCCCGCCAGCACATCCCAGACCTCCGACCCCTCTGCATCTGCTGGTCCGGGAGAGGCGCTGCCGGCCCCTTCCCTGGGCGCCCTCCTCCGGGTCACCGCAGGGCTCACTCCCCTCGCCCACCCCAGGGAACCGAAAGAGCCCCGCCACCCTCGCCCAGCTCCGCTGCCGCTGGTGAGACGCCTCGGGGGAGGGGACGTCTCTCCGCCCGCTCCCCACGCCTGGTGGCTGCGTAATTCTTCCCCGCGTTCCCTTGGGCTCTTGGTTGCCCGGCCCCGCCCCACCACCGGGAAACATCCCAAAAAAGGGCAGAAAAGAAAATTCAGAGTCAAGTTGGTCCATTGGGGAAGACCGCCGAGTCCGCTGGGAGAAGGGAGGAGGAGGAGCGCGGGCGCCAGGGAAAGAAAGAGGCGAAAGGGGGAGCAGACAGAGCCCGAGGGGGGCGGGAGCACCTCGTCCCGGGTGGGAGTGGGGGCGGGGAGGGCTCCCTGGCCAGCCTGGCCTCAGCCTCGTGGAAAATATGCGGGGCACGTGGGGGGCGGGGCGGGGAGGCTCTGAGGACCTGGCCGTAGGCACTGAGACCGGTTAATAGATGCCAGGCCCCGCCCTCTCGGGCAGCAAGCCTCCTGCCTCAGTTTCCCCAAGCACACGAAAAGACTTAGCCACCAGCTCCACTTCCGTAGCGCAAACCTGGAGTCTGGGACCCGGGGTAAACTGAGGCACTCGAGGCGTGCAGGAGATCCGCCTCCCAAGAGACATTTAATCTGGGGGATTTACAGGAAACTTCTAAATTAAGGGTAGCGGCTGCTGCTAGCTGAGGGAGGGCACGCGGTCCCTGCGCCCAGGCAGCTGCCGTGAGCTCACGCCCTGAAATAGCCCCGGGGCCCCCAGCCACAGCTGCCTCTGGGCCCGGCTGTCACTCAGAGGAAGCGTTGAGCCCCCGGCCCAAGGGTCTTGTCCCCTGTGCTGACCTAGGATTTTACAGCCTCGGGTGAGGTGAGCTAGTTTTCCTTCCGACGGCTGGCTGGGGAAGAAAGGAGGCGGGGCCGGGACCCGAGGGGGCGGACCGGAGGGGTGGGCGCAAAGGGCGGCCGCGCCCAGCGACCGGGCAGTGCTTCTGCCCCTACAAGGTTTGGGCCTTGGTGGGGGAGGGTCCTGGTCCCCAGCTCCTCCCGGCCCCTCCCTGCCTTTTAGGCGCCCGCGCTGCTAGGACAGCCCAGTCCTCCTGACCTGTCCCCCTTGCATCCAGTGCTCACAGTCAGCCCAGTCTACCCGGTCTTCACAGCTCGCCGGCCGGCCCACCCCCCCACTGCAGCCATGGACGCCATCAAGAAGAAGATGCAGATGCTGAAACTGGACAAGGAGAATGCCATCGACCGAGCGGAGCAGGCCGAAGCCGACAAGAAGCAGGCTGAGGACCGATGCAAGCAGGTGGGGCCCAGTGTAATCTCCATTCCCTCACCCAGTCTTAGGTCTGCTCCTCAAGGCCTTCCCATCAGTGTGGGGGCTGGGCCTTCGAAGGACCTCCAGAGTTCAGCCCTAACTAGAGCCTTCAACCACACACCATAGCCTTGGGAGTCCCCAGTTACCACTTGCTGTCATTTCAAAATTTCAAAGCTGCAGAGGGTCCTTGCCCCTTGAGGCTTGTCACTGTCTCCTCCCACGGCCTCCTAACACTGCTAACTGGACTGTCCTTCCTTTTAGCCTTCTTCTCCCCCAACAGTCTCCAAGTATCTCCTAGAACACCCACACACACACACACACACACACACACACACCCTTCCCAGACCTGGCTGATCAAGTCCCCCTCTTCCATAGCTGGAGGAAGAGCAACAGGCCCTCCAGAAGAAGCTGAAGGGGACAGAGGATGAAGTGGAAAAATATTCCGAGTCTGTGAAGGATGCCCAGGAGAAACTGGAGCAGGCCGAGAAAAAGGCCACCGACGTGAGTGTGGGCTTGGGGAGGTTTAGGGGCACTAGGATACTGGCAAGGCTCCCCAGGCATGAGTGGGAAGGGAGAAAGGGACCTAGATCTCTCTAGCACCAGAACAGACATGGTTTCCTGTCCATAACACCACCTAAGGCAGGTTTACACAAGTAACCCAAGTAGTAGGTGGTAAATCAAAACCACCTACTACTGCCCCCAGGACTCGCCCTTAGAATGTACAGTGACCAAGCGATGAGTCATTGTGTGGGTAGGAGGTGAGAATTTACCATCCCCCCCAATTAATCCTCCCTCTGGGAATGAAGAGGAGGAGACTGACTGCAGCTGCATTTGGTGTGTGAGAGGGTTAGGGTTGAGTGTGAGGAGCTAGTGGGCAGGAGAGAGGGAGTGCTCCAAAAATGGGGCTCTGATTTCAGTTACAGCGTTAAGGGGCCATTTGGAATTCCCCACCCCTAACCTCTGGCACCAGCCAGCCTGCTGCCCTGCAGCCTCAGCTCAGGCTCTAACAGCTCCTCATTTACCCTCATTAAGCTATCAACCTCAAGCCCAGACCAGGCCACAGGGCAGAGGGACAGGACCACAATTGCCAAAGCAGCCACTTTGGCATGCTCTGCTTATCCCAAGGTTTCTCTGCCCATCACCAACCAGACTTCTCTACTTCCTGCCATTCCCAATGCACATCTTCAGGCAGAATGATCATATGACTTTTGATGTGGCACTTTCACCATTCCCTGCCTCAGTTTCTCATTTTAAATTTAAGATGAGTCTGTAAGTAGGGCCGGAGGGTGGGCTGGGGTGAGTAGCATAAGCCATGGTCTGAACACCTGAGATGGTCTATGTATTGATCATTCTCTATTTCCCCCCCCCACACACACACACACCCAGAGCTGGACTTTTTGGACCTCCGGTCTCCAGTCTTGGTTCTCTACCAGCCCTGGCACCCGGGAGGGAACTGACCTGCAGCTGCTAGCAGAGCTGACCCTGGGCATCTGATAGTCTATAAATAACCAAGGCTCAGTGCAGCTGGAGGCAAGACTGGTAACCCAAGGAGCATGGGGGGGTGGGGGGAACAGTCGGGGAAACACAGCAGCCATGCCAGCAATGAATAGGAAATGCAGTCCTTTTTTTATAGTGTTCCCTTGAACGGAGCAGTTAACTCAATTTCTCTCTTTTGTCTGCCATTTATCCAATGGTGACACCAGTGACTACCCTGGGTGGGAGAGCAGCCAGCATCCATAGCTTAGAAGAACAGACATGGCAGATATTGGTCTTGTAATGACCCCAGGACATTCCAGTCTTGGCAGTTGTTGTTGTCCTATGCACATCACCTCTCTAGCATGACCTCCCAGTGTCCCCCAGAGTCATTCTCCCCCATGCTGTCTCCAGAGTGTTTCCACACTGAGTCACTGGGCCCTGTGCCCATGATGGAGTCTTGTTCTAGGTGGCCAAACTCCAGGTACTGAAGGCACCTGGAGAACAAGCTATCAACCACTGTCTATATATGGTGATGTGTTTCTCCTGCCCTGCAGGGTTGCCCAGGGCCTGCCTTTCATGCCAGCCTCACCCATCCCCAGTGCTGCCACCCAGCTCTTCCCTCCACTAGTCCAGTCCTTTCTTCTTTTTGGTCTTCAATCTCTACAGAGGTCTCCGTGGTTCTGTCTTGGAGAACAAGACGGGGCTAGCTAACATTTATGAAGGCAATGTATTCCGAATGCTCATTCTGCAGAGTATGTTGCCATTTCCCATAGGTGGCTTACATCATGAGAACCATCTGGGAGCTTAAAAAAAAAAAAAAAAAAAAAAAGCTAGAGAGGTGGCTCAGTAGTCAAGAGGACTTGCTGCTCTTGCAGAAGACCTGGGTTCAGTTCCTGGTGACTGAAAACTGTGTGGGCACTAGGCACACACAGGGCATGTTCATGCAGGCAAAACAATGATACACAGAAAATAAAAACAAATATTTTTTTAGAGTCCCAAGACACCTCCTTGGAAAGCTCAGTTTAGTGAATCTAGCATGGAGCTGAAAGCCTGTTTAATTTTATGAGCCGCCCATGTGGTCCTGTCGATTAATAGTACATTATCTCAGAAGTGTCCTAAGGAGCTGTGACTGTTGACTCCGATTTGTGAAGGAGGGAACTGAGGCTTAGAGAGGCCAAGTGTGTTGTCCAAGGTCATATAACAAGTGTGGAGTAGCTGAGCTCAAAGACAACAGACAGTCTGACTCTGAGCCAGTGCACTTAAAAACCACACTGCTGTTTTCATCTTCCTTACAGGCGGCCCTGCTCCACCCCAGTTCTCATTTCTCAGGGTAGCCTGGGTCTCTACCTTCTCCAAGACCTCTTTCCATATTCAGAGTCTGAGTATTTTCACATTGCATTCCCTTCCCCCTCCCCACTGTCACCTTGGCAGGGAGCCCCTTGCTACAGCCACTGTCCCTTGCCTCTGACACCTCTCTCTGGGAAGTCTGCCTGGCAGCTGGTGATATCACAGAACTTGATTCTGTGATTGGCTGCTTTTTAGGTTATCCTGATTCTTCCCTCTTCTCCCTTACCTGAGCCAGGCTCTGCTTTGTAGGAATCAGAGCTGCCTCAAACTTAGGTGTCAGCTTTTGGAGTATAGTCATGAGTGCTACAGGAACCAACCACCCACTCTCTAGCTATGCATCGTTCAGGGAAAGGCACCACCTCAGGAGAATGGAGCTTGTGGGGGAACTCAGGTTTTCACCTAGGCAGGGGATTGTTTAGATGTGGGGGGTGGGGTAAGTTGAACACCTAGATAGCAGAAAGCTAAGATTCTGAAAAAGAAATATACTGTCCTTGTTGCTTAGCAGGTCCTCACTGAGGCATAAAAAGCCTTTGACCTCTGCCCTCTGACCCTCAGGCTGAAGCAGATGTGGCCTCTCTGAACCGCCGCATCCAGCTGGTAGAGGAGGAGTTGGATCGGGCACAGGAGCGCCTGGCTACCGCCCTGCAAAAGCTGGAGGAGGCTGAGAAAGCAGCTGATGAGAGCGAGAGGTGGGCAAGGGGTCCCTGGAGGGAGGCTGGTTAGGGGCTGCAGAGGGAAAGGCCTGTCCCTGCTGGTACCGGCCCCGCCCCACGTGCACTTCTGTCCCTGCTTCTCAGAGGAATGAAGGTCATTGAAAACCGGGCCATGAAGGATGAGGAAAAGATGGAGCTGCAGGAGATGCAGCTGAAGGAAGCCAAGCACATCGCTGAGGACTCAGACCGCAAATATGAGGAGGTGATATAGCGGCCTTGTCCCAATTCCCTTTCATCCCCAAAGTCCTAGTCAGTCACCACTAGACCCACTTCTCTCTCCCACTTCCCCTCAGGTGGCCAGGAAGCTGGTGATCCTGGAAGGAGAGCTGGAGCGATCAGAAGAGAGAGCTGAGGTGGCTGAGAGGTATGGATACCCTGGGGTGGGGGGGCGTAAGGGAAACAGTAGAACTCCGCCTGAGGGCTCAGCTGTGGGGCACTGGGCACAGTGAGTGGTCAGGCAGTTCCCAGGCCAGAGGCCACAGGAACAGGCCTTGTCCCCTGATCTATGCCTGCTGCCCCCAGCCGAGCCAGGCAGCTGGAGGAAGAACTTCGAACCATGGACCAGGCCCTCAAGTCGCTGATAGCCTCAGAGGAGGAGGTAGTAACCAACCTCTGTGGGCCTTTCTAGGCAATGGCACCTTTTCTCACCTCATATCCCTCCCAGCTCAGCATCTCAGGCTACTGTCTCTCTTGCAGTAGGAACTGGGATGAGGAGGGGCTTCCAGACTCAGCCTGCTGTCACTCTCACCACTTTGCTCTTCTTTTTCTCCTCCACCCCTCCCCCGCTGCACCACCCCCACTGTCTCACCTCACTGTGCCCCCCACGCTCGCTCCATCCTGCCACACACCCCTGCAGTAAATGTGGGGACCTAGAGGAGGAGCTGAAAATTGTTACCAACAACTTGAAATCCCTGGAAGCCCAAGCGGACAAGGTAGAGGGGGCAGAGGGGCCATGAGGACGGGGTTGTGCAGTGGGGAGGAGAGGGCTTAGGTAGGGAGGGCTAGGTGCTTGATGAAGGTCAACAGGAGCCTGAGGGATTCAGTGGAGAGTTGAGGGATTCAATGGAGAATTGAAGGATTCAGGATCAGGAAGCGGTTTACTGACATGTGTATGTCTCTTAAAGTATTCTACCAAGGAGGACAAATATGAAGAGGAGATCAAACTTCTGGAGGAGAAGCTGAAGGAGGTGAGAAGCCCTACCCATGGCAGGAAGGGGTAGGGATGAGAAAGAAGGGTGACCTCAGGGAGGCTTTCCGGGGAAGGTCTTTGTCTTGGCCCTGTCTCCTATCCGTCTTTATTCCAGGCTGAGACTCGAGCAGAGTTCGCTGAAAGATCTGTGGCAAAGCTGGAGAAAACCATCGATGACCTGGAAGGTAAAGAGGACACTCCCCAACAACCGACAGGGTCGGCCTGTCCTTATCTATCATATTTGTTAAATGAGTTGGATTACCCAGGGCTGCGCAGACTCTGGCGGGCCATGGCCACAATCCAAGGAATTATGGCAGGCCCCTCCAGTGCTTCTCCGAGTTCAGAATGAATGAGGGATGTCTGAAGAGTTAAAAACAGATTGCTGGGGGCTGGAGAGCTGGTTCAGCGGTTAAGAGCACTGGCTGCTCTTTCAGAGGACCTGGGCTTGAGTCCCAGCGTCTACATGGCAACCACAACCCTCTGTAACTCCAGTCCTAAGGGATCTGACATCCTCTTCTGGCTTCTGTGGGCACCGTGCATGCACATAGAGCACAGGCATATGCAGGCAAAACACCTGCATGTGAAATAATAGGTTGTTTTTTGCTTTTTCGAGACTCAGAGTTTCTCTGAGTGGCCCTAGCTGTCCTGGAACTCAATGTATAGACCAGGCTGGCCTTGAAATCAGAGTACTGCCTGCCTTTGCTTCCCCAGTGCTGGGATTAAAGGTGTGTGCCACCACTATCTGACATTTTTTTTTTTTAATCTGAAAAAAGGAAAAGATATTCCTGGGCTTGAAAGGTGGCTCAGTGGATAAAGCCCTTATCCCAGAAGTGTGAGGACATGAATACTGATAGCCAGAAGTCATTGAAAAGTTGGACACAGTAGCTTGTGTCTGCAATCGCAGCACTCTTGTCAGAATAGAAAATGGGGGTGGAGTTAGGAGAATGGCTAGAAGCTCAACTGGCCTGGCATTTGAAGTAATGATAAGACCCTGCCTCAAACAAGGTGGAAGTTAAGGACCAACATACAAAGGTGACCTCTGACCTTTACACAGACACCATGGCATACACACAGCTGCAAACACACACACACACACACACACACACACACATCGTATATGCCCACAAAATTAAATTGGATTTCTGAGGGGTGGAGTGGTAGATCACACAGGAGGCCTTGGTTAAAAAAAAAAAAAAAAAAAAAAATCCGCCGGGTGTGGTGGCACATGTCTTTAATCCCAGCACTCTGGAGGCAGAGGCAGGCAGATCTCTGTGAGTTCAAGGCCAGCCTGGTCTACAAAGGGAGTCCAAGACAGTCAAGGATACACAGAGAAACCCTGTCTCGAAAAACCTTAAAAAAAAAAATCCACAGACAGATTCTAAACCATACTCTAAGTGATTGCTGACTTCTGCTGGACATGGTCTCACTCTGTAGACCAGCCTGACCTCAGACTTGTGGCAGTCCCCTGGAATCTGTCTCCACAATGCTGCAATTACAGGCTTGGGCCACCAGCTCCTTAATGCTGATGTTGCTAGTCTTACAGAACACTAATCTAGCGAATGCCATCTCCAAGGACAAGACAATAGTCTATACAGAGTTACTCCACCACCAGTGCTGGGGATGGACTCCAAGGCCTCATGTGTTTTAGACAAGTGCTCTACCACAGAGCTGTCGTGGCCCCAAGAGTTTTGAACTAAATACTGAGCTATTTGATTTTTTTTTCTTTTAATTCAGCACTGGGGAATGAACCTAAGACCTAAGGCCTCATACATGCTAGGCAAGTTCTCTGCCACTGAGCTACATCCCTAGCCGCTATTTGGTCAAGTATCAGGGTTTACACAATACCATTCATGGAAGATACTTCTTTGGAGTTACACGTGGCAAAAACAGAAATCCAGGTGTTTGCTGGTCTGTGGTTATTCCTACTATCAACAAAGGTGGCCCTTCCCTTTTATTCTGATAACCCTTTTACTTTCATTAATTTTCATGTCTCCTGTTTCCAATCTTCTCAGGCGAGCAGGAATTTTATCTCCAACTTTAGGACTTTAGACTTTCCTGGTCAGCACCCTCCCTTTCCCTCTTAAGCATGCCTGCCTGCTCAGAGCACTGCCCACAGGCACCTGGGAGACTGCAGGGAGGAGAGAGAAGTTGGGGTGCAGAGGACAAAGAGAAGCCAGGGGAGAGAGGGGGAGAGGAAGCTCTGCCTGCCATCTGGCTTCTCTCTTATGTCCATCCCTGATTCTGTTTTCCATTTCACTACCATCTCTCCCTCCTCTCCTCCTCTCCTCCCCTCCTCCACTTCCTATCCCTGTGCTCCCTCCTCCACCCCTTGGACTCCCCAGATGAAGTCTATGCACAGAAGATGAAGTACAAGGCCATCAGTGAAGAGCTGGACAACGCACTCAATGACATCACTTCCCTCTGAGCCCACACCACTGTGGCTGTTTCGGGACCCCTTCTCTTCTCTCTTTCCATTCTCTCCTCCGAGGGGAGGGGTAGCCCGGAGGAGCACAAATTGACAACATTGGTTAGCCAGGCTGAGGGCAGCCTAGGGAGCACGCCTGTCACTCCTGCCTCCCACACTGGTGCTGGCTTTCTTCTGCTATCTATCCACCATCCACTGACCTCCACCCCCCTCTACTACTTAATAAACTCTGAACGTTGTCTCTATGCTGTTTTCCTGCCCTCCAGAGAGCTCTTCATCACTGTCAACCACTGGTTCACTCCTGAGACCCTAGCTTTTACCGACATCCTTAGTCTTGTGACACTCAACCCCTTTCACTCAGCCCCCCCCCACAGAACACTGTGGCTCACACAGACCCTTCTGCATGTCACTCCCAACCTGTCATTTCCTGATAATCAATGCATGTGACTATATGTGAGTCCACCAAGCACAGTCCTCCTCCCCCTCGGCAGCCCATCACTGACCACAGTGCACTTAACTGGGATTCCAGGATCTGATGGAATGGCTGGAAGGGAATTGGGATGGTCAGGTCAGGGGAGGGGCCAGAAGGTCAGAAAAAGGTCTTACGTAAATGTCGTAAAAGTATTGGATCTCTGCAAGAGGGGCTTTCACAGCAGCTACAGGTCTGTTTTCTGCCCCAATTCTGTCTGTCTGACCCTCCCTTTCCTGGCTGAACCTTTGTCTTTCCTTCTGTTTTCATCTTTCCTAAACCTTCTAAAGGAAAGCAACCTGTTTATGATACAGACTTCCCCATACCATTGACACTACCCCAGCCAAGGCCTGGAGCGAGATTTTTGTCTGGTCAGTCCACCTGTTTGTCCCTCCCATAGGCCCCAGGTCTCCTAACATGTTTTTGCCTGTGTCACCTTTCCCTTCCATGGTTCCCTCCCTCATGTTCTTCCTCCCATTTACCCTCTCCCACCTCACCTGCTGCTTCCCCTCACAGAGACTTTGGCTAGTGCCAAGGAAGAGAACGTGGAGATTCACCAGACCTTGGACCAGACCCTTCTGGAACTCAACAATCTGTAAGGTCTGGCCCTGCTGCCTACCAGATTATACAGTCGCCTCCTCAACCCAATAAACTGATGTTACTAGCATGCCAGGGCCCGTTAAGCCTTTGTTGTTGTTGTTGTTGTTGTTGTTGTTGGCAGTGGAGCTAGAAGGACCCCGAATGAACAGGGCCTGGCTCCCATTCCTGCAGTGGGTTCCCATTTTCAATGGGAGCTAAGAGGTGTGAGTACTGGACTCAGCAAGCAAGCTGTATGAAGCCGTTTCCTAGGGGTTGGGGAACTATCCTAGCCTTTAGTCCCCACAGGGCAGAGCCACTATCCATGGCACAACTATATGCCAGCAGGCATTTAGAACGGGCCAGACATTCTAAAGGCAAAACTGCAAGAAGGGACAGATTTTTCTCCAAAAGGGTAAAAGCCCAAAAGGCTCATTCAGTGTGAGCTGAAGTTTAGAGGTGTGGCCAAGGCAACCTCCTAATACAAACTGCTATGTGCTCTGTCCCAAAGAGGTTCATCCAAAGAGGGTCATATTCTAATCTTGGGACATGCCGTGTTAGCCAGAAAGAAGGACTGTGGCTGAGCAAAGAACTTGAAATGCAGGAGGTTATCTTAGGTTAGCGGGCCAGTTGCAGTATGATCACATTAGAATCACAAGATCCTCCTTGTTAGGAAAGAGCCAAGCATGATGGTGCAGGCCTGTAATCCAAGCATTCAGGAGAATGATGCTAGAAGGTGCTAGAAGTCTTGATCCAGTCTGGACTACAGAGTAAGGCTGTACTTGGAAGGGAAGAGAGGAAAGAAAAGGTTGTGGGGGTGGGGATAAGGTCAAGGGCTGTAGGAGAAGGATGTGAAGATGGGAGCAAGGAGCTGGAGTGATTCAGGAAAGGGGCCATGAATGAGGAACAGGTAGCATGTAAAATCTGAGATTGGAAGGGTTCCACCTGAGAAAGTCAGGAAGAATAAAGCATGCCCACAGCTGGACTGGCATAAAGTTCATCTGTACTTCCAGCTCTGGAAGTGTAAGGGTGTCACAGAAGTGTGACCTCTGAGCTTGTGTGAGTTTTTGTTTTGTTTTTCCCCCAGCAACCATAAGAAATTAATATAACATGGTTTTGATTTGAGAAACAAAGGCAACCACATGTGTTTTATTAGAAATATATTTATTTTTTTAAATAATCAGAATGAGCCAGGCATGATGGTGCATGCCTGTAATCCCAGCATTCAAGAGGCTAAAACAGGAGGTGAGAAAGTTCAAGGGAAGGCCAGTTATAGAATATTGGTCCAGTAGGTACAAAGGTTTAAACTCCATTACCATACACACACAGTTTAAGGCCAGCCTGGGCTACATAGAAAGAGCAAAGGGCATACAGCTCAGTGGTACAGCATTTGACTCTATAGTAAGAGCAAGAATTGCCAGGAGGTGGTGATGCACACCTTTAATCCCAGCACTCAGGAGGCAGAGGCAATGGGATCTCTGTGAGCTCAAGGCTAGTCTGGTCTACAGAGTGAGTCCCAGAACCGACAAAGCCACAACAGAGAAACTCTGTCTCAAAAAACAAACAAAAGGGCTGGAGAGATGGCTCAGCGGTTAAGAGCACTGGCTGCTCTTCCAGAGGTCATGAGTTCAATTCCCAGCAACCACATGGTGGCTCACAACCATCCATAATGAAATCTGGTGCCCTCTTCTGGCCTGTAGATATACCTGCAGACAGAACGCTGTATACATAATAAATCTTTAAAAAAAAAAAAAACAAAACAAACAAAAAGGCAAGAATTGAGTCCAGTCAGCATGGTGGTGCATGACTTTGCTCCCAGCGCTCCAGAGGCAGTGGTAGGCGGATCTCTGTGAGTTCAAGGCCAGCCTGGTCTACAAAGTGAGTCCAGGACAGCCAGGGATACACAGAGAAATCTTGTCTCAGAAGAAAAAAAAAAAAAAAGAATTGAGTTCAATCTTGCTTTTTCACTATAAGTTCCCATTGGACTGCTTTAAGGGAAAGAAGGGATGGAAATGATTTCTTAGTGGTTAAGAAGAAGCTGTGTAATGGGTGGGACAGGACAAGGTTTCCAGATTCGTCTAGTTGGCGTCTCCTTATTAGGCTCCAGTCTCTGTCATTTCTGCTGGGCTGTAGCTAACTCTATCTTTGGTCTCACTTCTGTGCCTAGAGAGCAAGGAACTAGAATCAGAAAGCCAGCCAGCCCCCAATGAGCTCATTTGCAGTCCTGGAATCTGGGTTAAGCAAAAAAAGCTGTGCTGCCAGGCATGGTGGTGCACAGCCTTTATTTATTTATTTAATCCCAGCACTCGGGAGGCAGAGTCAGGAGGATCTCTGTGAGTTCAAGGCCAGCCTGGTCTAAAAAGTGAGTTCAGGACAGCCAGGGCTACACAGGGGAACCCTGTCTCGAACCCCCCCCCTCCACCAAAAAAAAAAGGCTAAGCCAAGGGAGGGCGGTAGATACCTGTGTATGAGGAAGCCGATGCATGTGGCAGCAAAAAGAAGGCCAAACACCACGGCTAGGATGTCACCTGGAAGGGAAAAGGAAGGGCCTCAAGGAATGCCATGGGTTTCCCTCTCCAAGCTGGCTTCCCATACTCCTGACCCTTTTCCCCAGTGAGTGCTCAGGCAGCTCTTAGGGAGTAAGCCTCCAGAACAGGCCAGCTGGAGGATGGAGGGGAGAGTGAGACAAGAGCCATTTTCCCTCCTAGCAGCCAGGTGAAAGGTGTGTTTGGGGGGAGGAGCGCCACATGAGGTTTCTGGAGCCTCATTCAGATAACTAAACCAGAAGGACAGGTCCCTACCTGATCTATTATTACATTGACTTGGGGAAGAAATTTATTCTGCCAAAAAAGAGAAGACTAGCTCCTGGGCTAACATACTAAAACGGTGTTTCCCCCGCCTCCCAGCGTCAGGAACAAGATGGGCCCAGACTCACCAGCTGCGAGGCAGGAGTTCATGTGTACTGAGGAGAAAAAGGAGACATTAGAGCCAGGGCCCGTGAGAACCTGTGACAGACTATAGCACAAATGAAGACACAGGAAGAGTCTGGGGGACATGGCAACATGGGCTATCAGACAAGTGTGCACCTGGCTCAGGGCTGCTGTCCTCTCCAGCAGGGAAGGAAGCCTCAACCACTCGCCCATTCAAAGGTTGTGTGGCTCGGAAATTCAGTTGTAGCCGAGAGTCATGAGGTCCCCACAGGGAAACAGAGAGAGTATGGAGCTGGGGGAGGGAGGGTCAAGACGGGTAGGCTCAAGACAAAAAGAAACAAGAGGTCCCTAACCCTCCATCTTCACTACATGGCCACTTGACCTGCCCTCCTTTCTTCCTAAAACATTTTCCAATGCCTTGTGTCAATCCTCTACCCACCTCTTACCTGCTTAGCACTCAGCTTCACGGTCTGGTTGAACACAGTCCAGATGACGCCCTGGCTGCAGGGAGGTGTGGTCAGAGACCCTTCATAGCGGTAGTAACGGCTGAGGTCCGAGGGCAACAGTGCAGATACATCCAGACCTGGGATCTCAGTCTTGGAGCCTATGGATAGGGTCTGTGTTGAGGTCTCACCTAGCTCACTTCCCCTGGAAGCTCCCGGGGAAGCTATGTGTGGTTAATCCAAAAGCAAAGGGCTTTGGGCAATTACAGGAGGCCTTGCACTACTGAGCCATCTCTCCAGCCTCAAGAAAAGAGTCCATCAGCCTCCTTTGGAGCCTTCACTCTTCTGAGTACACTACATACCATGCAGGACTGCTGACTTAAGCCCAGAGTGGAATAAAAAGGAGCCGAGCCGGGCAGTGGTGGCACATGCCTTTAATCCCAGCACTTGGGAGGCAGAGGCAGGCGGATCTTTGCGAGTTCGAGGCCAGCCTGGTCTACAAAGCGAGTCCAGGACAGCCAGAGCTGTTAAACAGAGAAACCCTGTCTCGAAAAACCAAAAAAAAAAAAAAAAAAGGAGCCGGGATGTGGTCCAGTGGTGGAGGTCCCGTATTCTATCCAGGGAGCACAATCGCACATACACACCGACAAGTAGACTAGCTCATAAATACATCTAATATTTGTAACTGTGTAAAACAGATACAAAAGCTCCATGAGTTCCAGTTTATCAAAAAAAAAAAAAACCTAGAAGTCTAGTAAAGTGAGGTTTAAAATTACTTGGCCACTGAGAAGAGAACAAGCTTTTCAACTAAAGTGATTTTGCTCACTGTACCTCACACATGCTATGCCCTTGCTCTACTGCCGAGCTATATCCCTAGCCTAGGTCTCATGTAGCCTAGGCTGGCTTCCAACTTGCTATGTAGACAGCCTCTCAAGAACTGGTATTATCAGCATGCACTACATTCCCTGCTCTAAAACATTTATAAATATAAAATATTTGATGTTTATAACTGATAGTTCTCAAAAAAAGTTTAGCTTTTCACACTCAACCCTGTTTTTGGTTTTTTTGTTTGTTTGTGTTTGTTTTGGTTTTTGACTTTTTGTTTTTGTTTTTCAAGACAGGGTTTCTCTTGTGTATTCTTGGCTGTCCTGAAGTTGCTTTGTAGACCAGGCTGGCCTTGAACTCACAGAGATCCACCTGTCTCTGCCTTCCGAGTGCTGGGATTAAAGGCGTGCGCCACCACCACCTGGCCATTTCAGACAGCTATGAACTGCCATATGGTGCTGGGATTTGAACCCGGGTCCTTTGGAAGAACAGCCAGTGCTCTTAACTGCTGAGCCATCTCTCCAGCCCCTGTAAGTTTTAAACATTTTTTTGTTTTTCTCTATTTTGCTTTTTGTTTTGTTTGTTTTTGAGACCAGGTCTTGCTATGTAGCCCCGACTGGCCTGGAACTCACCCTGTAGACCAGGCTGGCTACCATGCCCAGCCTCAACTTTGCTTTGTTTGTCTAATTTTATTTTCTGTTTGGTTTTGATTTCTGACTGTCAAGCCTGCAGACAGTAGTCTCCCTATTCCCATTTGTCTTTCATCATTTTTGCAATTGTTACCAGTCTCAGAGCCAGTTCAGCCTCACTAACCCCTTCCACATCTCCATTCTCAGCTCTGCAGTTCCTTGGGCAACCCACCAACTGACCTTCCTCTGCGATTTCTTCCAAATGTGACAGCAGCTGTTCGTAGGCACTGTTTTCTTCTGGGCTCTCCTGCAGGAGGGGCCGGGGGTACAGTGCAAGGCAGATTGGTACCTGTGTCTAGGACCACAGCTGGAGGGCTGAACACAGGATAGGGTCCCCATAGCCTTTTCCCATTCCTCACCTCTAAGAATGCAGGGGAATATAAAAATCTTATTATTCAAATTGTATTACTCTTGCTTTGCAAATGAATTCGCTTGGTATACTGGCTTTCAATGGCAGACTGAAGGAGGGGGAGAAAATTTACTAGGCTGCTTGGCCCCTCGGGGATCTGAGCCCTGCTAACTCTCATGGTTTCACCCACACACTCCACGGTCTCCGGAAGAAAGCCACAGTGTGCTCTGTATTTGTGTCACCTTTACTAAGTCATGGGTTTGGCTGTGGAGTGTAGCCTGCGTGCTGCTTCTGAGGCACTTCTCTGGGCTTGGTGCTCACACTAGTGAGTGTAACAGGGTCTCATCTCCTCACTTCCCGGCCTCTGTCTACCATGGCGTATGCATTCTTGATCATTCATTACAGGTACGAAGCGGTCACTGACTACTGAAGGGGAAATGATGGGTGATGGAAGCAGCAGAGAAATGACTCCTCCCCGGCCCAGCTTGTCGTGTGTGGCACTCCCTGAAGGTCCGTACGTACTCCATCTGTGTTCATGATGTCCTCTCTCTGTGCAACCCTCTGCTGTGTTTCCCACCAGTGAAGGGTTTGAATTTCGCCTCCAGTGTGGCCTGATGTGGTGATGTTATTCATTCTAAATGTTAACTAACCTGCTCCCAGAAGCCTGCTTGCAGTACACAAAGTGAAGCTAGGCTACCTTTCTTGTGAACCATTGTCTCTGGTTGGTTAAATAAATGCTGAGGCCTGAGACTGGGCAAAGAAAAGATAGGTGGGACTAAGGTGCTCGGGCTTCTGAGGAAGAGAGGTTCTCGGTAGTAGAAGCCTCCAGAAGATGAAGTAGAGCAGCCAGAAGAAGCCTTCAAGACAAGCAGCAAGAGCAGGAAGGAGGACACATGCCATAGAGAAAAGAATGTCATTCCACAGGGCCTGGAACATCGGCCTAGCATGGAGAATAGCAGTCCAAAGAGACATATGTACATATGGGGTCATATTTGGGTAATGGAATTATGAGCTAGCTTAGGTGGGCTAAGAGTGCACAATTCAGGCCAAGGCTTGTTAAAATCCATCAGGTCTCTGTGTGTTTACTTATAATGGCGGGGTTAAGGATTAACAACAGCCAATCAATTAACGATAACATAAACACTAAGTACATAATTTAATTATTCCTACAGAACTTTTAGTGTTCTTCATTTATGACTGTCAAGTCAGCCTTCTGCTGCTTGTGGGCTCCCTAAAGGAAGCCTTCTTGTAGTCTGCTTCCTGACTCCCTGTTGGTGCCGAATGGGGCTGACAGCTAACTGACAGGCTTGAGCGCATGAGGGCGCATGCTGGAACGGGGTCTCTGCTAGCAAGAGGCATGAACCCATGGAATGTGACTGACGGAGCATGGTACCTGCAGAAAGGCAGCCAAAACAGCCAGGCCTCCCGGGCGACCCAAGGCTTCATGGAGTTCTGAGAAAGCAGTGCTGAGGTGGACCACGTGGATCTACACAGAATATAAGGGGGTCAGAGAGAGGCCAGAGCTCCGACCCCGTCCTCTTTGTCCCCCTTGGGATAGCCCAGTGCGCACGCACCTCGGCAGGGAAACGGTGGCCGTTGACAGTGTGCTCTGAGCCTGGGTGATCTGAAGTCCCCCAGTGTAAATGCAACTGCAGGGCCCGGTATTCCTGCCCAGGTCCCAGAGCCATGGTCAGCCCCGGAGGCAGAGTCAGCTGCACTGCGTGGGGCAAGTGGCAAGTGAGAGATGTCTGCCCTACCGGCGAGCCCCAGTAGCTTGATTGCCACGACCCTCCGTAGGAACCGCCCCAGACATCTCACCAGTGTGGCCGTTGTTGCTCAGGCTCAGTTCCGGGAGAGGCTGGAGCTCGTAGCCCAGTAGTTCCAGGGGTTGCAGAGCGCGGCAGAATACGGTGAGCTCTGGGAGGATATCTACAGGGGACTGAAAGCGGCCAGCACAGGCTGGGGACACCAGGGGCCAGAGTAGGGTGCCTGGGGTGAGAGAACAAGGTGCAAGAGGTCTGAGGACTAGGATAGGAACCGTTAGGATAAGTGAGGGGTGGAGTCAGGAAGCTTGGAAGTGGGACGGGGGTGGGGTGCGGTGAGAGTGAGGACGTGGGTCCGGACCAGAGCTTGTACTGGGGTGATGGTGCGGCAGATCAACAGGGCTGGGCTCCCAGATTGGGTCTATATAGTGGGCGGTGTCTTACCTCCATAGCTCCAAAGACTGTGGCCACCCCCTGCATAAATGAGAAGAATTAATACGCCCACTCTTATAGCTCAGTCCCTTCCCAGTGCCCAGAATGAAAAAGATTGCCTTCCGCTCTGGCGGTGGCCTCATAGATGTCTTACAACACTGTTACAAGTAATAGAAATGAATGTATCAGGCTAGGTGCAAAGCTCAGTGGACTACCACCAACCATGATGCGGCCACTGGGGCAGTGATTGGCAGACTTACTGGCTGGAAGATAGTTTGCAAAACGCTAGGGTCTGTAGAGTGACTTCAGTTTGCAGACCCAAATCAATAGATCACAGTTCTTTCTCCTTTACTCAGCTCACCTTCCCTTCCCACTCATCCCCCTTTCCTTTCTAAAGTTCCTGGCTCAGAGCCAAGCATGGTGGTACACACCTGAAATCCCAGAACTCGGAGCCAGGGACCAGTAAATGGCAGAAAATAGTTCAAGGTCAATCTGATCTACACAATAAGACCCCGTCTCACACTCTCCCCCGCAAAAGCAATCCAAAGTTCCTCCACCTGTTGATTGCTTGTCCTACACTGCAAACTGTAGGTGGGTGAGCTTCCTGGACGTCCTCTAGGAAGGCCTCCCTTCCTTTCCCTTCCCTTCTCTTTTCGTCATCCTCTCTCTCTCTCTCTCTCTCTCTCTCTCTCTATATATATATATATATATATATATATATATATACTTATTTTTTCCCTCTCTGTCCATTCCTCAGTTCTATTTCCTCTTCAACTTCCTCCTTTTTTTCTTTCTCATCTCTTCCAACTCTTCTCAGCTTCTTCCTCCTCCCCTTTTAGGGGAGAAAGCTTACCTATTAGAGTACAGTGGTTCTCACACGCTCTCTGCTAGGGCTGGGGTGTTGGGAGGGGAGACATAAACCTACCTGAGCCTAGATTTGGAAGCTACTGACCACTTACCTTTTTCGTCCCTGTGGGGACCTTGACTGTCCTCCGGAGCCTCAACAGTGGGTAGATCCTCTAACTTAAGGGAATCTTCCTCTCTGGCTTCAGCATTAACTTCAGGTGGATCCGCCTCTCCTGGTGCATCTTCTTCACTGGGCAGATCCTCCACGCCCAGATCATCCTCCCCAGAGGAACTTTGTCCCAAGGAGGGCTCCCCCTGTATCCCAGACAGGCTCTGGGGACGAGCAGACCCTAGGAGCAGCAGGAACAGCAGCAGTTGCACCGTAGGGGCTGGGATCAACAAAGGGGACCAGGGGCTGGGACCTAGGGAAGCCATGCGGCTGACTGGGGTGTCCCAGGACACGGTGTGTACGGGCTGTACGTGCATCGGAAATAGGAGCTGGGTGGGGGAGGAGCAAGCCTTGAGGGGAGCAGGCTGACTCACAGAGTGCCCTTTTGTAGAGATGGAGCCAAAGTCCCACAGGTCTGACTGGCCCTGTGCCCCCTCCCCGATACCAAAACCTGGACACAGGTCAGGTAAGAGGTAGGGTTGGAGTGAGGGGCAGGTGTGTTCACAGGCAGGTAATCAGGGTCATCAGCTCAGCCCAGAGCCCAAGGCACTACCTGGCACTGTATAGGTTCTCCCTGGCACCACCCAGCTCTTGCCCGCCAGTCTCTGGCCAGTCGCTCCTAGGCCTGGCCTGCTTCCCAGCCCCAGCAGGGAAGGGGAAAGAAGGGAGCTGGGGCCTCCTTGTAGTTGGGCTGAGAAAGCAAGAAACCTGGCCCAGTCAGGTCACAGGTAAAGGGGCAGGTAAAGACACTGGAGGAGCCTAGGGTTGAGTAGGTGGAGGGGCACATCATAGGTACATACGCCGCGAATTTAAGCAAGTGTTTTGAGTATATGTATGAGAGAAACTCTGATAGCTTCCCCCACTGCCTGCCAAAGTATGAGCATTTTCTTTTTCTGACTTCCAGGTCTCCAAAACCTCACCCAAGAAACCATTCAGTCTTGTCTCTTGTTTCCTCCCCAATGTTCCAGTCAGACTATTCATTTGTGTGTGTGTACACGCACACACACACACTTTTTGGCTTTGTTTTTTGTTCGTTTTTCAGTGCTGGAGACTGAATCCAGGGTGACATGCGTGCCAGGCAAGCACTCTTCCATTGAGCTGCAGTCCCAGACCGAAACCATTCATTTTTCTCTTCAAACTTCTTACCATCTTTGTTAATCTAAGTCTTGGTGCCTAGAATGCCGATCATGTTTGCATTCTGTATGTATTTGATTCCCACGCTGTGTTAGGCATTGGGCTGTGGACTGGGATTTGGAAATGAAGATGAAGACTCACTGTCTGAGGAGTTCTCACTCCAGTGAGTGGGGACAAATATTATCATAATTCAGCCTCAAGAAAATATGGGAGTAGGCAAAATCTGTTCCCACCTTTGAAGAAGAGGTAGGGTCTTCACAGGGAGGGGGTTGATACTCAGGGAGAATGGTAGTCTGGGCAGAGAAGAAACATGAAATATTTTGAGCAGAGGCTGGCCAGATAGTTCAGTGGGTAAAGACACTTGCCACCAAGACTGATGATCTGAGTTGGAGCCCCAGAATCTACAGGGTGGAAAGAAAGAACCATCTCCTACTGTCCTCTGTCTGCCATATGTGCCATGACACATGCATGTGTGCGAGCGCAAACACACACAACGAATAAATAAAGAGATGCAGGGCCGGGCGGTGGTGGCGCACACCTTTAATCCCAGCACTTGGGAGGCAGAGGCAGGCGGATCTCTGTGAGTTCGAGGCCAGCCTGGTCTACAAAGTGAGTCCAGGACAGCCAGAGCTACACAGAGAAACCCTGTCTCGAAAAACCAAAAAAAAAGATGCAAAAAGAAATATTTTGGAGAGAGTGACAGAACCCAGCTCTCCTATCAGGCCTTGTTGAAGACAGTAAATGAGCATGGGCTGCACAGGGAGACAGGGCCTAAAGAACTGGGACAGAGTGAGAATGGATGTGGGGCTCCCAGTCTGTTCACTTAATGAACACTTACTGAGCCTCCCCCAGGCTTCCGGATACTGCTGTTGTCTCCAAGCATCCAGCGTAGACTAGAAGACAGCTCACATTGTCAGGAGGCCCCCAATGGTCACAACAATTACAGAAGAAGAAGGTCATTTCACACCCATATCTAAGATGCTGCCATGAGCATGCACCCAGTGTGGCTGTATAGGCTAATTGAATGTGTTGAGTCATTTTTATTCCTGTGGCATACAGCTATATCCCATGGGTCCAGGTAACTGCTATTCCAGCTTCTCTTTGAGAACCTTCTAGATGATTCCTGATCTCAAGGGTAATGCCTCGTACAGAAGGATCCAAGGAATCCCATCTGAGAGCCCCAACCAGGTTTAACTTTGGTTATTATTATTTTTTAATTTATATATTTTTGTTTTGTGTGCATTGGTGTTTTGCCTGCATGTATGTTTGTGTGAGATTATTGGATCCCCTGGAACTGAAGTCAGACAGCTGTAAGCTGCCACGTGGGTCCTCTGGAAGAGCAGCTGGGCTCTCACCCATGAGCCGGCTCCCCAGCCTTTACCTTTGGTTATTGTTTGTAAACCGCCATTGTGTTAAATGCTCCCATTATTTTACCTTTCTAAATCCCTTCTAGTCTTTGACTCAGCTCCCAGGCAACTTCTCCAGGAAGCTTTTTTCTTTTCTTTTTTAATTTAAAATTTTAATTGCGTGTGTGTGTGTGTGTGTGTGTGTGTGTGTGTGTGTGTGTGTGTATTTGGATGTGGAGGCCAGAGGCCAACTTAATGGAGTCAGTTCTCTTCTACCTTCATGTGGATTGCAGGGATCAAACTCAGGTTTGTCAGAGGCCACAGGAGCAGAGAGGACCATACTCTTAACTGGACCCTGGGGGCTGCAAAGATACCTTTCTCCAACATTGCTCTCAGCTTCTATTCACTTTCCATATTTCTAAATATTTTGACCATTTCAGTCCTGTCAGGATTTGGTATACTGCCAGGCAGCACCACCATCCTGTATCTCTAGGCACATCTCTTCCTCCATTTGTAGGTCTCCTCCCAACATGTCAGGCTTGCAAGGCAAGTGGCTTTATCTGCTGAACCATCTTGCTAAGCCAAGGAAGCCTTTTATCTAATCAACCTTCTGCCTCCAGTCTGAAGGGTTTAATGGTGCCTCTGAGCTACCAGTTCTGATCTTGACCTCAGTAAGGTGATTTATGACATTTCATCTGCTCTACTAACCTTGTGCTCCATGAGGGCAGGGTTCATGGAGTCAATCTTTTATTCAACAGCTATTTTTTTTTTTTTTTTGGTTTTTCGAGACAGGGTTTCTCTGTGTATCCTTGGCTGTCCTGGACTCACTTTGTAGACCAGGCTGGCCTCGAACTCACAAAGATCCGCCTGCCTCTGCCTCCCAAGTGCTGGGATTAAAGGCGTGCGCCACCACCGCCCGGCTATTCAACAGCTATTAACAAGTATTTTCTCCCTGTAGAACACCTTGTGAGGTACTCTTACCATTGGGGCTCATTGTCAATGACTTGTGTGTGCCAAACCATAACCCACCTCCAAACCCTCCTTTTGCTATTGTTGCTTGGGACATGGTCTCACTATGTAGTCCAGGCTGGCTTGGAACTCACTCTGTGGCCTCAAACCCTATATCATCTTCTTGCCTCAGCCTCCTGTGTACTGAGACTACATGTATGTATGACCATGCCTGATATGAAATCAGGTTTATGGTACTTCAAATTGTCTGCTTTGACAATCATATTGTACATCAAAATTTCCATGGCTGATTAAAGCTGCCCTCCATGTGTTCATCTTAGAAGGTAACCAGCTGAGGATTCTAGATTGTCTTTCTGGGAGTGGGATGTGGTCACTTAGCAGGCACAAGGCCCTGTCAGCCTTTCTGAAGCAAGTTCGGCACCTTCCATGATATTTTGACCCATCATGTACTCTGAATAGTTGGCCGTTTTCAGAACCTTGTTCGGAATCTGGTACATGGAAGAAAGACGGTAACATCTGAATTGGATGGGCTTGTCAAAGGCAGACTGGTAATAGCTAGACTAGTCTGGGATGGAGAGACCATGAGAGCCGAGAGGACCATACTGTTAACTGGGCCCTGGAGGCTGCATGGATACTTTTCTCCAACACCAATCTCAACGTTTATTAATTTTTCTTCTTCTAAATATTCTGAACATTTATTTCAGTCTTGTGAGAATTTTTATATACTTCCAGGCAGCACCATGATCCCATATCTCTAGGCACAACTCTTCCTTCCTTTGGTAGGGCTTTGTCTTTGTTTCAGGGCACAGATAGATCTACTTGTAGGTGTAGCATTGGGTTTTGGTTTGTTCACTAGCTTTCCAAATGTTCTTCTCTACAGTTCTGTGTCCCTTAGTCTTCTGTCTCTCCATGTGGCCGTTTCTCTGGTTTGGGTGGAGATGTGGACTCTGATCCTGGATCACACCTTTATAACTCGGGAGTCTGCCAAATCTGAAAACAAGTTAGAGCTCTGAGTTCTTGTATACTGAATCTAACCAACTGGGACACTCCCTGCCCAGCACAGGACACATTCATGGTTGTTTAAAGCCAAGTCTTTGGTCACTGGGATCTGTGTTTCTAAATCCTGGGCTGCAGAAGAGGGAGTAACTCACTGGTAGAGTAGGAAAAATGCCCCCTTCTCCCTAGTCATGGATTGAAAGCAAAGATCAGGGCGGTTGGTGGTGGCACACTCCTTTAATCCTAGCACTTGGGAGGCAGAGGCCAATCTCTGAGTTCAAGGCCAGCCTGGTCTACAGAGTGAGTTCTAGGATAGTCAGGGCCACATAGGGTTACCCTGTCTAAATAAATACATAAATAAAGTTAAAATTGAAAAAAGAGGAGGATGAAGAAGCAAAGATGAAAGCTGTTTTGACAATTTGTAGTTCTAGCCCGTCACATTACTATTCCTAGGGCTACCATAAAAATTGCCATAAACCCATAAGCCAGGTATCTTATGGCAATGGATAAGATTTGTTTTTTAATCTCAAAGTTCTGCAGGACCAGGCTACCTCAGAGACTCTGGAGAAGGCTCTTTTGTTGCCACTCCTGTACACCTTTAATCCCAGCACTTGAGAGGCAGAGGCATGCAGATCTTTGTGAGTTGGAAGCCAGCCTAGTCTACAGAGTGAGTTACAGGCCAGCCAGTTACATGGTAAGACCCTGCCTGTCTCAAAATGTAACAATAATAATAATCATAAAAAATGTGACAACAAAAATTCTTAGTTATATCTGCAATGACACTTTCTCCAGATAAGGTTACACTTGCAAGTCTGGGGGTCACCATGGACAAGTCTTTATGTAGCCACCATAGAATCCATCAGTGTAGTGGAACTGAAGTGGGTGCATCTTAAGATATCCTCAGGATGGATCCGCATGCATCCTTGACCTCTTCTACAAAATAGACAATGTCCCAACCTTAGTTCATAGTGGGCTCTACTCCCAGCCCATCTCCCACCCACCTAAAGAATATTCACAAAGCCGGGCGGTGGTGGCGCACGCCTTTAATCCCAGCACTTGGGAGGCAGAGGTAGGCGGATCTTTGTGAGTTCAAGGCCAGCCTGGTCTACAAAGCGAGTCCAGGACAGCCAGAGCTGTTAAACAGAGAAACCCTGTCTCGAAAAACCAAAAAAAAAAGAATATTCACAAGCTGGCGACACACTCAAACATACCCAAGACCAATGTGCCCCAGGCACTGTGGCACCAGCACTTCCTCCTTATTCTTCATTCTTTGTGTGTATGTGTGTGTGTGTGTGTGTGTGTTTGTGTGCATGAGTTTGTGTGTACCACATGCATGCAGAAGCCCTAGGAGGCCAGAAGAGGGTATCAGGAGTTCCAGGCAGTTGTAAGCCAATATGTGGGTGCTAGGAACTGAACCCAGGTCCTCTGCAAGAGCAGCTAGCCAGTGCTTTTAACCTCTGAGTCATGTCTCAAGCCAATGCAGTCTGTTCTTACTGCTTAGGTTTACATGATCCACACTGAGTTCTACTAGCATAGACTGTGGTAGGTTTAGTGTTAGCATATATAGCATAGGGAACTTGGAATAAGGCTGGACTTTTAAGATAGAAGACTTCATCTGAAGTGACATGTCCTTGGGAACTCACCAAGGACCAGGACCTCTTTGATCTTGGGGGTGGGGGCAGGACATGCCCCCTGGGGTGTTGCCCTCCGGAGGTCAGAGGTGCAGCTCTCTGCGAAGGGCATCTGAATGACATGCCCTGAGGCACCTGCCCACATCTGCCTGTGAATACACGCCCCCCTGCAAAAAGCTTTTTAGAAAAGGACTGAGCCCCCAGAATTAACTTAAAAAGTGTACAAAAGCTTCTGCCGACAGGTGAAGATATAGACGGCAGGATCCACGTGAACGCTGCATGGGCTCCCTCTCTCTCTCCTTTTCTGTTCCTGATTCACTGAGCATTTTTTTGTTTTGTTTTGTTTTTTTTTTTGGGGGTTTTTTGGTTTTTCGAGACAGGGTTTCTCTGTTTAACAGCTCTGGCTGTCCTGGACTCGCTTTGTAGACCAGGCTGGCCTCGAACTTGCAAAGATCCGCCTGCCTCTGCCTCCCAAGTGCTGGGATTAAAGGCGTGCACCACCACCGCCCGGCTTCACTGAGCATTTTTCTTGACTGGCAAAAGAACACGCATCACGGTCTCATCGGATGTTGACCCGTTTGGGGTCTGGAGACTCCCTGAGATTTGGGAGTGCTCAGACGCCGAGCTCCAGGACTTTGCAGGCCATAAGCATCTGAATCTGTGAGCCGCCTGGGAAACTTTCATGTGTTAATTGGTCTTAAGACCACAAAGAGACGAATGAAATTTAGAGACTTTAAGAGACTTTAAGCCGGGCGGTGGTGGCGCACGCCTTTAATCCCAGCACTTGGGAGGCAGAGGCAGGCGGATCTTTGTGAGTTCGAGGCCAGCCTGGTCTACAAAGTGAGTCCAGGACAGCCAGAGATATTCAGAGAAACCCTGTCTTGAAAAACCAAAAAAAAAAAAAAAAAAAAAAAGAGACTTTAAAACTGAAAAATTGTATGAAGACCAACCATCCATTAGGACCCATGCTCAGAGAAAAATATCCTTTTTGAGAAACCTTAGGTTAATGTTAAATGTTTGTATTATAGATACTCAGAAGTTTTAGGTGTTAGGTTTCAGAGTTAGGGTTTGGGTTTAGGATTTAGGAATTTTATAGACAATTGTTAGATAATTGTTAAATATTGATAATTATATGTGTGATAAATAAAAATTTACTGTTACAATGGACTGTCCTTCATTTGCCTCTCTTTTGTTTTGATTATTTGAGACAGGGTCTCACTATGTGGCCCAGGCTGGCCTCAAACTTGCAGCAGCCCTCCTGCCTCAGTTCTCCACATTCTGGGATTATAGATGGAAGCCGCCAGGCCAGGCTGTCCCCATTCACTTGAGACAATGTCACTGACCCTTCATCTGGTGTCACCAGTTTTCTTCAAACCCAAACTGAGGAAATAGTCTGGTCCAAATTCCCCCTTTTTTCCAAGGCTTTCGATTTGTTCTTCTCTGGTCTGAGCACAGCATTTTAACATTTTTAGGATTCTTAGAATGTCAGAGCTGGAGGGAGCTTAGAACCCTGGCAGTCACCTGCTCCTTGGCTGGGGGCCCAGATTCCTGAGTCCAAAATGGAAGAAAAGGGGTCTAATGTTTCTTACATTTAGTTTCCCGATATAAAATGTATTTTATAGTTACAAAATAGCGCATGCTCAATGCAGGAAAGTTGGGGAAACGGGGAAGACTCTTAGGGAATTTAAAATATTTCCCTCCTTGTTTCATTTTCACTTAGACTGTTAACCTCAGTATTTCACTGCCTGCTCAATGCAGAAAAGTTGGGGAAACGGGGAAGACTCTTGGGAATTTAAAATATTTCCCTCCTTGTTTCATTTTCACTTAGACTGTTAACCTCAGTATTTCACTGCCTGCTCAATGCAGGAAACTTGGGGAAACGGGGAAGACTCTTAGGGAATTTAAAATATTTCCCTCCTTGTTTCATTTTCACTTAGACTGTTAACCTCAGTATTTCACTGCCCGGCACAGGGCCAGGCTCTTTTGCTCAGTTATCTCTAGTCTCATCACCCAGACATTACAAACCACAATTAGGTTTTGATTGTTTGGCTTCTAGCCTTTTATGTTCATTTCTATCCAGAGGGAATCACATTACATAAACAGCTCTGTAACTTACCTTTTCTTTCTTGGCATTGTATTTACTATGAATGTTTGAATGTTATCCCATTTTGATAGTTTTTTAGAACTTTTCTTTGTATTTAAAAATTATCTGCTGCGAGTGGTGGTGCACACCTTTGATCCTAGCACTCGGGAGGCAGAGGCAGGCAAATCTCTGTAAGGTGAGGCTAGCCTGGTCTACAAAGTGAGTCCAGGACAGCCACAGACACACAGAGAAACCCTGTCTCAAAAAACTTAAAAAAAAATTTATAGCCAGACTTGGTGACCCACACCATTAATCCCAGCATTTAGGAGGCAGAGGCGGGTGGATCTCTGTAAGTTTGAGGCCAGCCTGGTCTACAAAGCAAGTTCCAGGACAGCCAGTACTGTTACACAGAGAAACCCTGTTAGGAAAACCAAAACAATTTTTTTAAGTAAAAATAAATAAAAATTATCTTATTATTTTATATGTATGAATGTTATGCCTATGTGTATGTTTTTGTACCAAGTACATGCCTGGGATCTGAGAATGTCAGAAGAGGGTGTCTGATCTCCTGGAACTGGAGTTGTCGGCCACCATGTAGGAATTGAACTTGGGTCCTCTGGAAGAGTAGCCAGCACTTTTAACCAATAAACTATCTTTCCAGCCCCCACCTCCATTTTTAAAATATTTATTTTTATTATTTTTAAATTATGTGGGTATCTGCACGAGAGATGGCTGGGCAGTTAAGAGTGTTCCCTGTTTTTCCCAAAGATCTGGATTTGATTCCCAGCACCCACAGCAGGTGGCCACAACTGCCTGTAACTCCAGCTCCAGGGACTTTCTCTTCTGGACTCTGTGACACTCACATATACACATACTCCTCTCCCATGTACACATATCCTCCCACATGAATATTTTTTTTTTTTTTTGGTTTTTCGAGACAGGGTTTCTCTGTGTAGCCCTGGCTGTCCTGGACTCACTTTGTAGACCAGGCTGGCCTGGAACTCACAAAGATCCGCCTGCCTCTGCCTCCCAAGTGCTGGGATTAAAGGCGTGCGCCACCACTGCCCGGCCATGAATATATTTTTTTTTTTTTTTTTTTGGTTTTTCGAGACAGGGTTTCTCTGTTTAACAGCTCTGGCTGTCCTGGACTCGCTTTGTAGACCAGGCTGGCCTCGAACTCACAGAGATCCGCCTGCCTCTGCCTCCCAAGTGCTGGGATTAAAGGCGTGCGCCACCACCGCCCGGCTATGAATATATTTTTTAAAGTGAAAATAACTCTTTTAAAAGAGAGTCCTGATACATATTGACAAAATGGCACTGTAATGTATACCTTACAGTGGTATACCTCCAATTCCTCAATGTCCTAAAGAAAATTTAGAACATTCTCTTTTTGATAAGGTAATGCAGTTAGTACATCAAAGCTTTTGTCATTGATCAGAATGGAGGAGAGAGGAGGATAGGAGAGGAGACTGAGAGGAGGGGGAGGGGGAAACTGTGGTTGGGTTGTATTATACAAGAGAAGATTTTTGTTTTGTTTTTTGTTTTTTGTTGTTTTTTTTTTCGAGACAGGTTTTTCTGTGTATCCGTGGCTGTCCTGAACTCACTTTGTAGACCAGGTTGGCCTTGAACTCACAGAGATCCACCTGCCTCTGCCTCCTGAATGCTGGGATTAAAGGGATTAAAGGTGTGCACCACCACGCCCGGCAATTACAGACAGCTGTGAACTGCCATGTGGGTACTGGGATTTGAACCCGGGTCCTTTGGAAGAGCAGCCAGTGCTCTTAACCGCTGAGTTGTCTCCCCGGGACTCCCCCCCTCCTTTTTTTAAAGAGAGTTATCCCAAACTACCATGTTACTGACTCCTCCTCGCCGGAAGCTAGTTGATGGTCAAGTTTAGATCAGTATGAAATGAAAAAAAGGACTCAGGACTAAGGATGTAGACGGTAGAGTGCTTGCCTAATATGCATCAGTGGGTTCCATCCATACCTCTTAAACAGGATATGAGGATCCAAGATGAATCTCAGTACTTGGAAGCTGGAGGCAGAAGCATAAAATCAAAATCTCAAATATAGTTCAAGACCAGCCTTCGTTATAGGACCCTATCTCAACTACAACAGAAAATGAAATGAAGAAACAAACAGTAACTTAAAACTTTAGACACCTTGGTCCAAAGCTCAAAGGTTCCTAGCTGGTGGAAGCAGGAAATGTCTGGCCAGCGGCTTTACATGGCTCAGGACATAGTATGTATCCTAATTATCCCCACAGTAACAATTCTGCAGCTAGACACTGCGGCCCTGTCGATGTCTACGTTCTGGAGGTCTCCGTGTTCAGACCTTTGTGCCACCTTAGCGCCTCGCACCAGTGCACACCGGCCACACCTGGCACTCCCGCGATCCCGCCGAGCACCCATAGCGCCGCCCTGGCGGGTGGGGCAGACACAGGCAGAGGGGGCCCGCCCCGCTAGAGGCTGCTCGCGCATGCTCTGTGCTGCGCGCTCTGCTCCTGGGCGGCACCCACGGGGCTCCACCCCCCGAGCGGTTGGAATTTGAATCTCCGGCGCGACGCTACGGAAAGCCTGAAATCCTAGGTCAAGCATGGAGAGCCCCAGCTCCGCCGCGCGCTGCCCGGTGCGACAGCAGCGTGCTCGTTGGGAACGGAAGCGTGTCTGCACCGCCCGGGAGCTGCTGGAGACCGAGCGGCGCTACCAGGAACAACTAGGGCTGGTGGCCACGGTGGGGCTCGGTGTGGGTGTAAGAGGGTCGCAGACCTTGCTCTCCCTCCCAAGGTCGGGAGTTCAGACTGACTTCTCCAGTTTCTGGCTTCCTCTTGCTATAGACTAAGAAACTTGTATTCCTTCCCTCCACAGTACTTCCTGGGGATCCTGAAAGCCAAGGGGACACTACGACCACCAGAGCGCCAGGCCCTTTTTGGGACCTGGGAGCTCATCTATGCCGCCAGCCTGTGAGTGGTAGTGTTGCAGGAAGAGGGAGCATCGAGCTCTGAAGGCCAAGTTCATCTGCCAACTCTCTCTGTGGCTTTGGCCCAATGCCTTAACCTGCCCGTGTCTCCAGCTGTAAAATGGGATAATAGCACTACCTCCGAGGCAGGGTTATGGGAGGTGTATGAGGGAGTGCTTGAATAGCTGTTGGCCTGCCTTTTACTGTCCTTTCCCCACACAGAGAGCTGCTTCCTTATTTGGAAGAAGGACACTGGGGACAAGGGCTACAGGGTTTTTGCCCACACCTGGAGTTCTACATCCAATTTGCTGCCAATGCAGAGAAGTCTCAGACTACCCTTCAGGTAACCTGCAATCTGTCTCTTCCTGGCTTCCTCCTTCCCCCCTTAATCTAGAGACCTAAACTAAACAATTTCTTGCATTTAGAGCCCAGCTCCTTGCTAACATCCCTAGGCAGACCAGGTTGTCCTCAGGCGTGCACAGCTCATTGAAGGCTGAGAGTGTGCGCAGATGAATACAATATAAGGAGTGTCTTCTCTTCCTGATGATGTGAACACTGAACTCTCCCTCTCAATCCAGGAGCAGCTGAAGAAGAATAAATGTTTTCGGAGGTTTGTGCAGCTTCAGGAAGGCCGCCCTGAATTTAGGGGTCTTCAGCTCCAGGACCTGCTCCCTCTGCCTCTGCAGCGGCTCCAGCAGTGAGTGAACCCCTCTAGACTGGAATTCTAGAATTCTCAGGCTAACTTCAGGTAGACTGGGTCCTGCAGCTTTGTGGGGATGCCATAGGTTCTAGCCCAACTCTGCCTTTCTCTGCCAAATTGCTTCCAAGAAACTTTTACCAGAGTAAATGTGAACCCACAGTGGTATCCAAGGCCTGCAGCCTCAGACCTGGGGCTGTGTACTGAAGTGGGGGAGCCTGCACTGAAGCTGTCTGGAGAAGCTCATTGAGGGATCAGCCTAGTCTTGAAGTTCTGTTCAGGGCTCATAGGTTGTCTGTGGTCACCTCCTTGGTTTGATTTGGTTTCATTTTCTGACCCACCTTCTGATTCTTCAGTGTGGGATGGATGTGGAATGTGAGCCCAAATTCTGAGTCCCAGGTTAAAGAGGGGCAACAGAGGAGCCAGGCCTTTCCTGATCTGACAATTAAAAAATGAATGTCAGGGAGCTGATCTTCAGGTCATATGAAACCAGGGCATTTTGCCTGGCTCTGCTTCACTTCCAATTGTCCACTTCCAGGTATGAGAATCTCGTCGTGGCTTTGGCTGAAAACACAGTTCCCAACAGCCCTGACTACCGACAACTGACACGTAGGTTCTAGCTCCTCCCCAAGACAGGCTGAGGCTGCCTGTCCTGAATGCCTTTCCAGTTCTGACCTCCAACAATGTCTAGTGTGTCCCTATTACCCTGTCTTTTCAAGAAACTAGAACCTGATCCAGGCTCCCTCCAGACTAGCTTGTCTTTTACTACCAACAGCCACTCAAAGGCAGGGTTCTGTTGGAAGTGAGGTACAGGGTGTTGTTCCAGGAGCTGCCCGCCTGGTAAGCGAGACTGCCCAGAGAGTCCACGCCATTGGCCAGAATCACAAGAATAACCAGCACCTACAGCGTGTCCAGGCTCTACTCAGTGGACGCAGGGCAAAAGGGCTTACTTCAGGTAGACTATGGACTTTGCCCCTTCAGTCCTCAATGCCCCTTGCTTACCCACTTCTCTTCCTCTACAAAGTCAGCATATTGGGCTGGCAAGATGGCTAAGTGGGTAAAAGCACTTGCTGGATGAACTGAGTTGATCCCAGAACCCACGTAAAGGTGGAAGGAGAGAACTGACTCAGAGTTGACTCTGACCTCCACATACACACACAATATTACCTCCCCACCCCCTGAATTTCCTGTCTCTTTCTTGTATTCCCCTGGATTCTTGAGCTGTGCAATTAACGATTCTCTCATTTTCAAGGACGCTGGTTCCTTCGACAGGGCTGGCTTCTAGTGGTTCCTCCCACTGGGGAGCCTCGGCCCCGCATGTTCTTCCTTTTCTCTGATGTGCTCCTCATGGCCAAGCCTCGACCCCCACTGCACCTGCTGAAGAGTGGCACCTTTGTCTGCAGAGCCCTGTACCCTATGTCCCAGTGTCAACTTAGCAGGATCTTTGGCCATTCAGGAGGGCCTTGTGGTGGTTTGCTCAGTGTGAGTAGGGGATGGGAAATCCAGGCCCAAAATATCCTTCAAGTACTATCTTCCAAGCCTATCACTTGGCCTGGGTCCCTTTTAATGAGAATAAGGGTTTTGTTGGTGATATAGTCACCATCTTACCCCTGGATGAATGTCATGGAGCCAGTGAAGGCCTCAGCCTGACTTGCTCTGGTTTCTCCCTAGCTGTCCTTTCCCAATGAGAAGCTATTGCTTATGTGTACTGACCAGGAGGAGCTGTCACAATGGTACCACAGCCTGACTCTGGCTACTAGGTAAGCATGTCTTCCTCTGGCTCCCCCAGCCCATAGATGACTGAACTGAACAGGCACTCATTCCAGTGCCTGTGGACTGACTGTTTTCTTCTCACAGAAGCCAGAAGAGCTTGACTCACAGAAGTGTCACTGCAACATGACATTGTCATCTACAAACGTGCTGGGCTACATTCACAGCTATCCTGGGATATATGTGGCATTTGAGCATCCCTAGGAAGAATCTTTCAAATTCCAGAAGTCAGGATACTCAGGAAGAGGGCGGAGCCAAAAACAAAAGGGAATCTACTTCAGCACTGGAACCACAGGGCCCTCCATGGGTTGTCATGGCCGGTTAGCTTTTAAGAATCAGAAAGCAGATTTCAACCCAACTGAGCCTCAGTTGGACCAGCCACTTTAACACCATGCCACTGGGGGAGGGGGGGTTGTCTCCAGACTGTAAAGCTCCTGCTGTCTGTGGCCAGCTGTTTATTCAATTTGCAGCTTTGTAAAAAAGGCTGTTTTGTTACCTATGGTTTCTTTATTTTTGAGACAGGGTCTTACTATGCGACCCAGGCTGACTGTGAACTTGAATTCTTCCTCCCTCAGCCTCTCAAATGTTGGGTTTACAGGTGTGTGCTGCCACATATGGCTACTGTATTTAGTTCTTTTCTTCTTGAGACAAGATTTTCATGTAGCCCAGGCTGGCCTTGAACTCCAGATCCTCCTGAACTACCTCCTATGTTGTAAACATTCTATAATTTATTTCTCCACTGGATTTTTAATAAAATGCTGTTTTGTTTTGTTTTTGGAAAGGCCTTTCTGTCTAAACCATGAGAAAAAGGAGTTGAGCCTTGATGCCTGGCATATCGGTAGCCTCATGAACACTAGGGAAGAACCGTAGGTCCCTCGGTCTTCTCCGTTCACTTTCTGGAAGGCAGTCTCTCTCTTCCTAATAAGGGAAACTTTCCTGGGAGGCTCAGTTGGCTTATGCACTTAGTATGCATGTGTGTGTGACCAGCTGGGAGTGGGAAAAGCATAGAGGGACACCCAGTACAAGATGGCTTTGTTTTAGTAAACCTTCAGTAGCTGTCCCCCTTTACTGATGGACCCTTTGTCACAGTCTTGTGCCACCTTCTCCTCAGCCCCTGCTCCACCTCCCAGGAGGGAGCTAGGTTCCATGTCTCTGGGCTCCAGTTTATGGGCTCCTCCCAGGCCTGGCTGCTTCCAGCTTCTTGTTGGTCCTCTTTTCTCAAGTCCTCAGGAGAGGGTATGCTGGCCTCTGTGAGGAAAAGATCAGCTCATTCCAGTTTCCCAGCCTTTGTTTCCCAGCCATCAGACACTTCCCAACTGTTTACCTGGTTCTGGAGCTTCCACACCTGTGCCAGGCTTGCAGTCTTGTAGAAGCTGGTGGATGGTCTTCAGCTTCGTGTTTAGAAGTTCCCGCTGGGTTCCGACCAGAGTAGTCACCCTGCAGAAATAGCCACTTAGGGGCTGCTCGGTCGGTCTCCTTGGTTCCCACCTCACCCCACAAATTCTCACCTCTCAAAAAGGGGATCCAGCTGGGTCACCAGATTGTTGAGATGCTGTTCCATCTGGGCCAGCTGTTGTATCAGCTGCACCAGCTGTTGTTCTGGGAGTAAGGTAAATGATGGTTATTCCTGCAGTCCCCTGATCCTCTCCCAAACAGAAATCACAACTGCTCAGCCCACCTGATTTTGAGGATTTCTTGTTTTTTTCCTCTTGGAGAACCGCAGCCTCATCTGGACCCTGTTGTGGAAGCAGGTAAGGGCAGAGCTGCAGCAAAGGCCCGAGTGCCTCAGAGCCAGTGAAGAGAAAGCTCTGGGCATTCGCCTCAGAGAATTCTAATTGTTTCTAGTCCAGCTGCTTACCCAGAACATGAAGCAACGTGTCAGTGTGCCCACATATGGCCAGACTGCTAAAGCACTCTTTGGAACGTGACACTACAGTAGGACTCTGAAGACTGGTCATAGCCTTGCCTCCTTGCTTAGCATCCCTATCCTCCATTGTCTTTGAAATAGGATCTGCTTGGGAGGCAGAGGCAGGCGGATCTCTGTGAGTTCGAGGCCAGCCTGGTCTACAAAGCAAGTCCAGGACAGCCAGGGCTGTTACACAGAGAAACCTTGTCTCGAACAACCAAAAAAAAAAAAAAAATAGGATCTGCTAATTGCCCAGACAGGCCTTGGATTTACTCCTGCCTCAATCTCCAGAGTAGCTGGGACAACTACTGAAGGTTTAATAAAACAAAGGATAAGTCCCACTCCCTCAGTCTTTGCTGGTGTAAAAATCCCCAGTCTTTTCAGTTTTCAATTGACATTACCCCCATTCCAGGTTTTTTACTGACTATATGGTGCTCTTTGCTGTTAAGGGCAGTGCCCTAAGGTTTACTTTTAGGATACAATTCTCAGTGTTCTAATGGGTTGATAAAGCACAAGCCTCTAAGCAGGGCGTGGAGGCGCACGCCTTTAATCCCAGCACTCGCGAGGCAGAGGCAGGAGGATCTCTGTGAGTTCGAGGCCAGCCTGGTCTACAGAGTGAGTCCAGGATAGCCAGGACTATTACACAGAGAAACCCTGTCTCGAAAAAAACAAAACAAAAAGCACAAGCCTCTATTAACTGGAAAGTGGGTTATCATAACACACTGTGAAACTGTCACCTGGACCGCCTACATCTCTCTGGCAGCTCTTCTTCCTGACTGCTTAACTCCACGCATAAAACAGGAATACAGCCGGGCGGTGGAGGCGCACGCCTTTAATCCCAGCACTTGGGAGGCAGAGGCAGGCAGATCTTTGTGAGTTCGAGGCCAGCCTGGTCTACAAAGTGAGTCCAGGACAGCCAGAGATATTCAGAGAAACCCTGTCTCGAAAAACCAAAAAAAAAAAAAAAAAAACAGGAATACAACATTTTTGTTTTGTTTTTTGGGACAAGATTTCTCTGTGTTCAAGCTGTTCTGGAACTAGCTCTGTAGACCAGGCTGGCCTGGAACTCAGAGACCCTTCTGCCTCTGCCTTCCGAGTGCTGGGATTAAAGGCACGCCCCACCATGCCCGGCGAAATCAGAATTTATTAATCTATCATTAAATTCCAATCTTCATCCTAGCCTGTCAAGTCTGCTTGGGCTCCTTAATCTCATCTAGTTTCACGTCACTAGTTAGTTCGACCTCTATTTCCCAGTACATACAGGGTTGAAGATCTAGCACCTGATGGTAGGTACCACTTCCTATTTCAACAGTTTCAAATCCATCAGGTATAGTGTCAGTTCACAGTTCGGGGCCTCCTTCCCAAGGAGAACATGAAACGGCTTGGTGTCTGGCACACAAGATACACTGCTGCTGCAGCGGTTAACCCCTTGGGCCAAAGTTGGAGCCCCTGAAGTAACTGCACTTTTGGCACGTAGACACTAGTTGGGTTAAAATCCCGTTTCCCTTAGACACTAAGTGGATCAGCTCGAGTAAGCAAATCGCTCTTCGCTGAGGTGGGAGGATTAAACGTAGCGGTCATTAGCTACATTTCCCATTGCTCATTACATCCATGGCCTCTCTGGATGCTCGAACCCCATAAAAAAATGTGGGAAAACCAAAGAACTAGTCTTCATTTTACAGGTATCCGGGCAGCGGTGTCTCGTTCTTGGCACCGTAGCGCCCCCAGGAGATTGAGGCCCAGGGCTCCCCCAACCCACGGCCACCCCGAACCTGCAAACACTTGTACAGCACAAAAGCCACGACGGCCGCGGTGTACAGCGCACCCAAAGGAAGCGACCCGGCCCGGGCCCGCTCGCGCTGGTTCTTGGGTGGGGGTTGCCGCCGAGGTTCCGGGGTCCCGGGACCGACGTGGGAGCGGTGTTCTGTGGATTAAAGTTACCGGTCAGCGGAGAGGGCGCTTCTCCCAAGCAGTCCCAGCCTCCTTCCAGCAGCCCTCGCTGGTACCTGGGTGTGCCCCCAGATCGGGGCTGGGACCCTCTCCAAGGACTTCAAACAGCGCAGACAAGAGCAGCAGCCCCAGCATACTCCACGCGCGGCCCGCGCCCGCCATACCTGGCCCACCAGGAAGGTGCGCCGGGATCCCCGCGTTCCAGCGTTGGCCTCCCGTCGTACTGCGCACGCGCACGCGACCACAGCTACCCGGGCTCCGGGTCGCCTCGAGTGGCCACGCCCACCGCACGGGGCGGACCCGGGCATATTTGCATAAAGCACGCCCACCTCCACCTGGCTTTCTTACGTTAGTTAATTTCATATCTACTTACTTAAGCAATGATGTCCCTATAATCTTTCAGATTAAAGTATCATGCCTAAAGCAACAGTTCATTGCTTTTAGAGTTGAACTAGCCAACGTTCCTCACCATAAGCATAAAAAATAACTTTCTTTGAGCCATTAAAGTGGCCGCGCTCTAGAGTTGGGGCAGCTCGCTCTGAAGGCCTGCTTCCTAGGCTACGCACGAGGGACACGTTCCTTATCTTCCGCCTAGGGGAAAGTCCCCGGACCATGGGCAGAGAGTGCCGCGCGCCCAGGCGCGTAGACTGACCCGCTAGTCACTGCTAGTCCGCCAAGAAGCGATCTCCCACAGGGGGCGAGCCGAGCGGCGTGCGACGGGGCGTCATCCGTCAGCTTTCCTAGTGACGCAGGCAGTGCGACCTCGCGCGCACCAACCACACGGGGCTCATTCTCAGCGCGGCTGTACCTTTTACCCCATCAGGTTCGACCCTCGAACAGGTGTCTGGGTAGGTTAATCCCTACCTCAGAATCCACTTTGAGAAATGAACGTAGGACTTATGTGCATCTTAACGGTTTTGTTTTTTTAATGGGACAATGTAATAACATACTTAGAGCCGTGTTTAGGCACTGAACCTTTTACTTGCTGAACATTTAATTTCTACACAACCTTCAGAGCTAGGCATAGTGAATGCCAGTAATCCTAGTGGAAGCCAGAGGATCAGGATCCTCATCAGGGTCACCCCCATTCCCAAGACATGAGTTACTAGCTACAAGAAGAAAAAGAACAAGAAAACACAGTCTTCAATTCTAAAAATGTAAACTTCTAGTTTATTCTTTCTTTACTACTACTAGACTGCCAACGCCAAGAGAGCGGGGCTATGTCTTTTTTTTCCTATTTTGCTGTCCGAACCTAGTGCAGCACTTGTCACTAGCGGGAATTTGAGGAATTGAATGAAATTAAATGAATGAATATTCACAACTACCCAAAAGGCAAATACAACTAGGTTCTTCTGGGTCTCATGTAGCCTAGGCTGGCCTCAAACTAGCTATGTAGCTGGCCTAGAACTCCTGATCCTCCTGCTTCCACTTCCCAAATGCTGGGGTTATAGCTTCGCAGTACCTCACAAGGTTCACAGAGCTCCGGATGTGGTGCCACACTCCTTAAATTCCAGCACTGGTGACACAGAGGCAGGCAGATCTCTGTGAGTTTAAGGACTTGGTCTGTGTAAGTGAGACCCCGTCTCAAAAACAAACAAAAGAAACTAGGACAGGTTGTTACACCCTCTGCTCAAGATCCCCCTGCTGTAGTCTCTGGAGTGCTGGGGTTACTAGAGATGTTATCTTTTAATTGGACTACCCAGGGCTATCCTCACAACTAGATCAGCAGCTCTCCAAGGGAAGAAACATGTTCCATTTGCCTCTCTTACTCCAGGACACTGCAATCACCAGGCAAGAGGTTCACGTGTGCTAAATAAATGAATAAAATATGGGAGTCTCTTCTTGTTTTTCCAGGAAGGGAGGCAGAAGGACAGGGCAGGGCAATGGGAGTTGTTCAAGTCTAATTGTTATCGCATGCAAGATAGCTGGGATGGGAAAACAGGGAAGTACAAACCTGGAGCTGATGCCAACTGGCATAGTGCATGTAAATATGCTCAGGTCCATTCAAATGGGATAAATGACCCTCAACTGATGGTTGCCTTTTTTTTTTTTTGGTTTTTTTTTGGTTTTTTCGAGACAGGGTTTCTCTGTATATCCTTGGCTGTCCTGGACTCGCTTTGTAGACCAGGCTGGCCTTGAACTCACAGAGATCCGCCTGCCTCTGCCTCCCAAGTGCTGGGATTAAAGGCGTGCGCCACCACCGCCCGGCTGATGGTTGCCTTTTTGTTTTGGATTTTTGAATCACGTAGTCCAGGTTGGCTTCAGAACTCACTATGCATACAGCCAAGAATGCTCTTAACTTCTGAACCCCTGCTCTTCCCTCCTCTGCACTGGGCTATAAATGTGTGCCACGAAGCCTAGTCTTCAGAGTAAGGTTTTGTTTCATTTTGGTGGTACTGGGGGTGTTGAGCCAATGTCCTCCCACATTTTGGTGAGTGTTCTACCACTTAGCTATAACCCCAGCTACTGTCTTTGTTTTAGTTTTGGTTTGAGATAGGGTCTCATTCTAGAGGCCAGGCTAGATTCAAACTCATAACCCTTCTGCCTTAGCCTTCTGTCACGTGTTACAATGCCTGGCTCAGATTGCTAATTAAAGAACTCTTGTCCACTATTGCCAGATCTTCTAACTACCCCCCCCCACACACACACACACACAAAGAATCAGCCAATCGAGATTTTTTTTTAAGATTGGCAGGGCGTAGTGGTACATGCCTTTAGTCTCAACACTCAGGAGGCAGAGACAGGTGGATCTCTGTGAGTTCCAGGACAGTCAGGGCTACACAGAGAAACCCTGCCTCAAAACAAACAAACAAATAAATGTTGAAAATCTTATTTATTAATTTTTAAAATTTATTCATCTCTCATACAACATAGCCTGACTACAGCTCGTGCACGCGCGCATGCGCGCACGCACACACACACACACACACACACACACACACACACACACACACACACACTCTTCCAGTGTCATTTTCCCACCTCCTGTTTCCCTTCTGAAAAGAGCAGTCTTCCCAGGGAGACCAACCAAACACACATAACAAGATATAATGAAACTAGGCACAAACCCTCATGTCAAAGCTGGGCGAGGCAACCCAGTAGGGGGAAAAGGCTCCCAAGAGGAGGCCAAACAGTCAGAGATGTCTCTCCTCCCAGTGTTCGGAGCCCACAAAACCACCAAGCTAACAACCATAACCTATGATCTAATACAGACTCATGGTGGCTCCCTGATTGCTACTTCAGTCTCTGTGAGCCCTATGAACCCTGCTTAGATGATCTGTGGACTGTATTCTCCTGATGTCATGGACCCCTCTGGCTCCTACAGTTCTTCCCCCTCTTCCTCTGTGGTTCCCTGAGCTCCAAGGGGAGGAGTTGAATGGAGATCTCCAATTTGCTCTCTCTCCGCCTAGTGTTTGGATGTGGGTCTCTGCGTCTGCTCCCATCAGCTTCCAGAGGAAGCCTCTCTGATGACAGTTGGGTTAGGTGTAGCAGAATATCATTTAGGAGTAATTTTACTGATTTTTTTTTTCCTATCCTAGGTCTCTGGGCTATCCAGCCTCCAGTTGCTAGTCATCCAGGCAGTGTCGGGCATGGGCTCCATCTGGTGGCATGGACCTCAGTTTAGACCAGTCATTGGCTGGCCACTCCCACAGATTCTGTTTCCCCCCCTCCCCCCTGCACATCTTGCAGGAAGGATAGATTGTAAATCGAAGGTTTTGTGGCTGGGTTGGTGTTCCAGTCCCACTACCGGAAGCCTTGCCTGGTTATTGAAGATGACGGTCAGGCTCCATATCCTCCATTATTAGGAGCCCCGGATAGGGTCACCCTCATAGATTCCTGGTTCTGCTGCACAAGGATTCCACATCACCCCCCAAATGCCCTTCAATTCCAGTCTGTTCCCATACTCTCTCTCTCTAACCCCCCAACCTGATCCCTCCTGTTCTCATCCCCCACCCACCCCAAGCCCACATGAAAAATCGACACTATAAGACATTGATTTGGCTCATGGCTCTGGAGGATGGGAATTCCAAGAACGTGGTATCAGCATCTGCAAGGGACATCGTACTGCTCTATAACAAGCTGGAGAATAAGCACTCAGGAAACGAACACAGGGAAACTCAGGGTGGATCTGTCCTTTTGTGGAGAGTCCAGTCCTCAGATGATAGCATCAGGACATTTATGAGAACAGTACCCCAAAACCTAATTGTCACTATCATCTCTCAAGTGTCTGTCCCTCCTCTCAATCGCAGTTTAAATAACAGTTAAAATTGACTTTTTTCTTTTTCTTTCTTATTTTTCCCCTTTATCATTTTGCCAGTCATGTTTGGCTCTATCCTAGGTCTCCAGGCTATGCAGCCTCTGGTTCCTGGCTCTCCAGACAATGTCAGGCGTGGGCTCCCTCTCATGGTATGAGTCTTAAGTTTGACCAGTCATTCGTTGGACACTCCCACAAATTCTGTGCCACCAGCACATCTTGCAGGCAGGTTAGATTGTAGGTGGAAGTCTTTGTGGCTGGGTTGGTGTCCCAGTCCTTCCACTGGAAGCCTTGCTTACAGAAGATGGCTAATTCAGGCTCTGTATCCCTCATTACTAGGAGTCCTCACCTGATCCCTCCTGTTCCACCCCATCCACCCCAAGTCTACCCAGGAAATCTATTTCCCCTTCCCAGGGAGATCCATGTGTCCTGCCTTGAGTCCTCCTTGTTACTTAGCCTCTCTGGGTCTGCAGATTGTAACATGGTTATCCTTTATTTTATAGCTAATATCCACTTATAAGTGAGTACATACCTTGTTTGTCTTTCTGGGTCTGGCTTACCTCAGTCAGGATGATTTTTTTTTTCTAGTTCTATCCATTTGCCTGCAAATTTCATGATTTTTTTTTTTTTTTTTGGTTTTTTGAGACAGGGTTTCTCTGTTTAACAGCTCTGGCTGTCCTGGACTCGCTTTGTAGACCAGGCTGGCCTCGAACT
>CAJQZJ010032188.1:19037668-19077987 GCA_907164525.1 Lophiomys imhausi
CAGTTCATCCATGGGGTAGATGTTGGGGTGGGCCAATTTAAAGCCCTGGTTCTGGACCTGCAACCCCCACTTGCAGGGCCAGTTCTACTATGGAAAGGTGCAGGGCCTGCTCTCCTGAGTGCTACAGCATGTGAGGGGCAGGGACAGCTCTCCTGCTCTTGTGACCCCATCTGGGCCAGATCTCACCCCAAGGCTGGGTCTCCACAACCTCCACTTCCAGGGCCTGGCAGAATTCTTCTAGTTTCTGGCTTGTTTCCTGTCCTGGGAGACCATCTGGTGCTTGCCTGGTACTGGTAAAAAGCTTCTTTTCTATGAAACAACAAATGGAAAGCTAGAAAATGTCTTAAATATAAGGAAAAATTTAGCAAAGATTCACATTTTACAACAAATTAAAGAAAACCTTAAATAAAAGTTAAAACACTAAATGGTCACCTTGAATGAAGGAATTGGGAATTAAAGTAACAGGTTTATAGTCAACTGTTTTTCTCAACTTTATAATCACTATTCCATAATTTTTAGTTTTATTTATTTACAGGCTCTGGGGAGTGAACCCAGGTCCTTGTCCCTGTATGTTGCAAGTTTTTTGTTTTTTGTTTGTTTAGGCACACTGTCTCCAACTTTACAGAAAACTAATTATTTGTACTCTTTAACTAGTAGATTTAAAATAACCAAGTTGAGCTGGGCATGATGGCTCACACGTTTAATCCCAGCACTCAGGAGGCAGAGCCAGGCAGATCTGTGTGAGTTCAAGGCGAGCCTGGTCTACAGAGTGAGTTCCAGGATAGCAACCAGCACTTTTTCCTATTAATTTTGGGCTTAAATTTTTTTTTTTTTTTGGTTTTTCGAGACAGGGTTTCTCTGTGTATCCTTGGCTGTCCTGGACTCACTTTGTAGACCAGGCTGGCCTCGAACTCACAAAGATCCGCCTGCCTCTGCCTCCCAAGTGCTGGGATTAAAGGCGTGCGCCACCACCGCCTGGCTCTGATTTATTTATTTTATATGTTTTTGAATATTTTTGCTTTTTAACACTTTTAAATTTTATCTCTATAAGGTATGAGTGTTATGCCTGTGTGTGTACCACTTACATGCCTGGTACCCAGCGGGCCAGAATCCCCTGGAATTGGATTTAGAGATGGTTGTGAGCTACCATATGGGTGGTGGGAATCAAACTCTGGTCTTCTGGAAGAGTAACCAGCACTTTTAACAGCTGGAGCCATTGGAGTTTTTTGCCTCCATGTGTGTTTGTGTGTGACATGTACCTGCTTTGTGCCCTTGGCCGTCAGAAGACAATGTTGAATCTTCTGGAACTGGCCTCCACATGGATGCTCAAAATCAAACCTGGGTCCTCTGCAAGAGCAGCAAGTGTTCTTAACCTCTGAGCTATCTCTCCAGCCCTATTTTGTTTTGTTTTTCCAGACAGGGTTTCTCTGTAGTAGCCCTGGCTATCCTGGAACTCACTCTGTAGACCAGGCTATCTTTGAACTCACGGAGATCTTCCTGCCTCTGCCTCCTGAGTGCTGGGATTAAACATGTGAGCCATCATGCCCAGCTCAACTTGGTTATTTTAAATCTACTAGTTAAAGAGTACAAATTAGTTATCTGTAGAGTTGGAGACAGTGTGCCCCCCCCAAAACAAACGAACAAAAAAAAAACCACCTGAACAATTTCAAACTTAAAAAAAAGATTTAATTTTTTATGTGCATTGGTGTTTTGCCTGCAAGTATGTCTATGTGAGGGTGTCAGATACCCTAGAATTGGAATTACAGACAGTTGTAAGCTGCCATGTGGGTGCTGGGAATTGAACCCAGGTCCTTTGGAAGAGCAGTCTGTGCTGTTAACCATCCAGCCATCTCTCCAGCTCCCAATTTCAAATTCTTAAAAGCTAATTTTAGATATAAACACATATAGAGGGATCTGTTTGCTGTGTCGAGGGCATCTTTGCATAACTAGATGTTCTCTGAATTAATTTCTATGTGGAACCAATGTTTTTATTTTATTTACTTGTTTATGGCTCCATATACAGTCCAACTGACCTCTAATTTACTGTTCCAGGATTATGGGCATGGGCCACCATACCTGCTTTACAATTTTTTTTTTTTTTTTTTGGTTTTTCGAGACAGGGTTTCTCTGTGTAGCCCTGGCTGTCCTGGACTCAATTTGTAGACCAGGCTGGCCTCGAACTCGCAAAGATCTGCCTGCCTCTGCCTCCCAAGTGCTGGGATTAAAGGCGTGCACCACCACTGCCCGGCTATACAATGTTTTTTAAAAAGATAAGCAACAGCTGGGTTTGGCTGAGTAAACCTGCGGTCCCAGCCCTCAGGAGGTGGAGCCGAAGTCCAAGGCCAGTCTCTGTTGCTCATTGAGCTTGGGCTACATAAGACCCTGTCCTGACCCCAACGCTAATTTGAAGCATACAAGTCACATCAACTTATTGTTCACAGCAATTTAGAACTAAGATCTGCAAGGTATTTAAAAAGAAGTGTGGGGCTGGAGAGATGGCTCAGCGGTTAAGAGCACTGGCTGCTCTTCCAGAGGTCATGAGTTCAATTCCCAGCAACCACATGGTGGCTCACAACCATCCATAATGAAATCTGGTGCCCTCTTCTGGCCTGCAGATATACCTGCAGACAGAACACTGTATACATAATAAATAAATCTTAAAAAAAAAAATTATCCAGTCTTATTCTCATTTAAAAAAATAAAATAAATAAAATAAAAAGAAGTGTGTGTGTGTGTGAGGGGGTGGGGGTGGGGGTGGGGGGGCTGTGTGCCTCATATGCCTATGGAGCCCAGAAATCAACTTCTTGCTTCATTCTCCGTTACTCCCCAGGGTCTCTCACTGAACCAGTGAGCCTCAGTGATCCACCTGTCTCCCCACCACCGTGTAAAGCTGAGGTTACAGATGTGTGCCACTGGGCTTGGCTTTTATGTGGGTGTTGGAGATCCAAACTCAGGTCTTCACAATGACTAGGCAGCTCCAACCCCTGACAAAGTTTCACTACGTCGCTGAGGAACTCTCTACTAGTCTCTCTAACAAGTGAATAGTGGCAAATACATGCCCAATTTGCCCAAATTAGCCTGGAACAGAGATTCCCTTAATGCAACTAATGGAGTGACAGGTTCTAACGGGCAGTTTGGATGAGGTAGGTTGTGAGGTAGGACTCTGACCTCCTCTATCTTCCTATCCCCAGTTATGACACTATTAGTAACAATAACAACAGTAACAATACACAGATATTTCTCAGCTGGGCATAGTGGTAACATGTGATTCCAGAACTTGGTGCACAGAGAAAGGAAGGAAGGTCAGGAGTTCAAGTTCATATTGAGTTTGAAGCCAGCCTGGGCTACACAAATAAGTACATCTATTTCTTGAAATGGAACTGGGAATTCTGAAGCCATTCCACTTCAGAGCCCGCTCCTTGAGTCTCCTTCATGGCAACGTGAGCCAGAGAGAAAAGGTGGACTTCCCGTGGCAAGGGGCTCCTGTCCTTGTCAGTCCTGTCGCCCCTGCTCTTCAGTCTGCAGACAGCACAGAACACTCAAGCCTGGGCCTGCTCTCTGGCGAAGGGGACTTAGGGCCATGGGGGATTTCAGAGAGCTGAAAGCTCAGGGTGTTGCAGGTGCAGGGACAGGGCGGGGTCTTTGTTCTCTTGCTCATCCCTCCTCCCTGCCTTCCTCTCCGGAAACCAGCAAGTTTGCTACCGGCACTGCCATCGTGAGTGTTGGTGATACTGAGCTGTGGAGGGACAGGTTTAAGGATACATTAGGGTTGTGGGGGCTGTGACAACAGTCAGGCCATGAGTAAGGCTGACCCTTGGCTCAGGACATTGTGACTATGGACCCGTCTCTGCCACCAGCAGCCGTCATGAGCAGAGATGTCAACTGCACAAGCCATCTGCTGGCACCGGGTGAGCTGGGCGGGGCGGGGGCTCCTGGAGGAGGGGTTATGTGGTTCCGTGTTCTGTCTGATGCTGGCTGGGGAAGGGGTTTGGGCAGGGTAGTAACAGCCCTACTCACCCACATCCACAGGGATCCCCTACATAACACAGGCATGGGGACTATGGGCCCTCCTTTGGGTTGTGACAGCGCTGCTTCTCGTCTCGCTGGCTGTGATCTTGTGCCAGTGGACCAGTGTTCGGAGCAGGAGCCAGGAGGGTCAGAGACGGTGAGAGAAGGATAACTGGGAAGGGTTAACTGGGTACTCACTCTCATCTAAAAAGTCCCCACTCATCTCCTAAACTCTATGCTGCAGCTCTGGAGAGTCCGTGGAAGAAGTTCCCCTGTATGGGAACCTGCACTATTTACAGACAGGTAGGAACTGCAGACGGGAGGAACAGGGCACAAGGGCTGACTCCTAGTACATGGGATGGAGATAGAGACGCCAGGGGCAAGCAGGACCTGACAGGATTCCTGTGTCCTTGTCCCAGGACGGCTGTCTCAAGAGCCAAGGCCAGAACAGCAGGATCCATCCTCTGGAGGCCCTGCCAGGGTGAGTCAGCTGGCCAAAGAAAAGGGGAGGGAAGGAAATGAGGACCATTCCCGAGGGTACAGAGACCGGCTAACAGCCTCTCATCTCCAGGCTGCAGAGGAGGTGATGTGCTACACTAGCCTGCAGCTGCGACCGGCGCAGGGTCGGATCCCCAGCCCTGGGACCCCCATCAAGTACTCTGAGGTGGTGCTGGACTCTGAGTCAAAGCCCGGGGCCCCAGGCCCTGAGCCAGAACTCTATGCCTCTGTGTGCGCCCAGACGCGCAGACCTCGCACCTCCTTCCCAGATGAAGCCTATGCTAACAGCCAGCCTGCACCCAGCTGAGGAGGACTCTGAATTGTGAGAACCCATGGCTCAGCTACTGGGACTCCTGCTGTTCTGGTTAGGGCATGCCTAGGTCCTAACACCCCCCAGGACATTAAGCCATTGCTTAGTGACAGGTGATGACCTACCCTGAACTTCCTAAGCTGCAGGGCACACATCTCAGAGTAAAAGGCTCCTGGCTTCCTAAGGATGGAGTTACAAAGGCAGACCTGCTCCACATGTATCTTTTTCTATGTGCTCCTGTTTTCTGCTTCACTTTTTCCTCTTTTCGGAGTTTAACTAGGTTTCCCATCTCCCCTCTCAATTTACCCAGATATCTCATTGTCTCCTCAGACACAGGAAGTGGGCAGGGAGGAGGAGGTAAGAACCAGAGAGGATGTGGGTGGGTTATCATGCATGGGAGCCCACATCTGGAAGGCTCCTGGGGTCCCAAGCTTGGTTTCTGACCTGAAAACCCTGGACACAGTATGGTCTCCATGCTGCTGTCTCTGGTGTCCCCTGTTTTTCAAATAAAGCATCTCAAAAACATCTGTGTTTTAACCTGAACTGCAGTTCTGTAACAGACTCCCAAAGGGTGGGGGTGCAAGCTTTGGCATTGTGTAGAGCATTTCTGGGGGTTCCTAGCTGGGGAAACCTTGAAGAGGTAGATGCTGAGGGTGAAGGATTAGAGCCCAGCTACCGATGTGCTATTCCTGATTCTAGAACTTATATTCAGAGCCACCCCATTGCTGCTGGGAGGGTCTGAAACCTCACCAGGCCTGAACTAGTCTATTCATGACTTCTGTAACTGTGTCCCCATACCTGCTGGCCTAGCTCCTTCCTCAGTTTCCACATCCGTTCTCCTATGTCCTCTATGAGTGCTACCTACACCCTATGGCATCAGTTGCCCTGTCTTTATTCTGTCTGCCAAATACCTCTATTGGCCTCCTTGTCTTTCTATCACTATGATTTGCTGATTCACCCCACCTTCTTAATTGTCACTTACAGTCCTGGCAACAGCTTTGCTTGTCACTGTTTGTGTTTAAAATCCCTATCCAATATGCCCTGCCTGACCACCCATCATCTGCTTTACTCTTAGCCTGTACCTCCTGTACTGTATAGCAGTAGTTGTAGACAGGTTGGCAACAAGATTAGAGTTGTGGGCTTGGGAGCCAGACTGCCTGAGTTCAAATTCTAAACCTTCCATTTACCACCGGTGTGTTCCTAAGTAACTAGGCCTCCGTTTCTGAATCTGTAAGATGGGGAAGATATTCTTGTCATTTATTATTCTTATTACTTTTGTGTGTGTATGCATGTGTTCATGAGGGAGGGCACACATGTGATGTGATATGTGTGTGTGTACATGTGGAGGCCAGAGGTTAACCCTGGACGTTCCTTGTCTGGCACTGTCAATCTTGTTGGACTTTAAAATTTTAAGAATCACATTTATTATTAGTAGCAATAGTGTTTGTAGGAAAGGGTGATGGTGGAACAATGTGTACAGGAGTTTGTTCTCTCCTTCTATTGTATGGGTACCAGAGGATGGACCTCAGGTTGGCAGACTTGTCAGCAAATGCCTTTACCCAAGGCATTTGCCCCAAGTCCTGCTGTCCCGGTCATTTTGTCAGCTCCTGTTGTAGTTTTTTGTTTGTTTGTTTTGGTTTTGGTTTTGTTTTTTTGAGGTAGGGTCCCTTACTGGGGTCTGGGGCTATGAGAATAGATTAGGCTGGTAGGCTATGGAGCTCCAGGGATCCACTCGTCACTCACTCTTCCATTCTGGTATAACAGACACGTGCCATTGTGCCCTGCTTTTATGTCTGGGTGCTGGGATCCAACTCAGATCCTCCTATTTCACAGCAAGCACTGAGCCATCTTCCCAGCCCTTTAAAAAATCTTATTTTTATTAATATTCATGTGTATGGGTGTTTTGTTTGCATATCTGTCTGTGTACCACTTTTGTTCCTGGAGTCCAGGGAGGTCAGAAGAGGATATCGGATCCTCTGAAACTGGAGTTATGGATGGTTGTGAACCATCATGTGGGTGTTAGGAATCTAACCTAACATGTAGGTAGTGGAGGTTTGGATTTCTTTGGAAACACAGTTGTGTTGAATGAATACCACTGAAAAACAGACTCATAAAAGGGGCACAGAAGCCGGGCGGTGGTGGCGCACGCCTTTAATCCCAGCACTTGGGAGGCAGAGGCAGGCGGATCTTTGCAAGTTCGAGGCCAGCCTGGTCTACAAAGCGAGTCCAGGACAACCAGAGCTGTTAAACAGAGAAACCCTGTCTCGAAAAACCAAAAAAAAAGGGGCACAGAAATCAGCCTAAAGACTGGCACCTGTGGGGAACCCCTGAGAGCACAGGGGTACCTTGGGAGAAGGGCATAAGGTTAGCCAATGAGAAAACATTCTGGTGCATAATTAGAGAGAGAGAGAGAGAGAGAGAGAGAGAGAATGAAAAGGAAGGCCCAGAAACTCGAGGGCCTTTCGCTTGGCATTGCTTCACATCACCGCTCATCATCAATGCTTAACTTTGAAAGACCCTAGACAGCATTTTACTGAAGGTTGTGATTGCTAAACCTCTCTTGGAATCATAAAGAAACAGCCAGCATACAAAAACAGTGCGGACAGAAGAGGCTGTGGACCCAGCATACAGAAACAGTGTGGACAAAAGAGGCTGTGGACTCAACTGAGTGTACGATGACAGACAGCTCCCAGGCCTCACAAATACAGCACCTGACCCAAGGCGAAAAGCTTGGTTGGGCAGTAGAGGCCTCGAAGTATAGCACCTGCTCCAAAGGGGTTCAGCTAATACAGACAGACTGAAGAGACGGAAGAGCCAAGGGGCAGGGGGTGTGCAGCAACTGCCATTTCGAGAGCCCGGTGACCACTGGGCTGCTGCCAATTGCTGTGTTCCCTTTGGCATTGACTGGTGAATTTCCCTAAGGAACCATGCCTGAGAAGCATCCTTCCTTCTGTGTTTTGGGTTGGTGGGTTGGAAGGTGTTTAGCGTTATTAATAAATAGCTTATAAGGTACGACAACACATGTATGTTTGTGCAGTGTCCATGAAGGCCAGGAGAGGGTGTTGAGTCTCCTGGAACTGAAGTTACAGATGGTTGTGAGTCACTATGTGGGTGCTGGGAATCAAACCAAGGTCCTCTGCAAGAGCAACAAGTGCTCTTAATGGCCGAGGCAACTCTCCAGTCCCTTGTTCATTAAACAAACAAATAAACAAAAATGGTTGCTGTGTGGTTTAAGTGGATTACCATGTGTACATCATTAAGACTGTGAGTGCTCAATAATGCTAGAAATTATTAAAATCAGGAAAACATGGGGTCCTATGGAAGAACTCATAGATGAAGTTACTAAGCAGAGAGACATTCATTACAAGTAATAAGGAAAATGGAAGAGCACAAAACAGTCCAGCAGGGGTCGCCACAAGGCAAAGGAGAGGAGGCTTCTACAGAGTTGCTGAGGTGAAGGGGAGAGAAAAAGGGAAAAGGCTAGTCTGGTGGACTGACATACCAAGGATTTGGATTTTCTGCTTCTGGTAAGGTGGAGAGCAGTCATTGAGTGAAGCAAGGGATGAATTCCAGTGGCGGCTGCCTAAATTGGAGGCCTGTAAGATGGAGCTAGGCAGGGCCCTTACAAAGATGTCAAAAATGTCAAAAAATGTCAGTAGGGACTAGGAGGAAGTGATGGGTTAGAAATGTGCAGTTTTAAAATAACGTGTCATCATTCACATCATCCACTCTCGTGGTCTGAGCCCCATCACAGAAATTTAGCCCAGTTCCAAACTGTTGAGGCTTCCTCCATAATTCTCCTGGCAGCAACACACAGTTCCGTCTAACCCTTGCACACGGTTGACCGCTCTCCTCCAACTTTTCTGTAGCCCATCTATGATCCACCCTACTCTGGCAAAAAGCCCGACCTAGTGAGTTCCTTCTTACCTCCAGCTTCCCACAGCAGAACAGGTGGGAATAAAGAAATCGCCCCTAGCCTGAGCCCCAGTGCCCTCTCTGCCAAGGGCCTCTGTCCAGCTCTACCGACAGTTTTGAGGTTTGAAGGACAGAAGAAAGAGGAAGCAGAGGTTTTTCTCCTTTACATTTGCAAAGACACCAGAGAATAAGGAACCATGCGCTTGTTAGTCATGGGGTGTCCACGAGAAGGGTGGTAGCGGAGTGCTTCTGGTCTCTGTACCCCTGAGGATACCAACTTGGGTCTCCTTAAGGGACACTTAGGTCACAATCAAGGACAGGCAGTTGTGTGGAAGGAAGGCTGGATGTGAGGGCAGACACTGGATGAGGGGAACCGCAGCATCGGACTATGTGGGCTTCTGAGCTGGTTCAAAGCCCGCACCCAAAAGAAGGACCAGCTGAAAGTTTCAGCTTTGAAGAGAAGGTGATCGAAATAGTACATACACACCATCAGGATTCAGAGCTGAGGGCTCCAAGGCTCCACACAGGCAGTTGATTTAGAACCCCAGACTATGCTCAGGCTGGACTCCAAGCGCTCAGAACTAAGCTCCAATGGCCCCGCCAGGGGTGAAGCGGCATTGCCACCGCCTCTGCGCAGCGTGATGCAGCATGGCCCATAGCGTCCTGGGAATTGTAGTCCCCTGGTTTGGAGTTGCATTAGAATCTAACCAGGACTGTGTATGTCTGTCTCTGACTCCAAGGGCTTGGAGCTGGGTAAACACTGCTCTTAAACTTAGTTTCTGTAAAGCGATAGGGGTTTTGGTTTTGTTTGTTTGTTTTAATGTGTAGCTGCACTAGAGTATGATGATTTGTCTGGCCTCAATCCACAGAGATCCGCCTGCGCCTGCGTCTGCCTCCCTAGTGCTGGGATTAAAGGCTTGCACCACTAAGACTGGCTTCCTCCCTTTCTTGTCTTCTCTGCTTCTATCACTAAGGTTTGTGCTCTCGCCCAAGTCTTGAGCACTTAACAGGCAAACTGAGGCAACTCCCTAGCTGATTTCTTTTTTTTTTTTTTTTTTTTTTTTGGTTTTTCGAGACAGGGTTTCTCTGTGTAACAGCCCTGGCTGTCCTGGACTTGCTTTTTAGACCAGGCTGGCCTTGAACTCATAGAGATCTGCCTGCCTCTGCCTCCCGAGTGCTGGGATTAAAGGTGTGCGCCACCACGCCCGGCTTCCTAGTAGCTGATTTCTAAATCAAGGAACATAACTACACCTCTCTGGTTAGTGGTCTCACCTGACCCAGTGCAAATCAACAGCCCTAGGTTCCTTCCTTTGTGGTTCCTCTGCCTCTCTGGTGTGTCTTTTCAGCCAGGGGCCAGATTTGTTCAGGGAAGTCACTAGAGCCTCTGCAGCTCCAGCTGTCCCTCTTGTTGAGATCCAGTCTTTGACAATTGGTATAAACTTAGGGTGGAAAAGAGAAGGGTTTTTGGTACCAAAGGTGAACAACAGGAACTACTGGAACTCCTTCACCACTTACAGGTAGCAAGGGACTCCAGGCCATAGCAGGCACTGTCTGCACTAGGCCTCTCCATCTTTAGCTTTGCCTTTCAGTCCATCACTCGGGTTTCTATTCCAGCATGGTTTTCCTACCAGGAGGGAAGCAGAGATGGGTGGCCATGTGAGACCAGGTCTTGATGACTTCACATAGAGTCTTGGATCCAACCATGGGCAGAACTAGATCTGCCTTCTGTGTTTTTTGGGTCTGGTAAACTAATAAAGTCTCTGTTTTGTTTTAGTCAAAGTTAGGTTTTCCACCCTGCAATCACATGAGTTCTGAATAATTCTCTGTGGAAAGACCAACAGATAAGGGCTACCGATGTGGCACAGCTGACATCGTCACTGGTTACTCAGTTCCTCCACGAGTTGCTCTACTCTGGATTTATACGCACTGCCATGTCATTTGGCCCTAAGGTATTTTTTAAACAACAACTATTATTTATTTGTTTATATTTATGGGGGGGGCAAGGGAGCATACGCAAGCCATGGTGAACAAGTGGAGGTCAGAGGACAACTTTTGGGAGTTGGTATCTCCCCCACCATGTGTGTCCTGAGGAATGGACTTGGGTCACCAGGCTTGGTGGCAAGTGTCCTCACCAGCTGATAAGATGTTGAAGGATGTAAGATATCGACTGAGGCATGAGATAAAATCATTTTGTTCTGTTCTGCTGTCTTTTTTTGTTTCCTTTCAACATTTCCTCCCCTCTGAGTCTGTCTCTTTCCTTCTTGTGAGTCTCACGAAGTTCAGGCCAGCCTTGAACTTGGGTTCTCCTTGCCTCTGCCTCCTAAATTTCTGGGATTACAGGCCTGTACCTGTAATTCATTAGGCCTGACATCTTGGGTCACTCTCTCCTGCAGACACCAGGAAGGAGAGCACTAATTGATAAACATCTTTATTACAAGGGGTAGATCCTTCTTCACCCCAAGTAATAGCAAGGTTTGCAGGACTGATCACCCCTCTTCCTGAGTAAGGGCAGTCACCCATCCTGTGAGGTTGCACCCTGGAGACAGACTGTGGCCCTCAAGTGAAGACACCAGTGAAAATTTCTTCAGAACCAGTTGGAGAGCCATAAATGAGACAGTGCTCAGTCAGACCACCCTACCTCTCACACCCCAGTCAGAGGTGCAAACCCTGGCTACCTTGTTTCCTTTAAAACTTCAAAATTCCCATTGCCACCTTGAAAATGAACTTGGAGGGGGTCACTGAACCTTTTTATTTGTTCTCAATTCATTGTGTTGATTAAAGTTTGTTTCTCTACCCTTTGTTCTCAGACTCTGGTAACATCATTATAAATTATTGTTATTTTTTTATTAGTGTTTCACCTGCATATATGTATGTATATCACTTGTACTGGAGGAGGCCAGAAGAGGGTGTAGGATCCCCTGAGACAGAGTTATATAGACAGTTATGAGCAGTCATGTGGGTGCTGGGAATTGAACCTGGGTCTTCTGAAGAGCAGCCAGTGCTCCTAATTACTGAGCCATTTCTTTAGCCCTGGCAATGATATTTTTGTTTAATGTGTTGGATAACTTATACTCTAGCCTAGTTTATTAATTTCTAGAATTATTTAGTTAGAAAGAGGTTGGTAGAACCACTATGGAAATCAGTCTGGCAATATCTTAGAAAACTTGGAATAGCTCTACCTCAAGACCCAGCCGTACCACCCCTGGGCATATATCCAAAAGATTCCTCACCAATCCATGAGGCCATCTCCTCAACTATGTTCATTGCAGCTTTATTTGTAATAGCTAGAAACTGAAAACAACCCAGACATCTTTCAACCGAAGAATGGATAAAAAAAACAAAACAAAACAGTGGTACATTTACACAATGGAATACTACTCAGCTATCAGAAACAGGAAATCATGCAATTTGCAACCAAATGGATGGAACTAGAAAAGCTCATCATGAGTGAGCTAACTCAGACTCAGAAAGATACACATGGCATCTATTCATTTATAAGTGGATTTTAGCCATATAGTACAGGATAACCATCCTACAATCAATATACCCAAAAGAGAAGGAACATGGACTTGGTTACCTGTTAGTGGGACACTCCACCCTAATGGAACTGCCATGTATGTCATCTACCTCATGTGACTAATGAACTGAGGGGGACTGATACACGGAGGCACTCCACATGGGAGGGATGGGATGGATGGGAGATGGGGTAGAGGGTGGTAGGGTGGGACCGGGAGGGGGTGGAGGGAAGGGGTGGTAATGGAGATGTAGCTTGAACTATAAATAAATGTTAAAAAAAGAAAAGAAAGAATTTGGACGATCTGGTTTAAACTTACAGCGTTTCCAAGAGTTACCCGCCAGGCCTTTCTGTGAACATTTCCAGAGTTGGGGATTTTATTGTTTGATGAAGCACTCATTTCCATTCTTTGTAATCATAGAAGTTTCAAGATTTCGAACCAAATCTGCCTCCTTGTTATTTTTCTTCAGTTCTGCTGGTTGAGCTACAGCTGCACTGCCTTCTCCCTTCCCTGTGTACGCAACAACCTGGAGGCACTGAGGAGTCAATCCTAGAAGGAGAATTACCTACCTGCTTTTCTGTTTTGTTTTTGAAAAAAAAATTTTTTTTTAGGTTTTTTTGAGACAGGGTTTCTCTGTGTATCCTTGACTGTCCTGGAACTCACTCTGTAGACCAGGCTGGCCTTGAACTCACAGAGATCCACCTTCCCTCTGCTTCCCGAGTGCTGGGATTAAGGCCATCACTGCCTGTCTGGGAGAGTCAGTTGTCTACTTCCACCATGGATGGGTTCCAGAGATCATTGTCAAGTTGGTGGGAGGTGCTGTCATGGGATGAGCTACTATTTTAGGTACTTTTTAATGCTGTGATAAAGACCATGACCAAAAGCTACATGGGAAGGAAAGGGTTTGTTTAGCTTCCTTGTCCTGATCACTGTCAATCACTGAGTGAAGCTAAGGCCAGAACTACAGCAGAGTAGGAGCCTGGAGGCAGGAACTGAAGCAGTAACCAGGAGTCTGCTTACTGGCTTGGTCAGCCTGCTTTCTTGCACAACCCAGGACAATCTGCCCAGTGGTGGGACTGCCTGCACTGGACTGGGCCCTCCTACAGCAACCATTAATCAAGAAACTGCCCTACAGACTCACCCACAGGCCAGTCTGATGGTGCAATTCCTCAATTATGATTCCCCCTTCCCAGTTGTGTCAAGTTGAGACAAAATGAACCAGTACAGCCATCTCGAGACCCCTTGGTCAGAATCCCTCCTAAAGTGCTTTTGAGGAGTGAATGGGGTCCCAGCTCCACACTTTGATTACGAACAAAGTCGACAGACAAAAGGCCTTTGCAGGAACAGACTCCATGAACGGGGGTTTGCTGGACCGAATTGGAGGCCTTATAAAAGGGGAATGTCAGAACCGTGACTGTGGTCCACCAGATCTGCAGTGTAGCCTCAGGGGCTGGAGAATACAGGCCTTCATGCTCCTGCTTTGCCCGTCGCTTGACACAGGTGCTTTCTCCATCTCTGTTTTTGTGTCTCACCTCTTCCCAGTTTACAAACCTGCCCACACGGGTGGGGACCTTCACTGAATGTCATTGGCTCCCTCACAAACAGCTCCATATTCCTCCTTTGCCTATGGCCTCAGTTGAATATTTAATGATAGAAATAGTGTATACATATGCTTTTTAAAAGTTAAGACAGAACCTGGAAACTTGGCATACACCTTTAATCCCAGCATTGGAGGCAGAAGCGGGAGGATCTCTGTGAGGAGATTGTCCTTTCCACACCCACTTTGACAACTCCCAACCATAGGCAGGAATTAATCCAGCTGTGCTTGTCCCCAGCATAGAAAATTCCTTGCAGACAATTCTGGAGGATACCTTCAACCAAGATCAAGGACTGTCTGGAAGGAAACTGGTCCTAGGGAAGCAGCCTGCTTCCAGTAAGAACCAGTTGGCAGGGTCTCCATGACTTCCCTCAAAACTAATGATGGGCTGAATTTCTCAGACTACATAATGAGGAGAATGCAAATGAACCAGGGCAGAGGGACCTGCTGGCAGGGATGGGTGAATACATTCCAGAAAATTATGTGTTTGGGGGCTGGAGAGATGGCTCAGAGGTTAAGAGCACTGGCTGGGGCTGGAGAGGTGGCTCAGAGGTTAAGAGCACTGGCTGTTCTTCCCAAGGTCCTGAGTTCAATTCCCAGCAACCACATGGTGGCTCACAGCCATCTACATTGAGATCTGCCCGGGCATATATGTAGAGCAAATACTGTATACATAATAAATAAATAAATATATATATGTTAAAAAAAAAAAAGAGCACTGGCTGTTCTTCCAAAGGTCCTGAGTTCAATTCCCAGCAACCACATGGTGGATCACAACCATCTACCTTGAGATCTGGTGCCCGGGCATAAATGTAGAGCAAATACTGTATACATAATAAATAAATAAATAGATAGATAGATAGATAGATAAATAAATAGATAAACAAACAAATAAATAAATAAATGTTTAAAGAAAAAAGAAAATTATGTGTTTGGAAGCTCAAACACAAAGTATTTCCTTGAACTACAGAATGATCTCAAAGCTAACAATTCCCATAGATAAAACAAAGGAGAGTCGGGCTGGAGAGATGGCTCAGAGGTTAGGAGCACTGGCTGTTATTCCAGAGGTCCTGAGTTCAATTCCCAGCAACCACATGGTGGCTCACAACCATCTATAATAGGATCTGGTGCCCTCTTCTGTTGTGCAGGTATATGTACTAAAATATAGAACATTGTATACATAATAAATAAATATTTAAGAAAAAACAAAGGAGAGTCTTTGCTGAAATCCCTAAACAAGCCTACGAAATTAAAAAGAAATATCTCAAAGCATTCGACAAAAATACAGACATGCAAATTCTGTGGTGAATGATGGGAATGGAACAGAACTAGGAAATTCATCATGCAAAGGCTGTGGGTTCCAAGAGAAAAAAGGAGCATAGAGGCTGTAAATATGATAGCTGATGTTTCTCTGGGCTGAAGGAAGACTTACCCTCCAGACCAGGTTGATAGGAAAAGAAACACACTCAGCAATATACAAGTTAAAAAAAAAAGCCTCACAGACATGTGGTGGCTCACACCTTTGATCCCAGCACTCAGGAGGCAGAGGCAGGTGGATCTCTGTGAGTTTGAGGCCATCCTGGTCTACAAAGTGAGTCCAGGATAGCCAGGGCTGATATACAGAAAAACCCTGCCTCAAAAAAAAAAACCAAAAAAAGAGAAAGCCGCAGAACTCAAAGGGATGTAGAAAAATCTTATACCCTTGCAGCCAGCAAGCAGGTTCCTTTATCTGCAGTTCACCAAAACTGAATGCAACATGGATCCAGCCAAAGAGGCATGAAAGATTGTAATTGCTTGAAAACATCACAGAGTATCCCATCTGAGAAGAGGTTTTGAGAAAACACTCTTAAGAAAACAACAGATGAATCAGAACAGTTTCAAGACAGAAAAAGAGGGGGAGGAGAGAGCCCACAAGTGGAGGGCAGCGAACCATGATGTATATATTTATAACTATATCTGTTTATAGCATGTAATATACATGCTAAAGAAGAACTCAAGATAGATGAAGCACACCGAAGGGGAAATTCTAACAAAGACTACATGATCTCAATTAAAGTCTGGAATCAGGTGGCAGGGGTTATGGGAGAGCAACCACACTCCAGATGTGTAAGAGAGGAGACAGAGAAATATGGAAAGTGAATGTAGTCTAGGGATCACATTTATTGGGGTGGGAGGATAGTCATAGCACTGTGGGAAGAATTGTATCTTTATACGCTAGAAGAGTCATGTGTGTCTGAGAGCACGGACTGGGATTGTAATTATCTGAATGTTTTCTTGTTGCTGGTTTTTGACCCAGAGTCTTGGTATGTAGCCCATGCTGGCCTTGAACTCTCAGTCCTTATGCCTCAGCCTTGTGAGTGCTGGGAACAAAACAGAACAAATGATACGGAGAACCAAATACATCCTAACTGAGAGTAAATACAAGTGAACTGAATTCTGCAGTTACAAGACTAGTTGTTTCATAAATCAACCTCAGATGAATATTTACACACAGCAAAGTGATAAAGTTTCAAAATAAGGATACAGAAGAGAGATACCAGGAAAAGCAAACAAAGGCAGATGTGTGCTGATTCCAAACCAGTAGAATTCAAGCTATAGCCAGGATCAGAGGTCAGGGAAGAATGCCTTCAAAGGAACAGGGTGGGATTTGGAAGCAATAAGAATTCTGGTTTCTTCTTCGGTGGTGGTGGTGGTGGTGCACTCTTTCAATCCCAGCACTGGGGAAGCAGAGACAGGCGGCTCTCTGTGAGTTTGAGGCCAGTCTGGTCTACAGAGTGAGCTCCAGGACAAATTCCATTTTCTTTCTTTCAATTTTTTTCATTTCTTTTTCTTTTTAGATTTTATTTACTTTACTTTATGTGGATGAGTGTTTTGTCCACATGGACCTATGTGCATGTGTCTGATTCCTGCAGAGGTCAGAAGAAAGCATTGGATCCCCTGGAACTGGAGTTAATGATTGTGAGAGCCACTGTGTAGGTTCTGGAAACAGAACCTAGGTCCTCTGCAAGAACAAGATGTGTTCTTAACCACTGAGCCAACTTATCACCCTCCTTTTCTTTTCTTTTAAAAATTTTATTACAGTTATTTGTTTGTTTGCTTATTTATTTTGGAGGGAGGGAATGTGTATGTAGAGGTCAGAGGATATCTTTTGGAGGTTGGTTATCTCTTCTACCATGTGGATACTAGGGGATTGAACTCAGATCTTCAGGCTTGACAGCAGATGCCTTTGCCTGCTGAGCCATCTCATCAGCTAGGACAATAAATAATTTTAAAAACTCAGTTTTAAAGTGTATAGTCAGTATAATTAAATTCCAATATTAAAGAATGGGCTAGGAAATTTTTGAAAAATTGAAAGAGGGTTGGGAGATGGCTCAGAGGATGAAGCACTTACCTGAGTTTTAATCCTCAGACATCATGCAAAGTGACAGCAAGCATCTATAACCCCAGTGCTCCTGCAGATAGATGGGAGGGAGTGGCTCGTGCATACCCATACTCGCACATATAAATGTGTGTGCACACAGAGATTATCTTAAAAATTCCTGAGGGAGGGCTAGGGATGCATTTCAGTGGTAGAGTTCTTGCCTAGCATGTGGGAAACACTGGGTTCAATAGCCAGCACATCAAAAATAGTGAGAAAAGTTTACCAAAGATCAGTTGTATGAACTTTTCTGGGAAAATGTAAACAATTTCTACTCCTTCTAGAGTAGGCATCAATTACAAGCCAAAGTAAACTTTATGGATATTCAAGTTATGGAACTAATGAGTTTAGAGGGCTCACTTATAGAGCATGAGTGGGGGGGTCGCCTAAGGAGAAGGAGTGACTCCAGAGCAGCCATACCACTGAGAAGTCTCAACCCCGTGGCTAGCTCCCACTTCAGCTAACTTTCCAGAGAGCAGCTTGAACAGGATTACACACAGCTGGGATGGAAGTGTAAGGCAAGGCTGGAATCTCAAATTGGGGTCCAATGACCTTTCATCTGCTTCTTTCTTCCATGGGGGTGTCAATAGACTTGATCCTGAAGGTCTCTTGCAAGTAGTCGCAGCTGCTCTGAAGACAATAATGGCTATTATGCTAGGAAGGCAACATTTTACCCCTTCCTGTGTCTCTTACATTCCTTCTGCCTCCTGCCTCCCCTTCTTTCTTTTCTTTTTTTGAGTTCGAGACAGGGTTTCTCTATGCAATAGAGCCCTGACTATCCTGGACTCAGTTTCTAGACTAGACTGGCCTTGAACTCAGAGATCCACTTGCCTCTGCTTCCCGAGTGCTGGGATTAAAGGCATTCGCCACCACACCTGGCTTAGACAGTAGGATTTTTTTTTAAGCTCCATTATAATCTTATGATATTGTGTTTTCTCTTTGTTGGTAACTAAAATATTGTTGTGAAGAAGGGTGTGGTAGGACATGCCTAGAGTCTCAGCACTTGGGAGATTAAGGCAGAATGATCATTGTAAATTCAAGGCCAGTCCATGCTTCATAGTGGGACCCCGTCTCAAAGTAAGATCAAATCAAGTCACACAAACAAAAACCTAAGTCTGCCCACATTGCTTTACAATGTGTAACCACGTGCATATGTGAATGAGCACACATATCCTTATGGCTGTATTTCTCTGATTGGGCCTGGATTGACTGACATACTAGATAAAAGACAGAGGGCTGAGAAAGAATGTGTGCAAAAGATTTTAAAAAATAACTTCAACAGAACAAATTCAGCTTGCTAAGAGATGTGAAAACATATACAAATTCACTAGGGGGCCAGATGTGCAATTTAACCTAAAAATGGGATCCACTTTATAGCCAGGGTGGAAGTGGGCTGAAAACCACTGGGAGAACTCTGAGAGCCACTGCAGAATATGTGCCCAAAAAACACCTCCCACACCCAGGGAGGAGGCCTCTGGCAAGTTCCTGTACCAGTTTCCATGCCCTGACAGTTTCTGCCCCCTTCACACTTGGTTCAGAAATTAAGTTTATGCACTCATCACTTCCCAAGTCAGTTTCTTTAAAAAGAAGGAGGAAGAGAAATAAAACATACAGTAAGAGGCCTGTGAGACATAAAATCCCCACTGTGCAGTTGCTTCTAAAGCTGAGCTGATAGTCTTCATTTTCCTCTGCTGCGGTCTGCTCTGGACTCCATTAAGCAGTGCTTCATGGACAGGACAGCTTGCCTGGTGTAACCCATTCTTCATCTCTGAGGGCTCTGATTCTTCTCTATTGGGCCCTTTCCCAGCCAGTATGCGAAGTTGCCCATTTGTGGTTGTATCATGGGGCACAAGACACCAAGAGCCACTGGAGCAGCCCTACTGTGTGCTCCTGTTCTGTGTCTGTCTGTTTCTAGATGATGTTCGGGGCCAAGCCCTCCTGCCAGGCTCCTCACCTACCTCAGTGTGGAAGTCATGAGTCAGGCATGGTCACCATGACTACAGGCTCTATTCTGTGGGTCAACAGAGACTCTCTGAAAGCATGCATTTGCCACCAGCTCCTGTTGAGTGGTTATCTCTGTGAGTTCTACTTCACTTCCTGAATGTGACCATTGGATAGGGTGATTTCTAGGCCGTTGACTGGTGATGGGGTGCTCAGTTCCCCCTTGCTTCTTTCAACCAGCTAGAGCTGAGGGAATGAGGGGGTCACAAGCCACAACATTGGGGGGTCCAGGGCTGTCTCATGGGCACTTTTGGCCCCTTAGAAGGGTTGTTGTAGAAAATGGTATTTAACTTATTTCCAGTATTTATATTATTATCTAGTATTTAATTGGTTGGTAGTGTTAATCCTTAACCCACCATTATAAATAATCACACACAGACACCTGATGGATCTTAACAAGCCTTAGCCTGGATGGAGCAATCCTGGCCCATCTATGGAGGCTTATGATTCTATTCCCCAAATAAAACCTCAATATTATACATACATCCCCTTGGAGTGCTATTCTCCATGCTATGTCGATGTTGTAGCCTACATGGAGATATGATTCTTCTATTTAATCTTGGCATGTCTCCTCTCTTTCTTCCCATTTGGCTTCTTCTTCCCATAATCCCCTCTGCTCCTGAAGCCTGGCACCTCAGCCCTGCCTACCCCTCTCTCTGCCCAATCACAGGCCTCAGCATTTTATTAAAGCCAATCAGAGACAATGGTTAGCAAGCAAAGCCTCTGGGAGAAATTAACATTTAGAATAAAAACACAGATCACTGCATCAGGTTGTTGAGGTAAGGTTAGAAATAGACAGAGCTAGAGGCTTTGGAACAACCTTTTGTTAGTAGTTCCCTCAGTCAGCTACGTGGTTTATAACAAGTTGACAGTCAATGGAACCCGACATCTGAATTTCTAACATAAGGTGATCAGGCTTGCTAAGACCCATTCAGGTGTAAAATGCCTGATAGCTTTTTTTCTCCTTAAACTTTTTTTGAGACAGTCTCACTATCATAGTGGTTCTCAACCTGTGGGTCTTGACCATCAGAAAAATCATTTTTCTAATGGTCTTAGGAACTGAGACACTGTTCAGTAGAGAAATTACACCTATGAAGTAACAACAAAAATAATTTTATGGGTGGGGGTCACCACAACATGAGGAACTGTATTAAAGGGTCACAGTTGAGAAGGTTGAGAAGCACCGCACTATGTAGTCCTGGCTGGTCTGGAGCTCACTATGTAGACCAGGTCACTCTTGAACTCACAGAGATCCGCCTGCCTTTACCTCCCAAGTGCTGGGATTAAAGGCATGTGCCACTATGACCAGTTTCTTGAACTTTGGTATACAAATTATTGTTAACTCCAAAGTTCTTCCATCCTTGGGGCTGCCGTTGAGTTTTGAGCCCCTGACTTTATTTTTCTTTAAATGCCCTTGTGTTCCTTCTGACACTTCATTCTGGGCTTTTTGCACCACTGTAATGTCTGAGTTTCTTGTTTGTCTTCCTCTTTTCCTTCTTTGCCTCTTCCTCCCTGCTCTCCTCCTCCTCTTCCCCAATTTCTTCTTCAGCTGGGTCTTGCTGTGTGGTCCTGGCTATGTAGATCACACTGCCCTGCAGTCCTCTTACCTCTACTTCCAAGTGCTGGGATGACACACTTGGGCCAATGTTTGACTCATGAGTTTGCCTTTTCATGTACAGAGCTTGCTCTTCTTTTCAAATCAGTGTCATCTGTGTGAATCAAGGTGTCTTGTGTGTCACTGTTCCAGACAGAACCAAAGAAAAACATGAGGCAAATCGCCAGAGATCTCAGAGCAGTCGTCTTGAGGTTCAGAGATCAAACAGCCACAAGTCCCTTTCATGATGCTACCACATGCCCACGGTTGTCCTCCTGATTCTGAAGCTATTGTGATAGGTTTTATTTATGTATTTATTTAAGAAAATATCTTGCAATTATGGGTGCACATCTTTAATCCAAGCACTTTGGAGGCAGAGGCAAACAGTTCTGTGAGTTTGAGGCCAGCCTGGTCTACAGAGTGAGTTCCAGGATGTTGAGAGATGTACAGTGAGACCCTGTCTCAAAAAAAAAAAGGAGGAGGAGGAGGAAAGAAGGAAAAAAGAATGAAAGGAAGGAAGGAAAGAAAGAAAGGGTCTTGGGTCTTGCTGTCTTGTTATGTAGCTCATGGTGGCCTGGAACTTATCACTGTGACCCCTGACCTCTGGGAAACCCTCACCTACCGACAGTGACAGACCAGGGACATCCAAAAATGTTCACACACTAGTCCCAGTTGCCTATGAATATGTAACTTTACCTGACAAAATGTAGACATGCTTTAAAAAGAAAGAAGGAGCTGGGCGTGGTGGTGCACGCCTTTAATCCCAACACTCGGGAGGCAGAGGCAGGTGGATCTCTGTGAGTTCAAGGCCAGCCTAGTCTACATATCAAGTTGTAGTACAGTCAGAGCTACAGGGAGACCCTAACTAAAATAAAATAAAATAAACAAAACATTTAAAAAGAAAGAAAGATGAAAGAAAGTATATCATTTAAGCTGCCATGTTTGTGACAGTTTATGGCAGTTGGAGTTAAGTTTTCTGGTTAGTGACAAAGGTGCTGATGTGACAGAAAGAACATGATTCTACAGATACAAAGGTCAGCTCTGCATTGGACAAGTCACAATTGCTGTTTTTTTTTTTTTTTTTGGTGAGGAGGAGGGGAGTGGGAGGAAAGAGGGTCTCATGTAGCCCAGGCTAGCACTGAACTTGCGATGTATCCACAGCTACGTTTGAACTCCCACCTGTACCTCCCAAGTACTAGGATCATAGAAGCTACTGTTTCTTATCTGTAAATAACAGTTTAGAAATCAATCAAGGCTTAACCAGCAGGAGATAAAACTTTAGCAAAGGCTGCTTTAAAAGTTATAACCCCGGGGGACAGGAAAAAAAAAAAAAAGAAAGAAAAAGTTATAACCCAAGAGGAATGGTGGTGGTACATAACTTTAATTCCACCACTCGGTGGGCAGAGGCAGGTGGATCTGTTTGAGGCCAGCCTGGTCTGCAGAGTGAGTTCCAGGACAGTCAGAGTTACACAGAGAAACTCTGTCTTGAAAAAAACAAAACGAAACCACCCCAGCATTGTCAGAAGGATCACAAATTCAAAGTCAACCTGTTGTCTTCAGGGCTGGCTCATTCATAGGAACTCAAGATGAACGTTTCCTTGTTTTACAGGTTTCTGGAAAGCTGCTTGGACTCCTTGGTTCATCGAGCCCCTTCCCTTCAAAACTAGCATCTCTCTGACCCTCCCTCCTTCTAAAAGATCCTCCTCTGAGGTCCCCTGAAATTAAATTGGGTTGACCACAATAGAAAGATCTATCGCCCTTCTAAAGGGCCTTCACTTGAGCACATTGATGTGGCTTGTCTTTTGATACTGTGTAACCAAATGTTATTTACTGACTTCCTGGTCTCACCCTAGACAAGGAAATTGTCTCATACACCAAGTGATGCTGTGTAATCTACTGATCCATTTCTCTGATTGGTTGAATAAAATACTTTGACCTGGCATGGGGGGGGGAGGGAGAGAGAGAGAGAAAGAAAGAGAGAGAGAGGCAGAGCTAAGGTCTAAGGATTTTTGGAGGGTCAGAGAAGCACTAGGAGAGGAAAGCAACTGAAAGGAAGAGAGGAAAGAGATGAGATAAGATGGAGGAGAAACACACAAGGCTGGTAGCTAGCAACTTGCTAGGAGGACCACACCAAATGGAACATATGCAAGTATTTATGGGGGTTTAGCTGGGAGGCTAGCTTAGAGGATTAAGATCTGCCCTGCCACAGTGTTTAAGGCTATATTAAAATCCAACAGGTCTCTAGTGTATGCGTGTGTGTGTGTGTGTGTGTGTGTGTGTGTGTTTATTTATAAGTGGCAGATTAAGGAATAACACCACCACCCTAGTAATCATATATAACCAGTATTAATTATTAACAATTTATGCAACAGCACATCTACATTTTGTCAGGTAAATCCAAATATTCATAAGCAGCTGGGACTAGTGTGTGAACATGTTTGGATGTCCCTAGTCTGTCACTGACAGTAGGTGAGGGTTTCCCAGAGACCAGTGGCTCCAGTGATGGTGAAGGTACAGCCTAGCTCAGGGTTTCCCTGATGTCTGCTGTACTTGCACAACCATAACAATACAAATGAACCCCTTTCATGTAGCAAATTCACAGTTGGGTCCCCTCCCCCAGTTAGCCTTGACAACCCATTCTCTGAAGTAAGCAGGAGGACAGTTGGGGCAAGGCAAGGCTTTGCTCTTTGTACTTATGCTATCAGATCTTAGGTGATGACATTGTGGTCCCAAGGTGCACAGCTCTGACTTCTCCATTCTTAAACTTGGGCAGTGTAGGTAGAACTGAGTCCCAGATCTCCTCTTGCATGTCCAGCTTTGAAAGGTAATATGAATGCTGATACAAAGACCTCCATGCACACCCAGGAAGGGTGAGGACTGCTCCCCTTACTCCCTTCCCATCCGTAATATACAAGACTGTCTAGAAATCAATCAAGGCATACAGACAGTAGCCCTCGTGGGCATCCTGAGCCCTCTGTCACATTTCATCCACTATGGGGGCTTTGACATAGATACTACAAGCTGACCTAAGAATGAAGGGAATGCAGAATGTCATCAGATAGTTCATCATCATCAAAAGGGCTAGAGAGGAGGGAATCCAGAGTCTAAAGCAATGTGGGTGTGCTGGGCTGCTCCGCTCAGTTCCATTTAGATACCACTTTAAGACTCTGATGAATGTTGTTTTGCGGTGCATGTTAGAAGCCCGGCTTGGGCATCCTACCTGACTTCAAGGTCATATTCACCTGTGCTCTGGGAACTGAGACATTGTCTCTAGCCTGTGGAATCCCTGCCATTGTCCTTAGAGTCACTCACACTCTGCCCACCCCCACACCCTGTGTACCACAGATGCAATGCCCGACTGTCACCACCCATCCTCTACCCCAGCTGCTCTGTGCCCTCCCACTCACTGTCACACACCACACAGGCCCCCAGGGAGTCACCAGTCCACTGCCCAGTATCTGGGGGAGGCCCTGCCACGGTGCCTGGAGGGAGGCTCCGGGCTGTTGGAAACTTTAGTCAAGCAGGGACCGTTAACAGCTGCAGAGAAGCCTTGGGAAACAAATGAGCCTCAAAGAGAAAATAACTTGTAAAACCTCTTGTCTGACCTGCGATGACTTTTCTGAAATGGCTCATCATTCCCTGCCATGGCAAAAGACTACAGCTCTCACTGGCAGCCTCAGCCCACGGGAATTGTGTTTCATTTTCCAGGGGTACTTTGACGTAGACACTCACCTCCCACAGACACCCCTAACAGGCCACAGAGTGGGGAGGGGCTGTGCACACACGCATGCATGTGTACGCACCTGCCTCTCCTCAGACACCTTCCTCAGGTGATGGTGTGTTTGCTCTTCAGCCTCAGGGACCACTTTCTCTGGGGCAGGTAGGTTCCACTATGCTACTGCAAACAAAACAAAAAAATCCTCTCCCCACATCACCCAGCCCTGCCAAACATCACCAGTCACATGAGTTGGTAGCCTGTGGTGAGGAAATTTACCTTTTTTTTTTTCTTCCTCCCCACAACTGTAGGACAGCTGGTGGGGGTGGGGGGCGGATGTGGGCCAAAGGGAGAGGGTTTTCTCACCTCTGCATCTCATCTGGTTTCAGCTCATTCCAACCCTAAAGCCATGAGGGGCTTTTGGGATTCTTTTAAGAGGCTACATCGTGGTAAAAGGACACCAGAGAATACCTCTAAACACTGCTGCTCAGCAAATCCTCTTTCCTGCCACTGTCTCCCCTCCTCTGTCAACCAGGCCCTCTTCATCCCTTCACCTCCAATTACTTAGTAGGTTTGGTAATCTCCTCTACAAATGCCTCTTCCTGCCCCCCTCTCTGTTTCCTTGTGTGTGTCTCTCTCTCTCTGAGACAGGGTCTCATTATAACACCCTGGGCCAGCCTAGAGCTCATGATGTGGATTAGGCTGGCCTCTGACTCACAGGGATTCAAGGTGCCTGTCTCTGGCTCTGATGTTAAAGGTGGTGTGCCCACTACACTTGGCCCACGTGCTCATTTTTGGGGGGATGAGCATGACGGGACAATGTTTGGATTGTGTGTGTCTGTGTGTGCTGAGAAGTGACCTCAGACCATCAATACTCTCACTGACCACTGAGACACACTTCCAGCCCCCAGGACCTCCTAAGGGAAGAACTTAGCTAGAACAAGGGGAAATTTCTTTGCCTCACTTCTACCTAGGAAGCACCCCTCCCCCTTCTTCTTTGGTTTTTCCAGACAGGGTTTCTCTGTGTAACAGCCCTGGCTGTCCTGGAACTCACTCACTTTGTAGACCAGGCTGGCCTCAAACTCACAAGATCCAGCTGCCACTCTCTCCCAGGTCCTGGGATTAAAGGTGTGCGCCACCACCACCTGGCTCCTTTTTAAAGTTTTATTTTATTTTATGTGTATGAGTATTTTGCCGAATGTATGTCTGTGCACCATGTGCATGCCTGGTGCCCAAGGTGGTCAGAAGAGGCCATCAGATCCCCTGGAGCTGGAGTTACAGATGATTGTGAATAGCTATGTGTGTGTTGGGAATTGAGCCAGTATTCCTGACCACTGAGCCATCTCTCCAGCCCACCATATCCGTTATTGAATCTCACACTCACAGTTTCCTTTCCTCCCTCCTGAGAAGGATATGTGAAAGCTACTGTTGCTCCAGGCTAGTCTTTCAGCCCATCCCAGGGCTGCTCCTGAGCCACTACCTAGTGGCCAATGATCCTGATATGGTGCTGATGTGGAACACAGAGGGTGCCACAGGACGTCAAAGGAAGGATGGATTGGGGAGACCCGTGTGATCAGGTAGACGCAGGGAAAAGCTATACAGTGGGGAGTCCAGGGTGTTCACAGAGGAAAACCAGCTTGCTCTTGCCTCCCTTGCATCCTCCAAAAAAGCTGTCACATTCCCAGGAATGGTTTCTGAATGACAGTTCAGCGAGAAGAAGGGGAGTCAAGTTTACCTCAGAAGCACTCCATGCTAAATAGGGAAAGTGAGCCTTAGCTGAGCTACCAAATTAAGGGACCCCCTCCTCCTGGTAACCCCATGAGCTTACTGGAAACCCCAGAATGAGGAGCTAAGGGTCCAAGGTAGGAACCCTAGATCCGATGGTTGAGGATGAAGCTGCAACCTGGATTAGGGATTGGGTGGTGTCCTGGGTCAGTTAAGAACAAGCATTCCAAGTATACATTGATAGATCTCAGTGAATGGCAGGCAGGAGGGAGTGGCCAACCCGGAACACACGGACAGTGTGAGGCTCTTCAGCACTGTGGAGGCCACTGTGGGTCTAGGATACATGAGGGGGCTCAGGCTGGACACAGGTCAGGCTAGCTTCAGCACCTGTAATTTGAACCCCAGTGTCCCTCTCTGGCCCTCTGGCTCCAACCCAAGGACCTCTTCTGCTTCATTGAGTCCATCTGCCAGAGACCTTCCTCTTTTGTGCTTGTCATCACAGTGCAAAGCGCTGAGCATTATAGTCACACAGAGAACTCGATGCCTAAGAGAGGAGAGTGGCCAGGGAGCTGTAGGCCAGTAGATTAGGTGGAAACTGAGGCAGAGGTGTCCAAAGCCATGGCTGACGCAATCACCTATGCTGACCTGCGCTTTGTGAAGTTGCCCTTGAAGAACACCATATCTAACCACTTAGGACAGGGTAAGTCCTGCTTGCTGCCCTCCCTGATATCCTACCCCCATTCCACAGACCTCTTTCCTTACTTCTATTTTGGACCTTTCCCCTTTCCAGACTCTGAGGCCTATGAGGATGGGGAACTCACCTATGAAAATGTGCAAGTGTCCCCTGTCCCAGGAGGACCATCAGGCTTGGCTTCCCCTGTACTTGTGGAAAAAGCAGGTATGGGGACCCAGGGATGTCTACCGAGGGTGTCTTCATCTGGGGTGTACAGAGCAGTCTTGGAGAAAGAAGCAGTTGTGAGACGAGATACCAGAGAGCCAGGGGTAGGATGAACAGCAGGTTCTCGAGGTAAGCTGGCGTCAGGATCAGGAAGGCCCTGTGTGAGACGGGTTCGAGTGGGAAACAGGAGTGGGAAGGATGTGGAAGGATAAAGGGAGATAAAGGGAGACCCAGGAGAGATATGAGACATATGAGGGGAGTGTGAATAAGGCGACACAAAAAGTGAGGACATCCCTGCAGTGGGACATCTGGGGGCCAGCAGGAGGTGAGCCGAGTCCATCCAAAAAAAAAAAAAAAAAAAAAAAAAAACCCCGAAGGCGACAGAGTTGTGAGCTCCAGGGGCAGCAGATGAAGTTCCGGGAGTGCTTAAGTCCCACAGCACGTAGCACTGGACAGACTAGGGGCTCAGCACGGTGTGGAGCTAGGGAGAAGGGAGGTTACCGGGACTTTCCATCCTCACTTCGGGCGTTCCCTTTCGGCAGGAGTCAGGTCAGAGCAGGCAACTGCGTCCTGGAGCTCGGTGAAGTCCTCTGCTATAGGGCGGATTCCCCGTTGTGCGTATTCCCCACCCCCAACACCCGCCCCGCAGCCCCAGCGCGCCATTTCCTAGCTGCTCAGAGCAGGGATGCCAAACACCATGTACCCGTGTGGATCCCGGAGGGATGAGGCTGGGTTCTGCCCTGTGCCTGAAGAGCCTTGGTACTTCAACGACAGCCCAGCCCTCCACTACCTACTTCATCCGGTAGCGGTTCTTCCCACCTGGAGTCATCTAGATCACAATTCCCCTGTTGGGATGGTCCCTAGTCACGTTGCTCCAGGTCCCTTTTCCTGTATGAGATTTAGTTTCTTTTGCCAGGTAATTTAACCCGCGCACTCCCCAAGCCTTTTCATCAATTACAATCCCTAACTCTTTCTCCCTGCGGGACAAAGCCTGTCCGGTCCAGGACTGACTGCGTATCATCCCTGTCCCCTAAGGTCCCACAGTCGGCTTGCAGTACTTCTTGCTTGGCCTTTTCCTGGCCTGTCTGATGTTCGGGGTGGCTCTCATCTGCCTGGGAGTTCGCTGTGAGTACGGGTGCCCTCATTTCCTGCTCATTCTAAACATCTTCCCTTCTCTCCCCCCATGTGGCCTTTCCTCAGCAAGACTCAAAGACAGGGTCCCAAAATCCTTGACTTTAGGGTCTGGTTTCCAGCCAGATCTGTCCTGGAGTGTCCTGCCTTCCTAAATTATCCTTACCCAGTTTAGGATTTCCTTAAACTCTAGGCAGCCAGATCTTAAATTCAGCACACGATACAGGAAGTTTCAGGAAGTAGAAAATGTTGATACTGAAGTCTAAGAGCACCACGGTACCAGCTGAGGGCATGGAAGTGCCCTCAAATCTCCCTGTACCAACCCCCTACACACACACATCAAGGGTCTCCAAGGTAGCCCAGGCTGGCCTTGAATTTGCTATCCTCCTGTCTCAGTCTTCCCTGGCCTGAAATACAGGTCTGTGTCACTACACCCAGTGTCTTTCCTATGGTCAAACAGATCTGCAGGTGTCTCAGCAATTCCAGCAGGTGACCAGGATTTTGGAAGCCACCAACAGCAGCTTGCGAGAGCAGCTCAGAGAGAAGACAAGTCAGCTGGGGCAGAAGGAGGTGGATTTTTGGAAGTCTCAGAAAGAGCTGGCCTCGAGTCAGGACACTTTAAAGGAGAAGCAGAAGGTTCATGAGGCCACCGAACAGCAACTACAAGCCTGCCAGTCGGAGGGACAGAGGACCAGGGAGAACTTGGAAAGAGAGGAGCAGCAGAGGCGGGACCTGAACCGGAGACTGATAAACATACAGGACACCCTGAGACCGCTGAAGCGCTTCTTCTCCTGTTCATCAGGTATGTGCTCTGGGATGGGGGGAGATGGGGCAGGTGGCCCGTGAGAGATGGGCTGAATCTAGAAGTCACTAGTGGGTGGGTCTGTCCAGCTCTCAGGGGCCAGTGAGTTGCTCAGGAAAGCTGTGTAGTGAGCCAGAGGAGTAGCTGGCCTGGGCTGTGTGACAGGGTTATTGAGGAGGGAAGAAGCTGCACACTGGATTTCGGGGATGCACCCAGATCTACGGCAGATCATGATGGGGAAGAGAAAAGAAAGTTATCTCCAGTGACTCAAATCACATTGTCCCATTCTCTTTCTGAGTCAGGGGGCATCGAGATGCTTCCACCAAGCTTAAATAGCAAGATTACAGGCACACACCCTGAGCTCTCATTTCCTTATGCTTCTTCTCTCTCTGTGTGTGGGTGCTGTGCACATGTGTGTGTGTGCCATTGGACAATAGTTTTTGAGACAGAATCTCATCTTTCAACTTAGAGCATGGTTGTGCTCAGCTCAGTGTTTTCTATGGGTGCTGTGTATCTGAACTAATTCCTCATGCTTTTGTGACAAACACATTAACTACTGAACCGTCTCCCAGCCCCTCTCCTTCACCTTCTTATTTTCCATGACCGCCAGTCCCATGCCAGTGCTGCCAGCCATTCCCACAGCTACACTGTAGACCTTGGCATCCCATGTTGCTCATGTGTTCATGGGTTGGTGGCAGACATTTACCCTGTTTGTAGCTACCCAGCCCAACAGGTTTCTCTACTCTGCTTCCACCTTCCCAAGGCATCTAGCCTGTGGAGCCCCAGTTTTCTTTTTGCCCAACAGCTGTCTCTTCCCCTCACCTCTCTCCCTATCCTTCTTGGGTTCCAGGGTCTATTACCCCATCACCTACTCTTGCTCCTTGGTCCTGCTGCACTGGACTATTTAAAGACTCAACCCTGGCCAGGTGCCCAAAATCCCAGCACTTAGGAGGCAGAGGCAGAGAGGCAGAGGCAGAGGCAGAAGCAGAGGGCTCTCTATAAGTTTGAGGCCAGCCTGGTCTACAAAGCAAGTCCAGGACATCCAGGGCTGTTACACAGAGAAATCCTGTCTTGAAAAACAAAAACAAACAAACAAACAAAAACAACAATAAAAAAAAAAAGAAAAAGAAAAGAATAAGAAGCCGGTGGTGGTGGCTCACGCCTTTAATCCCAGCACTCAGGAGGCAGAGGCAAGCAGATCTCTGTGAGTTCGAGGTCAGCCTGGGTCTACAAAGTGAGTCCAGGACAGCCAGGCTGTTACACAGAGAAACCCTGTCTTGAAAAAAAAAAAAAAAAAAAAAGAAAGAAAATAAAAAGACTCAACCCTGGACAAACCTAACTGACAACTTAGTCCAGGCCTGCGTCAGGTGTGACAAATTGCACAGCTGATCAGCCTGGTGCACTGAGACGGTGGTCTGCTGTAGTCAGCTTCCTTTCCATAATGACCCCTCCCCACACTGCCTTCCCCATCGTGTTCAGCAGGCGCCACCACTCCTAAGTCAGAGCAATTCCACCAAGGCTGTGTGGCATTTGTGTTTTGCAGATCCCAATCTTTTTAGGACACCTACAACTGCCACAGGTAAGTTTTTTTCTTAACTACCCTCACTCCACCCAAATGGAGTCCATTCTTCATAACGGCACCAGAAGAATTCCTTTTTTATTTTTATTTTTATTTTATTTTTTTGAGACAGGGTTTTTCTGTGTAGCTCTGGCTGTCCTGGACTCACTTTTTAGACTAGGCTAACCTTGTACTCGAAGAGATCTGCCTGATTCTGCCTCCCTAGTCCTGGCCTGCGCCACCAGGCAGGGCAATTATAGACAGCTTCGAACTGTCATGTGGGTGCTAGGACTTGAACCTGGGTCCTTTGGAAGAACAGCCAGTGCTCTTAACCACTGAGCCATCTCTCCAGCCCCAGAAGAATTCCTTTTAAATTTTTTCCTTTGTCCATTTTCATGTGTTCATGGGTTGGTGGCAGACATTTTACCCTGTTTGTAGCTACCCGGCCCAACAGGTTTCTCTACTCTGCTTCCACCTTCCCAAGGCATCTAGCCTGTGGAGCCCCAGTTTTCTTTTTGCCCAACAGCTGTCTCTTCCCCTCACCTCTCTCCCTATCCATCTTGGGTTCCAGGGTCTATTACCCCATCACCTACTCTTGCTCCTCGGTCCTGCTGCACTGGACTATTTAAAGACTCAACCCTGGCCAGGTGTGTTTGTGCGTGCACAGGTTGATGCAGAGATTCATCCTTGATTGCTCTTCTACTTTAGTCATTGAAGCAGGGTATATCAATCAAACCAGAGCTCACTGATATGGCTGTAGCCAGCTTTTGGTGAGGAGTCTTTGACCTGCATTCCAAGTTCAACAGGAGGGCTGCCACTTGATTGGCATTTATTTACTTGGTGTCTTAGTTACTTTTCTCTTGCTGTGACAAAACACCAAGACCAAGGCAACTTACAAAAGAAAGTGTTTAATTGGGCTTGTGGTTTCAGAGAGTTGGAGTCCATGATGGCAGAGAAAAGTTATGGTGGCAGGAACAGCTGAGAGCTCACATCCTGATCCACAACTAGGAGATAGAGAGAGCACTGGGAGTAGCAGGAGTCTATTGAAACTTCAAAGCCTGGCCCCACTGACACACCTCCTTCCACAAGACCACACCTCCTAGTCCTTCCCAAACAGTTGTACCAACTGGGGACCAAGCATTCAAATATATGAGCCTATGAGGGCCATTCTCATTCAGGCCACCACACTCGAGTTCTGGGATCTTAAGTCTGGTCCTCATGCTTGTGTGGCAATTGCTCTAACCACTGACCCAACCTTACGAACCACAAATCTGATCAAGCTGTCCTGGTCTAGCCCATGCCATTTTCTAAGTAGTTATCTAAGTAGTAATGAGCATAATACACTCCACTGTGTTCCAGACACAGATGTGGATAGAGAGCAAAATTCCTCTATACAAAATTCAACATTATTTCTCTCTTCCTCTTTATATGACAATTAAAAAAAATTCTTGAGCCAGACAGACATGGTGGCACATAACTTCAGCATTTAAGAAGCTAAGGCAGGAAGATGAGGAATTTGAGCCCAGCCTATGCTCTCTCTCTCTCTTTCTCTTTAACATGGTTTTCAAGGCCCTGCCTACTTTTCAGCATATTTCTTTTATTCTTTATTTTTATTTTTGTATTTTGAGACAGGGTTTCTCTGTGTAGCCCTTGCTGCTGCCTCTGGCTCCTGAGTGCTGGGGTTAAAGGCATGTGCCACCACACCCAGCCTCAGTGTATTTCTTTTTTTTTTTTTTTTTGGTTTTTCGAGACAGGGTTTCTCTGTTTAACAGCTCTGGCTGTCCTGGAATCACTTTGTAGACCAGGCTGGCCTAGAACTCGCAAAGATCCGCCTGCCTCTGCCTCCCAAGTGCTGGGATTAAAGGCGTGCGTCACCACCGCCCGGCTCTCAGTGTATTTCTTATTCTCTCACTCTCTTCAAATCAGTCACACCAAATTAAAAAAATTCCTCTAAGTAGCCGCAGTACAGAACAAGTTGGATGGAGATGTAAGAAAATGGAGAGAGAGAGAGAGAGAGAGAGAGAGAGAGAGAAAGAGTGTGTCAGTGGACAGGGAATGGTTTCTGAGTGATGGAGCTTGGACTGGTGAGAGGTGATTGAGATCACGAGCAGAATGGGGTGTGGGTTGTTACAGATTTAATTTCTTAAAGGTAACCCAGAAAAGAACAGAGGTAGGCATTTTTAAATGGCGATATGGAAATGGAGAATATTAATAATTTTAGAAAAACAGGAACCAAGTCTGTCTGCTTATGGAGTTGTGGATAGAGATGTGGCTAGGGGCTGGGGGAGTGTGGCAAAACTCTGAATGTGCAATGGAGATGTTGGGAGTAAATGGAATGAATGAATGAATGAGAAGCCCATCGAGCAATGTGAGAGCTAGGCAATTGGCCAGTGTTAGGGAAGATTTTAATCTTTCAGAAACCAGGGACATCATACTCTTTCTGCTTTGTAGACACCTGCTGTCCACTGTCATGGATACAGCAACAGGAAAAGTGCTTTTACATCTCAAATACTCCCAGAAGTTGGGAGGAGAGCCAAAAATACTGCATATCTCTGTCCTCCAAACTGGCTGTATTCAAGGAAACGTCTAAGTATTCTTATTATGTAAGCATGCCCTTACCCATACCCTGAGGTGGAGGTGTGTAAGGGGAGGTATGCCACTGAGTCAAGGACAGCAGTGCCCATCTGCACACGTGCCATGGTTTGCATTGCTGTGACAGATACAGACAGCTGCACTATTTGCCACTAGGTGTGGCAATAGCTTTGGTCCCATGTTGTCCCACTGCTCCTATTGCTTAGCAATGCTGAGAGCTGAAATGTCTGAGCCATCTCCACTTTAGTCTGTGTCTTGGCTTTCTGGGCTGTCCCTTGACAACTTAATTTTTCATTGACTCTTGAGCCTCTCAGGCAAAGTGGTGCCAGACCCCTGACCATTGATTATCTGAGGTCAGAAGTTCAGACTGACTCCACTTCAAATTCTTACCCTGTTTGGAGGTAAAATGGAATCAGTGTGTATCTGGTGGCACTGGAAGGATCCAGGGGCAATTAAATCATGTGCTAAGTGGACATGACCTCTTGTTAAGTAAAACTCATAGGCCTCCTACGGTGTCTCCATTTTATTCCCTACTTTCCTTGTTCTTCATGTAACGCAGAACACCCCTCAGGTTGCTCTGCCTACTGGCTTAGAAGAGTTGCTACATGATTCAAAGTTATATTGGATCCAGATGAGCCCTACTGCAGAATATCCGAAAGGTGGGAAGACGAGGAGGTATTGTCAACTCAGTCTCTCATAAAGGCATAACAATGTTTCTTCCTTAAGCTCTCCTTCCAAAATTCTTCCACAAATCAATATTGTGATTTGTTTCTACTACTTAACTGTTTAAGATATTAAAAAATGTGTTGGGAGCCAGGCATGGTGGTGCACACCTTTAATCCCAGCACTCAGGAGGCAGAGGCAGGTGGATGTCTGTGAGTTCAAGACCAGCCTGGTCTACAGAGTGAGTCCAGGAGAGCCAGGGCTACACAGAGAAACCCTGTCTCAAAAAACAAACAAAAAAAAAGGTGTTGGGGGAGGGACGCCATGTGGCAGACAGGACAGCTTGTGGGAGTCAGTTCTCTCCTACTGTGTGGATCCTGGGGGATTACCCTCAGGTCGTTAGGCATAGTGCCTTTACCTGCTAAGCCATCTCACTGGCCTGCATTCTTATCGCATACTACATCCACAGTACCTGGAGATCTTTAGCGCATACTTAAATTACAATGGCATATTCCTGTAATCCAAGCACTCAGGAGGCTGAGGTAGGATTGTGAGTTATGGCCAGTCTGGGTTACATTGCAAGACTCAAAAACAAAAACAAATTGAGATCTGTGCCAACTATCAGAGGAGCTGCACATCCAGAAAGGAGTGCTGGCATTGACCTCACTAAGCCTTGACAGGGTGCCCAAAGTCAGATTGCACCTGCTTAGTCTACGCCAACTGGGGCACTAGAACTGCCCCAGCAGAGAGCAGCTGCAGTTTCGCTGCAGGAACCAGAAGTAGGGTGGCTACTTTATGTTCCTCGGAGTTTGAGGTCTCACCATGTAGTGACTGACCTAGAATTTGCTATGTAGTGTGGCCTGTCTCCTGGGTGCTGGATTAAAGGAATGCACCATCACACCCAGCTCCTTATGTGGAGTTTTCCTCCATGGTCCTAAGGCCTGTGTGAGATGAAGTTCAGAAATCTGTTCCTGAACCATGCAGCCCTAGCAGGAGATGGGACTTGGACTAAGCTTTGCAAAGAGCAAGGGGAAGGCAGGAGCTTGCAAGGGTCTAGAGTGTATCTGCATTCTATTCACCAGGCCTCCATCTTATTCTCAAAGCTCACATTGTGACATGATAGAGAAATATGCATATTGGTTACGGAAAAGAGGATCTGTGTGTACAGAGCTTCTTCCCTGCATTTGTGAGTTGGAGGCCTTCAGGTTTCCTGACGAGACTCTCCGAAGTGAAATGTGTAAGCATGAGGGAGATTGGGCATGGGTGGGTGCATAAGTACAGAGGCCCAGAGGATAGAGGGAAAATTTGTTCTGTCATTTGTCATATCCACAACCTTCAGTGGCCCACTCTGCTTACTTAGGGCCAGGCTAGGCAGGGAATGGGGACAGATATGGCCTGGAACAGAAGGGGAGATAGGGAGAACAGAGGATAGCCTGGATGAGGGTTAATGACAGTCGACTGGAGCTCACTGATGCTTCATTTTTCCAGACATTTGATATGAACTTGTGACCTACATCCTTAACCTACGGCCTGCCAATTCTTAAGACTGCTATTCCTCCAGCACTTCCTGCCTTGGGCACCCCCAGCTAAGGGCTGATCCTGGTCTGGCAACCTCCTTCCTGCTTGAAAGCTGCTCCAGAAACTGGACTATTCCTGGGAAAGTAAAGAAGCCTCTGGAAAAGACTCTGACCTTCCTTAAGAACTTCCCAAACTAGAGATGGGTCAGGGGAGGGCGCACCGCTGAGTGGATGGATGGCCCGGAGCCAGCCAGGCAGTTTTATTGAAAGTTTTAAATAATTTGCACGTGTTAGTCTTGTGTGTCAGCAATGCTGTGTCTAGTTCAGTGATCCCAATGGGATAGTGAACCCAGGAGTTGGACAGAAGTGCTGTGTCCATTGAGATCATGCTGAGGCTCCCCTAGACGGGGAGAAGAGCCAGCCAGCCCGTCTGGGGCTGGCACTGTCCAGCAAGTGCGCTCTGTCCTTAGAGTATCCTGAAGGCCAAGGTTGGAAGCCTGAGATTACAGGCCTCACTGCTAAGAGCGTGCCCCAGGCAGCTGCAGGCTGGGTGTGGGTGGCTTGGCATGATGCCCTCGGTGGCAGAGAAGACTGCCGGCTTCACAGTTCAAGTTGCGGTAGCGGGCAACAGCTGGGGTAGGGCGGGGGCACATGGATAGGAAGCCAAAGCTGAAGGGGCCAAGACAGCAGCCAGGGCAGGGCAACCCCTCCTCTGGCTCCCGGGGAGCGGACGGGGGCGGCGAGGGTTCTGTCCGCTCTAGGGCCGCTGCCCGGGGAAGGCTATGCTGTGCCCGGTTCCAGGGTTCCCCAGCCCATCCCTGTGGGGAATTCACCACCACGGCAGGGGGGTTATTATTGAGGGGAGGTCCTGATCTAGGAGACCAGGGTTGAGAAGCTGAGGAACAAGTACTGATGAAGTTGTCAGTGGCCACAGCCAGAGGCAGCTGTGGGGCTGGCCCTGGAGTTTCTGGCTCAGGGCTGCTGCCCTCACACTCCATCTTTTCTTCAGCTGAGGGGCCCATGGGGGAAGGGCTGGGGGAAGGGCCAGGACCTGGCAGTGCAGTCTCCATCCGTCGAGGGAGCTCAGGGGATGAAGGTAGTGAGCGACAGCGGCGAACAGGTGTCTCAGGCTGGACCAGGGTCTCTGGAGTGGTCACCAAGGGCAGCTGGGTAGAGGTCAGTGGTGATGGTGGTACCAGGGGCAGCAGAGTGGCCGGCTTGCAGGGTGTGTCCACGAGTTTGATTTTCCCACCCCTGAGGTCTTCCCGTAGTGAGAAAGGGTTGACTCGTGTTAGGTTGTCCCAACTCGGGGGTGATTCTGGTGAAGGAGGCAGGAAGAGGTCTGACCGGCTTCGGGAGAGTCGGGGATCTGGCCTGGGAAGCGTGGCAGAAGGACCTCCTCTTGGAACAGACCCTGTAGAAAGAGAGGTATGTGGTCACTGCTCAGAGCTGAGGCCCTTATTCTCCTCCAGAAAGGTGTTGGGACGAGAACTTAAGAAAGGAGTCCTACAGGTGCTCTGGAAAGAAAGACTGTTATTTTCAGTATCCTTTTTTTCTTACAAAAAAAAAAAAGTATTCATGTGCCTGTGTGAACCACAGGACATTGAAGTTGTTGGTGCAGGTCAGAGAACAACTTTCAGGGGGCAGTTCTCTGCTTCCATGATGTAGAGCCTAGGAAGGGAACTTGGTCCTTATGCAAATGCTTGACCTGCTGAGCCATTTCATCAGCCCCTCTTCCAGCTACCTTTCTACCTTTTCTTTCCTAGCTCTGCTTCCTTGGGCTCTAGCAACAGAAAACCATCTTCTATGAGATGCCTCTCCATCCCACCTGACTCCACCTGACGCCCAGCCTTTTCCACTCACAGATCCACTTAGCCTCCTCTAGATAACTGGTTTTCAGGAGGCAGAAGGACTCCTGCTGGGTCGAGGTCATGCTCACTCACCCTGATTGTATGTTAAGGGAGCCATGGCGAGGGCTGTCCTGGAGAGGGGAGTGGGCTCAGGCAGCTGCTCCAGGATCTGTTCCAGGTGCTGGGTAATCTCAGTGAAAGGGGCACGGGTGCTGGGTTCCATCTGATGGGTGAAGGCGGGCAACTTCACTCAAGGCTCAGGAAGACAGATCACCCCGGACTTGGGAGACAGCTCATGGAGGGGGTTAGGGAGGGGAGTGAGGCTTACGCTGCAGCAGTGGATGGCCAGAAGCAGGAAAGGCAGCGGGCAGTCATTTCCTACTAGTGTTTGAAAAGCAGGCACATCCAGGCCAAAGTCCTGTGGGGACAGAGGAGGGGCGGCCAAGTTAGCCTTCTCTGGGCTCTCCTTGAGCCCCACTGTGAGGATCAAGCTCCAGGGAGCCCTCCTTGGTTATGAGGCACCCATGGTGGAAATTACATCACCTCAGTACGGGGTAGGTAGTCAGGGTCCGCAGGGACTCGGGCGATGAGTTCACAGAGGACAATCCCAAAGGCGAAGACATCGGCCTGGAGGTAGGAGGTGGACCATGCCAAGGGGGAGGAGTTGGCAGTTATCTTGTGTTAGAAGGGTGACAGTGAGGGGTAAGGTAGAAGGTTGGGGGTTCCTGAATATTTAGCAGGGTTGTCAGCAGGGCCTCTATCTCAAAGTCTCTGGGGGGACTTGAGGCTCTTACCTTCTCATCATACAGCTCTCCCCGCAACACCTCTGGAGCCATCCAGTAGGGGGAGCCCACCACAGCCAATGGCTCCTTCCTTGCCCCTTCCCTGCAGGGGCAGGGTGGTCAGAACCTCCTATTCAGACACCTCCCCCAAGCAAAAGGGGATGGGGCGAGACTCCTCCCCATCCACAGCAAATATCTCTGGGGGCTTCATTGCAGTATAGGGGACCCCTGGGAGGCTTGGGGTATGAAGGGCATTCACCTCACCTATACACAGGAATCTTTTCAGCCAATCCGAAGTCACCCACAACAGCTGTGAAGCCTTGGCCTTCCCTTCGGACCAGACAGTTCTGGCAAACACACACACACATAAGCATCCTCACACACCCGTCACCTGCTCTCTGGTATTCCAGTATGTACCCACAAGCCTCGTGCCACCTCAGCATTACCCCAACCTTCCCTCCCATTATTTCACCATCACTCTACTCAGTGTGATATTTAGTTCCTGCCATCCCTGTCCTTTGATATTCCAACAAAACCTTATCACCCCAACATCCTAACACATCTACTATACATGTGCCCACATCCACAGGCCAATTACAACTTAACAGTTGCAAACCCTCTCTCATCTCTCCACCCACCCTGGCCAGCCTACCTTGGATGTGAGGTCTCGGTGAAACACACCTTTGGCGTGTAGGTACCGTAGGCCTTGGGCAATGTCCAGTGCTAGGTGGAGCCTGACTGGCCAAGAAAGAGGTTCTGGGGAGCTGAGCAGCTGTTCCAGGGTACCCCCATTCATATACTGGGACACAGGAAGAGAGAAGGGGAGTGAATTATCAAGTCTTTGGTCTGTATTCTGTGTCTGCCACTCATAAGACAGGTGACACTCAGCAGGTTCACAAAGGTCAGAAGGGCAAGTCTGTGCTCTAAGGCTCCCATTTATATACTAGGCTGCCCTGTCTTTCATAGCAGCACTATGTGCAGCTATGTCAGTGGATACATTTAAATACAATTAGACATTCAACTCTTTTGCCACACCAGCTCTTTTTTCAGTCTAGTCCATTCCAGGCTGGTGGCTCCAGTGTTGGACTCAGATACAAAATATCTCCAACACGGCAGAAAGTTCTATGGGTCAGCACTGTTCCTAGGGATACACAGTATGACTCCAGCTGAGGATTCTAGTATGTGGTTTGCCCAAAGAGAAGTTCAGGGAGCCTCCGGTTGGAGGAGGTCCTGAGATCCCCTGCGGCTTCTTTTCAATTTCCCTGCAGATCCACTAAGCCCGCTGACACTGTTGGAGGCGTGGTGCCTTCCCTCTTTCCTGGCCCATGCTTAATGCTTACCTCCGTAAGAGCGTGCAGCTGCCCCTGGTGCACACAGACCCCCATGAACCTGAAAGACGATGGAGAGGACAGAAGGGTAGGCTGTAAAAGCCCGGGCTCTATCGCATCTCCCTTCTTTCCCCCCTGCCCAACAAGATACCCCGCAAGAGGCTAGGTCTTTCACCTGAGGATGTTAGGGTGCCGGAGCCGGTTCATCAGCTGCACCTCCCTTAGCGTGTTGCTCCGGTTACTGGGGAGCTTGTTCATCTTCAGCACCATGACTTGTCCCGACTGTCGGTGCCGAACCTGGGGGCGGCAAAGATAGGTGTGTGCCCGGTAGGTTGGGTGGGATCTCTAACCCAGGCTGGGGCCCCTAAGTTCTGGCCAGCCGTCCAAGGCTCGGTCCCGCCCCTCTGCCCTCTCTCCCGGTCGGTCCTACCTTGTAGACCTCAGAGAAGAACCCGGCCCCGATCTTCTCTGCGCAGTCGAAATCATCCACTCGCGCCAGGCTTGACACGGCGTTGCGGAGGGCCCGGTAGGAGGAGGGCCGTCCCCGGCCTCCGCCTGCGCCCCCCGGCCCCTCCCCCGGAGCCTCTCCGGGCCCGGAGCCCCGCAGTGGGGGCCGTTCCCCGGCCATGGCCCGGCCCCCGGCCTGGGCCTGGTTCACATGGCCGGGTCCCCGGGACCCGGGCAGGCCGCACTCGCCATGGGCGCCGGCCCAACCCGCTCCTGGGTGCCGGGACTCCCGCCCGGAGGATTCGAGGACCTGCCGAAGGTCCTGGGCCCGCCCCCGCCGCGCCGGCGAGCTGGGCCCGGGGGAACGCCGCGGCTCTCCGCTCTGCGCGGGGCCGGGGCCTGGGCCTGGGCCGGGCGGCGGCGGCGCTCCCGGACGCCGGCGGGCGGACTCCCCG
>CAJQZJ010032188.1:19082987-19126784 GCA_907164525.1 Lophiomys imhausi
CGGAGGCAGGCGGGCGGGCAGGCGGGCGGCTGCGGCTCCGCTTCGCCGCCGGGCTCGGGCTGCGCGGCCTGCCTGGGGCGGGGCTGGGCCCGGCCTGCGGTTAACTCCTTGGAGCCCGGGCAGCGGCCCGGCCACGCCCCCTCAGGGACGCACCCGCGCGTCGGCCGGGGCGTGGAAAACTCGACTTAAGGGTTTACTGGCGGCGTGAAGCCGGCTGCCTGCGCCCCGGGAAACGCGGATCAGCCCCGCTGCCTGCCCGGCCTGCGCCCCACTTCTAGGGTCTTCTGACTCCAGCACCCTAAATCTCCGGCCTCGCTGACACCTGTCTTCTCGGGCGGTCGTGGTACCCGGGGCCGTAGGGAGCCTCCAGCTGCCGCATCCCTGCTTGCTCCGAGCCTTCCTCACCACTCCATCGAGAGTGCCCTAAGTTCAGACGGTGACCACCCCGTTACTTCTTTGTCCGAAGGACCCTCTGAGGAGCCTGCACCTGCGAGGAAGCCCCTCCCTCCGTCAGAGCCCACCCCCGGCAAGACCCCGCCCCTCAGGGCCGCTGCCCCGGAGCCCGCTCTCCCTCAGGGGGACCTTTCCTTGAGATGACGCTGCCACATCAGTGTGTGCTCAGGGCCCCTCGGCGCTGCACCCCCTCCCCTTTGTGTTCCTCTCACCGAAAGAGACCTCCCAGCGTGACTCGACTAGTCACTGTGACCCCTCCCCTCGCTATCGCCCAGCCCGCGGCCGTGGGACCCCTTCCAGCAGGTTTCGCCGGGCGACGCGAGTACGCCCCCTCAGGCCCGAGGAGGAGGTGCAGAGGCCTCCGCAGCGGTTGGGATCCTCTGACTGCGCACGCCCAGTCTCGGGACGTGGCTTTCGCTCTTCCCGACGCTTCCGGTTTTGCCCCTGACTCCTCCCCCCCAAGGTCACCGGTGAAGTAGCCAATCAGCGCAAGGGTTACGTGACGCCTCTAGATCCCAGTAGCGGTCTCCTGGCACCCAAGAGCCGCCTGCCACCTCGCGGCGGAAGCAGGCTGAGGGTGCATGGCTGTCTCGGCGGCCAAGAAAGCCAGCTGTGCTAGTGCACCGTATAAGGGAAGGAATCATACAGGTTTGGGGAGAGAAGAAGGAAGAGTTATGTACAGTCGTTCCAGAGACAGTGGAGTAGGCCAATGCGCATCACATTAAATTAGAGTTAACTCTGAGGAACTATTTGTGATCTTTTGGGTAGACTGAAACAAGGTGTTGCGCTGTAGCCCACGCTGGCTTTGAATTCATGATACCCCTGTGCTGGGTATCAAGTATTGCTACCATGCCTGGAGGGAATTTATTTTCTATACTTTGTGCAAGGTCTATAGACACTAGGAATTTGTGCCTATGGAATAATTAACCTCATCCTAGTAAGCTTAACTGACACTGGATTCTGGCCCATTTGAGGATTACTGCCTGTGACAGTGATTTCAGACTGAATTTAGGGAAAGCGCTGTGGTGGTTATAGTGAGGGAGAATATTTCAGAAGAAGACCTTATGTGGTTCCATTTGCTGGGGATGAAAGACTGAACTATGATGGGGTGATGTTATGCATTCTAAATGTTAATTAATTGGTCCTGCTTGCTATGTTACTTACATTGTTTTTGATTGGTTGAGTAAATGCTGAGGCCTGAGATTGGGCAAAGTCAGCGGTAGGCGGGACTAGCGTGCAGGCTTCTGAAACAGAGAGCATCTTGGGTAGAAGCCTCCAAGAGTAGAAGCCAAGAGCAGAAAGGAGGACACATGCCATGAGTTGGAGAAAAGAACATCATTCACGTGGCTTGGAACATCAGCACAGCATGGAGAATAGCAGTCCAAAGGGGACATATGTATATATGGGGTCATATTTGGGTAACAGAATTACGAGCTAGCTTAGATGGGCTAAGATTACTCAATCTAGGCCAAGTCTTGTTAAAATCCACGGGGTCTCTGTGTTCACTTATAATGGCGGGTTAGGGATTAACACCGCTGACCAATTAACTATTAATATAAATACTGTTAAATAATTTAATTAGCCATTTTCCTATAAATGGCATCCAACATGGGGCAATTAGAATCCATGCTTACAGACTGAAAAGACTGGGTGAAAGGCGGTTTCCTAGCCAAAGAGTGGGAAACTGAACCCAAATATATTTCAAAGGTGTGGCTACCTTAACAGAAGCTGCTGCTGCCTTGCAGCAAAGATGGAGAGCGAAGGCCTTGACTCTCCCTAAGTACTAAAAAGCTGGCAGTCTTGACAGAGTTTGGGAGCAGAATTAACTGCCTAGATTAAAAATGGAGGAATTCACAATGACTCAATGTTTGGAATCTAGTTGAGTTTGTTTCTCTTAACATGCAAATGATTTTTACACTGACAATTGTGATTCTGTGTATCATTTTTGAGAAAGTTCAGACTAGGATAGGCTTAAAGGAAAGAATTTAGATATCTTTTAATTTTCCCTATATCAGGAGGTAGAAATACTATTTTTTGTGGTTTGACATTGCTAAAACATGAGAGATTTTTAAGGATTTTAGACAGAATTAGAATTGTCACAACAGTTCAGAATTGCTCTCTGGGTTACAGTTACTATAATCTGGGATTTAAGTGAAATATTTGAGCAGGGTAGTAATGGCACACACCCTTAATCCCATCATACTGGAAGCTAAAACAGATCTCTGAATTCTAGACCAGCATAATCTAAACAATGAAGCCAGGGCAGAACCCCTGCTGATAAGATAAGGCTGCTTGCTGAGGACAGTTTAGAATTCAAAATGACACATTTTTTTTCCTTGAAGGTACTATGCCAAGTTTTTACTTAGTAATAATGTCCTTACTGATCTAATAGATACACATTACTCTTAAATTTATATAAAGAGAAAGGGATGACAAGCCCGTCTCCTTAGGTGTGGAGCTCCCACAGGACAACTGGTTTCAAGAGGAATTTTTGCCCCTTACAGAGATATGTTAGTAGCTGGGCGTGGTGGCACACTCCTTTAATCCCAACACTTGGGAGACAGAAACTGGTAGATCTCTGTGAGTTCAAGGACAGCCTGGTCTACAGACTGAGTCCAGGACAGAACAAGGATAAACAGAGAAAGAAATCCTGTCTTGAAAAACATAAAGAAGAAAAAGGAAAGAGATATATTCTATTAGTCAATGTTAGGACCCAGAATTAGGATGGGGGAGGAACATGTAAGCTACATGCCTCCCACTGCCAACAATTATATAAAATAGTGTATCATGCTATTCTAAACCAATCTCCTTAAGAATGGGGATCCCATGGGAGAATTGGAACTCAGGCTAATACAAAACAGTTTATTTAATATATTTTTTTTTTTTTTTGGTTTTTCGAGACAGGGTTTCTCTGAATATCTCTGGCTGTCCTGGACTCGCTTTGTAGACCAGGCTGGCCTCGAACTCACAAAGATCCGCCTGCCTCTGCCTCCCAAGTGCTGGGATTAAAGGCGTGCGCCACCACTGCCCGGCTAATATTATTTTTTAATAAAAGTAATTCAATTATTTAAATTCATACCTTGATCCCAAAACTTGGGAGACAAGGAAAATACAGGTTCCTTGTGTATTCAAGGCTAATCTAATCTACAGAGCTCTACCGAGCAAATCAAGACAGCCCAAACTATAAAGAGAAACCCTGTCTCAATAAAGATAGATATATCCACATAGAAATTAAATCTCCAAGAAAAGGAGAAAAGGAAAGGAAAAAATATAAATACGTACTTTTGATCCCAAAACGTGGGAGACAAAAGCAGAGACAGATATTTTCTCTATCCTTTCTCTCTTATATATGGGAAAAAGACTTGAAAAGAAGAAAGAGGGGGAATATATGTATTTAAAACATAAATGATAAAATATAAGGGTAGATTATTGAATCTGCTCTGAAATTTAAAGCTATTGATATTCTCAAAATAAGGTTATCTGTTGATACTTTGATTATAAGGTTAATTTTTGATTCATTGGTGTAGAATTTTGTATTTTGACACATATTATGTATATCTCAACTCTTATATAAGGTATTGTGCCTATATAACTCACTTAAAAGTACAGATTTACTCCAATCCTTTTATGGGTTGCTATTGCAATCTATTTAGTAGTCTGGGTAATGGGTGATGACAGCATAAGACTGTATGGAGTTTAAGTATTTTACTTTACAGGCTGATGACTGGTCAGTCAAGCTCCTGGTCATGCCAAATACTAGCCTAAAATAGGCTTACTAGGTTAAACAGATAGTAAATGGTTAAAAATAAACAGTTTGCTTGTTCAAACATTGGATAGATAGATAGATAGATTTATAAATAAGTCAATAGATGTCTTCAAAACCTCAGAGGCATACAAAAAAGGACATTTAAAGATGTTGTTATTATTTTAAGAATTGTTGACTTAAGATTGTCAGCTCCTGACAGCTCCCATTTGACTTGGAAGGAGACAATGAGCATCAAAAAGAAATCTCCATCAGGAGATAATTCCTACTGGGCAAAAATGCCCCTGCTCTCAATAGACTATATACAGTCCAAAGATGGACCAGAGCTTAAATACAGGTAAGTCAATGGCTTGATTCTACAAAGACAGACTGGACAAATCCTTCTTATTTCCTGCTGCACAATTTAGTCTGTGAGAAATGCTTGGCCAGAAGGCTGAAGATGATGCTCCAGTGGTATCAAGAGATATTTAGGTCTGTCTAGGCAGCAAACTGTCATTTTTCTTTTTTTAAGCTACTCTCCTGTACTTCCTACTCACTGAAATAATAATTTTATCCCTTCTTATGTCTTTGATGGGGTTGAATGTATAATAGATATAAAATTTCAATTAAACTTGAGTTGTTTAGAATTTAAAACAATATTTTCAAATCTAAGTGAAATCATTAGGTTTGTAAATATAGGATATGATAAAAATATTTAGGTTCAGAACTTTAGACACACATAGATAGATTGCCCAATACAAATAGGCTTAATGCTATGTGTGTAATTTTTATATGTGATTTTCTTGATTGTTTCATATTTGTTCTTACCATTTTTCCTATATGAGTTAAAAAATTAGCCTTTTTTTTAGACAAAAGAAGGGAATTGGCCAGGCGGTGGTGGCGCACGCCTTTAATCCCAGCACTTGGGAGGCAGAGGCAGGCGGATCTTTGTGAGTTCGAGGCCAGCCTGGTCTACAAAGCGAGTCCAGGACAGCCAGAGATATTCAGAGAAACCCTGTCTCGAAAAACCAAAAAAAAAAAAAAAAAAAAGAAGGGAATTGATGGGGTGATGTTATGCATTCTAAATGTTAATTAATTGGTCCTGCTTGCTATCTGTTACTTACATTGTCTTTGATTGGTTGAGTAAATGCTGAGGCCTGAGATTGGGCAAAGTCAGCGGTAGGCGGGACTAGCGTGCAAGCCTCTGAAACAGAGAGCATCTTGGGTAGAAGCCTCCAAGAGTAGAAGCCAAGAGCAGGAAGGAGGACACATGCCATGGGTTAGAGAAAAGAACATCATTCACGTGGCTTGGAACATCAGCACAGCATGGAGAATAGCAGTCCAAAGGGGACATGTATATATGGGTTCATATTTGGGTAACAGAATTACGAGCTAGCTTAGATGGGCTAAGATTACTCAATCTAGGCCAAGTCTTGTTAAAATCCACGGGGTCTCTGTGTTCATTTATAATGGCGGGTTAGGGATTAACACCGCTGCCCAATTAACTTTTAATATAAATACTGTTAAATAATTTAATTAGTCATTTTTCTACAGAACTAGGATAGTGCTAAGAAAAGAGAGGAGGGAATGTTAATGCTCTTGGGAGGTACGACGGGAAAGCAGGCTGGGTAATGCAGCAGCCAGGTTCACAGGTTTCTAGCTTATTGGGTGATGTGACCAGTTTTAAAAGTTCAGGAGGAGAATTGATACAGCTGATAATTATACAGAAACATAAATTATAAACTATATTTATTAATAATTATTAACACCTACCACCCAACCAACCCTAACACTTTAGAAAGGATACCCAGATCCTCAAGCTCAGGTCTTTGAGGGTAACTGGTCAGCAGTCTGTCTGCAAGAACGCCTCAATAGCAGTCCTTTAGTGGTCACTTGGCTATTGTGCCAGCTGCTGCTTCATTTCAACTTGGTCTCTAGGCCTGCTAAGTCAGCCAAGACTGTAGTCTTTGGCATCCCATCCTTACGGGTGTCTCCTCTGTTCATCTGGTCCTTGCCACACCCTCATGGAACAGGGGCCTCACTCCTGCCTGTTTTCAAGGACTCTTCACAGTCTGTTCACTGAGGCCTCACAGCACTAGTACCTATTACCTCCTGTCTCCTCGATGGTCTCGGTTTATGTGCTGAGGCACCTGACCACCCGATTCTTACTGCCTCTGGGCTGGTGTGGCCTAGGGCCTGGTTAGCACATTTCTGCTTGAAGTTCAGCCTTTTCTGTCAGCACGGCCTCAGCGTCAGCAGTTGGCGCACTTCTGCTTCACAACTCTGTCTCTCAGGCTCTTTCTTGGGCTTTGCCACCACACCCTCAAATAGGGTGCTGTTCTGCGAGTCTCTTGCAGCAGAGGCTTTGCAGTGGGCTCCGCCCAACTTCAGTTGCTATCTTTCTGGCATCGTTCAAAGTATGGGAGTGTCCAGCAGCTGAACAGTGTTAAAAAGCAATGCCAAGCCAAAAGCCCTTTCCAGTTTCCCAGACTTTCCTCCTTATTTGCCCAGAACCACATGCACTACTAGGTACCAGACTAATTCAGTAGAAATCCAACCTCCACCACATAGGTGGGAAGTAGATTATTGTCATCAGAAATGATGATGGTCAAGAGATGATGTATTTCATCCAAATAGGGTGCGTGCATGCGCTTGCGCGCGCACACACACACTACCTTCTTTCTCACATGTAAATATACCTGCTTTCAGATACTTCTGTGCCTGTAACCCTTCTGGGAGTAATTCATGGCCAATCTTGTTCATCCATATATCTGCTTTTGCCCCCAGTTATTTGATGCATATCCATGGAATTATTTTAATCAATATTTCAGTATGTTATTGATTTTAAAAAGGATTCTTCATTAAAACAAAATCATAGTGTGATTGTTGGGCCTTTAAAAAACTAATAATAGGGCTGGCAAGAAGCAGGCAGTGTCTTCAGACTTTGATGACTTGAGTTTGAGGCTTGGATGCAGGCAAAGGTGGAAGGAGAGAATCAGCTGCACAGACTTATTCTCTGACCTCCAAATATGTGTCCTGACATGTGTGCCCTCTCACATCATACACACACAATAATAAAAAACAAATTTTGGGGGGCTTGGAGAGATGACTCAACAGCCAAGAACACTGATTGTTCTTCCAGACAACCAGGATTCAATTTCCAGCAACCACAAGGAAGCTCACACCTGTCCTTTCATGGCATCTGAAACCCTCACACAGACATACATGCAGTCAAAATGCCAGTGCACATAAAATAAAAAGAAAATAAATCATTTAAAAAATGAAATTAAAACACAATAATAAAAGCCAGACGAATACCTATAATCCCAATACTCAGGAGGCTGAGGCAGGAGGATCATGAGTTTGAGTACAGTTTAGGCTACATAGCAATAACATTTTAAAAAAATCAAGCCAAATCAAACCAAACGATAATTTCTTTTTCTTTTCCTTTTTTTTTTTTTTTAAAGACAGGGTTTCTCTGTGTATTCCTAGCTATCCTGGAACTCACTTTGTAGACCAAGCTGGCCTTGAACCCACAAAGGTCCACCTGCCTCTGCCTTTCTAGTGCTGGTATTAAAGGCGTGCACCACCATGCCCCGCCATTACAGACAGTTTCAAGCTGCCATGTAGGTGCTGGTATTTGAACCTGGGTTCTTTGGAAGAGCAGCTAGTGTTCTTAACCACTGACCCATCTTTCTAGCCCCAAAACAATAATTTCTTCCTTTTCTCTTTCTTTCTTTCTTCCTTCCTTTCTTTCTTCTTTCCTTCCTCTCTTTTCTTTTTTTTTGGTTTTTCGAGACAGGGTTTCTCTGTGTATCCTTGGCTGTCCTGGACTCACTTTGTAGACCAGGCTGGCCTTGAACTCACAAAGATTCGCCTGCCTCTGCCTCCCAAGTGCTGGGATTAAAGGCGTGCGCCACCACCGCCCGGCTCAAAACATTTTTTTTTTTTTTGGTTTTTCGAGACAGGGTTTCTCTGTATAACAGCTCTGGCTGTCCTAGACTCACTTTGTAGACCAGGCTGGCCTCGAACTCACAGAGATCCGCCTGCATCTGCCTCCCAAGTGCTGGGATTAAAGGCGTGCGCCACCAACGCCTGGTTTCTTTTTTTTTTTTTGATCACAAAGAGGTGTGTGTGTGTTTTTTAAAGATTTATTTATTTATTATGTATCCAGTGTTCTGTATTGAAGTATGTTTGTCTGCATGCCAGAAGAGGGCACCAGATGTCAATATAGATGGTTATGAGCCACCATGTGGTTGCTGGGAATTGAACTCAGGACCTCTGGAAGAGCAGCCAGTGCTTTTAACAAGAGGTGTGTTTTTAATTGATAACTCAATCTCTACGTACAATATTGCACAAATTAAGAATGTACCAAAAATTCTATTTATGATACAAACTCATCAACATTCATATAAAACTACGAGTTGGTGCATTTTGGTGGTAGATACTTTAGTAAATGGCACAAACGAGAGAGACTCAGCCTTCCACAGAAGAACTCACAGGTTACTGAAGATGGCCAACACAAGTCAATCGGGTGCAGCACACCCCAGAAAGTTGAAGCAGCAGGATTGGGGGTTAAAGGCTGACCTGTTCCACACAATAAAACCATGGCTCAAAAAACTGGTGATGAAAACATTTTTAAAATTTAGCAGTTTCATGTAGGAACCAGAGAGTATAAGCATACTGGGAACTATAGGAATCTCCATGTTCTGCTCCACAGGTCCTGTGCTCCAAAAGTAATTCTGCTGCAGGATCTTCTCTATAAGAAGAAACTTGTTTCAAAGTTCTAAACACACAAGATGGCAATTCATACAAAAGGGTTTAAATAAGACATTTCCATTCAAAAGAAAACTAATGCAATCTCCATAAGTTAAGATAAAACTTTTATCAAAATGCTGACCAGGCAAGGAAGCCAGACCAACACTCATCTCACTGAGTGTCTCATATGACACTGGTGTAACCCTCGAGGAAGGGAGAACAGGGCACTGTCCTAGCTCTTCTAACTTGTACACTCAGGTGAGCAAAAGCTCTGAAATCTAGTCTCCATACATAAGGGCTAAGTGAGCGAGCTGGCTGCTTATCACAAGAGCTTGCAATCAAAAGATCTAAGCAACCCATCAGAAGCACACCCTAGCGGACAGAGTGAAACCAGGCCTGGTGGTTCCCACCTGCTGATTCCATAACTCAGAACTATGGGATTGTTGAAGAGTTGGCAAATGAGGCATCTGATTATCACATTTTTGGTAAAAATGTCAAAGGCCATGGTAAAGGTAAAGGGAAATGAGGTGCCAGTAACTGTTACCCATAGTTGTCCTGCCTGAGACTGGGAGTTGGCAAAAGGTTGAGGAAGGGCCCAGGGCACACATTCTGAAGCCATTCACTATGACCTATGGGTGCACTCCTGTTATCCCATTCCCTTCCTCAATTCCCAGCAAAGCGATGGCCACAAAGCTGGTTCTAGCACAAAGCACGCTCCAGCATTAAGAGCAGGGTAGGAGATTTCTGCACAGAGGAGTGACTCAAAGAAACCAGTGGCTTCTCAGTTTCCGGGCCTTACAGAGAATACAGAGACCATGTTCTCAGGACTCTTAACATGCTGGCTTGAGTTCCAAATGTATCACTTTATTTTTCCCCATGAGGCAGCCACACGGTATAAATTCTGAGCACGCGACAGTCACATGATTTCTTCAGTAAGCGCCAAGGTAGATCCCGGCTCTCCTGGAGCTTGGAACCCTGAGGTTTCAAATGTTAAAGCTCTCACCACAGCCACACATTCCTTTGATGTTGGGGTTATTGAAAACAAACTCACTGGACAGTTTGTTTTCCACATAGTCCATTCTGTTCCTAAAAGTGCTAGCTGGGCTTTCTTTTCAATGCACACTCTGACTCCATCTTGAATAACCTCTTCATCAGACTCTCCTTTTGTCTCTGTATACTCCAGTCTATAAGGCAGGCCCGTCACAGACCCTGATTCGCAAGCCAACTTCCAGATCAACATGCTCCAACTTGTCTGTAAGAAGCTGTTTTATGTTGTTCACAGCTGAGGGGGTCAGTGTGAGTGCAGCCTGCGTGGGCTGCAGCTTCCCGTTGCTCACAGCCTGCATGGTAAAGTGGACCAACAACGCTGGTGTGTTAATGTTGCAGCACCCTGCAGCCTCAGGCTGGAGTGTGGGGCTCAGCTTCTCTCCATGGACATGACGGGCACTCTGACCAATAATTTCTTAATATCAAGTATCTAGTTGTTCATATTTTTCTATATGTTGGATTTTCAAAATTGTCTCTTTTAATCAAAATCTAAGTGAGATCTTTACTTTGCTCCTGAAATAGCTCTTAGTATTTTAAAATCTCTTGTTTATTCTCCATCTTTTCCCATTATTAGTTAATGATTTTTTTTTTTTTTTGGTGTTTTGAGATGGGCTTTCTCTGTGTAGTCTTGGCTATCATGGAACTCACTCTGTAGACCAGGCTGGCCTTGAACTCACAGAGATCTGCTTGTCCCCTGAATGTTGAGATTAAAGGCATGTGTCACCACACCTGGGTATTACAATTTAAAATGCTGTGTGGGTGCTGGGATTTGAACCTGGGTCCTTTAGAAGAGCATCCAGTGCTCTTAACCACTGAGCCATCTCTCCAGCCCCCTAGTTAACAATTTTTATTATTTTATGTGTATGAGTGTTTTGCTTGCATGCATATCAGTGCACAGTGTATATGCCTGGTACCCAAGGAGCCCAGAAGAAGATATTGGACCCCCTGGAACTGGGGTCACAGATGGTTGCAAGCCTCCATGTGGGTGCTGGGAATTGAACCGGGTCCTCTGGACGAGTGGACAGTGCTTGTAACAGTCGAGCCATCTCTCCAGGCTCTATTGTTGTTTTTAAAGAAGCCCTAAAGTATTGGAGCATAATGGTTGACATTGAGAATACCAGCACTCAGGAACCGGAGGCAGGAGGACTTTGAGTTTGGATCTAACCTGGGCTGTACATTGATATACTGCCTCAACAACAACAAAAGAAAGAAAGGAAGGAAGGGGAGGGGCTGGAGAAATGGCTCAGAGGTTAAGAGCACTGGCTGCTCTTCCAGAGGTCCTGAGTTCAATTCCCAGCACCCACATGGTGGCTCACAACCATCCACAGTGTGATCTGATGCCCTCTTCTGGCTGCAGGTGTGCATGCAGATAGAACACTGTATTCATAATAAATAAATATATCTTTAAAAAAAAGAAGAAGGAAGGAAGAAAGAAATGAAATAAAGCCAGCCAGCCTTTTGGGCTGGGTGTACATAGCTTGAGACCGTGGGTTCCAATTTTCTGCACCAGGGACAGGGGGAATACCCCTTTTCTCTGATGGTTAGTTTTCTCAACTGGGTTGAATTGAGAAGTACCTACATTAGTATAGCATCTTAGGATGTGTCTTGAAGGCATTTCCAGAGAGAATTATGGGGTAAAGACACACCTAGAATGTGAGTGGTGCCATCCCAGAGTTTGGGTTCTCAGTGGGATCAAGACAGTGTTGCACCTCCTCACCAGACAGACCGAAACCACTGAAACCCAGAGCCAGAATAAATCCTAGAGATGGATTTCCTCAGGGCTTGACACTGGGACAAAAAACCAACACAGTTTCCATGTTAACTATTTGTCATCCAGAGATGCAACTCATAGGAAAGTCTGGACAAACATTTCCTATTACCAGCTTTCAGATAGTGTTTCCTATCCTCTTCCATGGGAACCAGAGAAGACTCTGAGTGTGGCACCATGAGCTCATAACTGAAGGCATGCCACGTGCTTGGGTGTTGGCAGCTCTGATGTTGGTAAGTATTGGTAAGTTGGTAAGTGTTAGTAAGTTCTGATAAAATCTCTGATCATCTATTTTATTTTGGCCCCTAGGAATCTCCCCAAGTTGATGCCCAGACTCTTTAATTCAACCCTTGCTATGGTGTGGATGTTACCTTTGACAAACATGTCAAATTTTAATTGCCATTTAAACTGCTATTGAGAGGAGGGACAGACACTAGAGAGATGACAGGGACAATTAGGTTTCGGGGTACTGCCCTCATGAATGTCCTGATGCTGTCATGTGAGGACTGAGTTTCCACAAAATGACAGATTCATTCTGAGTTTCTCAGTCTCGTTTTCTCCAACATGTTACGAGAAGTACGGTGTCACTTGCAAGATGCCAATACCATGTTCCTGGAATTCCCATCCTCCAGATCCATGAACCAAAATAGTCTGCTGTAGTCAATGGCAGAAACAAAATAAAAGCCTAAGACAGCTCTCCAACTCTCTTACTATTTCCTTTCTTCTCTTTCCCTCATTCCTTTTTCTCTCCCTCCCTCTCTTCCCTCTCTTCCCTCTCTGTCCCTCCTTTCTTGCCTTTTCTCTCCTTTTTAAAATGATAGGGTCCTTTATAGCCCAAGCCAGCCTTGAGTTTGCTATGTCATTGGTGGAACACTAGCCTTGAACTCTCTTGGAACACACACCTCCTGTGTGCTGGGATTAGAGGTGCACCCCAGCACTCTCAGCTCCTTGCTATTTTATAAGATAAGGCATGTTTTATCTTAGAAAATGTTTATTTTGTACATGTTAAGAACTGGTATCAGCTATTACTACAGTGATTTTCCTTTGTTGGTAAAGAAATGGCATTTATACCCGAAGATGAGTACTAGGAATAGATAGTTATCTGACCTTAGGAAGAACAGGCAACTGAATATAGTCAATGGCTGCCCCTTTCAAAACAACTTCTCTTAGTGTCTTTATTATAAAAATGTACATGGAACACCTGGATTAACAGACGTTAACATGTTATTTTCATTCTGTCTATAATATGATAGGAAAAGAATGTTAGATAATGCAGTTTAAAAGCTTGCTGTAAGACTGGGAGAACACTTAATGGTTAAAGGGCTGAAAGCACGCGTATGGGAGTTTGGATCTTTACAATTCATGTAAATGCCAGGTGGGCGTGGCAGCTGAGCATAACCTACAGAGCAAGCTGACTAGCAGGACTAGCCATGTTGGCTAGCTCTGAGTTTGATTGAGAGACCCTACCTAAGTGATAAAGTGGAAGAGTGATCCAGAATGATGCACCACATCACCCCAGGCCTCTACATGCATGTGCAACAAACCCTCCCTGCCACACACAAGTGGGCCAACACACACATAAAAACATGCATGCACACAGGCAAACACACACACACACACACACACACAAACACACACACAAACACACACACACACACACACACACACACACACACACGGAAATGGAAAAAGAACCTCATCATACCACTTGAAGATAAATTGCCTGAATCATGAAACTTGTTTCTAAAATGATTAGCATTGTCTCCTGTGATGGTTGATGTTGACAGTCGACTTGTAGGGTCTGGAATCATCCAAGAGGCAAGTCTCCAGGCTCACCTGTGAGGGATGATCCTGATTAGGTCTGTTGAGGAGGAAGAGCCACTTTAATGGAAGGTGGAATTGTTCCCTAGGCTTGGGTCCTGGACTATATAAGGAAGAAGAAGGTTGCTGAGCACAGGCACTATCACGCCCCTCTTCCTGACTGCAGACACTGGCTGGCCAGCTGCTTCAATCTCTGGTGCCCTGACTGCCACACCATGATGGACTGTACCCTCACTGCAAACTAGAATAAAGCTTTTGTGCGTTAATTTGCCTCTGTCAGGGTATATTATCACAGCAGCAGGAAGGTAACTGACGCACCCTATGTAATTATACCATATGTTCTGTCATGTCATGTCTCGACTTACTCTCTTCATTGGATCTTGGCAATTTTCATAAGTCATTGGCTTCTGTTTCCATATGTTCTTTGTTATTTTCCCCTTCATTTTCCTGTCCTTCCTTCTAACAGGAGTACCTCCGCCCCTCCTTTTCTCAGTACACTATGGGCCAAGTCATTAATCCCAAACATTAAATACTGTTGCTATACTGAAGAACCCCAGTTTCTTTCTCTTGACCTGATCTTGCCTCTGAATTTCAGACTCTTAAATTATACTGATTACTCATATTTGTCACCCGAATATCTGTTTTTAAAGACTGAATGGGATCATGCCAACACTTGGAAGATGGAGACAGAGAACCAGCAATTCAAGGCCATTTTCAGCTACATAGAGAATCTGAGACCAGACTGGGCTATCTCAAGCAAAGCAAACAAAACAAATAAGTGGGTACAAAAACTATTTTTTTAAGACAAAGTCTCTCTATGTAGCCTTGGCTGTCTTAGAACTTGCTAGGTAGACCAGGCTGGCCTTGCACTCAGTTATCTGTCTGCCTCTGCCTCTCGAGTGCTGGGATTAAAGACATGTGCTACCATGCCCAGCACAAAAACTTGATTCCTCTTCTAATCTCAACTTTCCTCTAAGTGTTCCCCTGTGGTAGGTTTAGTGTTCACATATAATAGCATAGGGATAGCAAAAGCCTGGACTTTAAGATAAAAGACTTATTTCCAAAGTGACATGTCCTTGGGAACTCGCCAAGGACTAGGACCTCTTTGATCTTAGGGCTAGGGACAGGACATGCCCCTGAGATGCCCGCCCTCTGGAGATCTCCAGTCATTTCACAGACCTCTTTGAAAAGCATCTGAATGGCACTGCCCAGTGGCATGACTTAGAAGTGTGCGACAGGTGAAGATATTTAAGCCAGGATTCATGTGGACAGAGGCACTCTCTCCTGTTCCTGACTCACTCAACAACATTTTCCTCATCCATCAGCTTTACCCTGATGTTGACTGGTTTCGGGTCTGGAGAGGAGAAAGATTCTTCCTGAGATTTGGGAGTGCTTAGACAGCAGAGCTCTGGGACTTCCGGGCCTTTGCAGGCCATAAGCATCTGAATAGGGGAAACTTTCATATGTTAATTAGTCTTAAGGCCATGATGGTGACAAACGAAATTCGGAAACTTTAAGAGACTTTAAGACTAAGTATTGTATGAAGACCAGCCATCCACACAGACCCACACTCAGAGGAAAATATCCTTTTGAGAAAACTTAGGTTAATGTTAAATGTTTGTATTAAGTTTTAGGTGCTAGGTTTCAGAATTACGGTTTGGGTTTAGGGTTTAGAAATTTGATAGACAATTGTTAGGTAATTGTTAAGCATTAATAAATATATATGTGATAAGTAAAAATTTACTGTTACATTCCCATCTCAATAAATCCCGAGTCTCAGCTGAGAAAACTGAGTTAGCCCTGACTCCTCTCTTTTGCATCTAGCTCATCAGCAAACACCATATGAGACACCTCTGAAATGTTGGCAGCATGAGCACTTGGGACATCCCGCCACCTCTGACTCAGGTTCTCCATCATGTCTCCTGCCTGGGCTCTTGAAGTAGCCTCCTTGTTAGGTCTCCATGTTAATTAGTGCTTTTGCCCTTTTGTAACTTATTCTCTACAGTAGTGATTCTCAATCTTCCTAATGCTGTGACTTTTTAATACACTTCCACATGTTGTGGTGATCCCCAACAATAAAATTATTTCATTGCTACTTCATAATGAATATTGCTACTGTTATGAATCGTAATGTAAATATCTATGTTTTCGGATGGTCTTAAGTGACCCCTGTGAAAAGGTTGTTTGACCTCCAAAGGGTTGAGAACCTCTGCTCTACAAAATGGGCCTTGTTTTCCCTTCTAGGAATACAACCCAGGGCTAGGCAAGTACTTACCAGAATTACACCTCCAGTGTCCAGAATGTTCTTTTTAAAATATTAAGTCTGATTATTTTACCTATGTCTACAAAACCTGCACTCAAAAGCAAGTTAAAATATTTTCTTAGCCGGGCGGTGGTGGCGCATGCCTTTAATCCCAGCACTTGGGAGGCAGAGGCAGGCGGATCTCTGTGAGTTCGAGGCCAGCCTGGTCTACAAAGCGAGTCCAGAACAGCCAGAGATACACAGAGAAACCCTGCCTCGAAAAACCAAAAAAAAAAAAAAATATTTTCTATAGTCTTCTTTCTGATATTTACATTTGATTTCTAATTTCTTGCCTAAGATCTTCAGTATAATGTGTGATATGGTGGTAGTAGATAGTAAACAGTCTTACCTTGTTCCTGGAGTTTTCTTTTTTCCTTTTCCTTTTTCTGGTTTTTCTTTTTCTTTTTGGTTTTTCGAGACAGGGTTTCTCTGTGTATCCTTGACTGTCCTGGACTTACTTTGTAGACCAGGCTGGCCTTGAACTCACAGAGATCCGCCTGCCTCTGCCTCCCGAGTGCTGGGATTAAAGGCGTGCACCACCACACCCTGCTCCTGGCTTTTTCTTAAGAAGAGGTCTCACTCTATAGCCCAGGCTGCTGTAAAACTCATAGCAAGCCTCTTGTGTCAGATTCCTGAGTGGTGGGATAATTGTTTGTTTATTAGACAGGGTTTCTCTGTGTAGCCCTGACTGTCCTGGAACTCACTCTGTAGACCAGGTTGGTCTTGAGCTCAGAGATCTGCCTGCCTCTGCCTCCTGAGTGCTGAGGCTGAAGGAGAACACACACCACCACACTAGGCCTGATCTTTTTTTTTTTTAAGATTTATTTATTTAATGTATGAGTGCTCTATATGCATGTATGCCTACAGGCCAGAAGAGGCCATCAGATCACATTATAGATGGTTGTGAGCTGAGCTACCATGTGGGTGCTGGGAATTGAACCCAGGTCCTATGGAAAAGTAGTCAGTGGTCTTAACCTCTGAGCCATCTTTCCAGCCCTGATCACTATTTTAAAAATTACATTTATTTATTTATTTGTGTGTGCATGCATGTATACACACATGCCGTGGTGTGCATTTGGAGGCCAGAGAACAACTTGTGGGAGGAGAGTAGGCTTTCTCTGTCTATCAGGCACTCAGACCCACTAGGCATGGGGTTAAGCACCTTTACCTGCTGAGCCATCTTGCTGGCCCTTGGTCTTTAAAGGAATGCTTTTAACATTTAACTGTAATGTTTACTAAATGGGTATTTTGGGGAGTAAATTATATCAACTACCTATTACCACAATATTGCCATGTAACAGGCTATATCAAATCTCAGTGATGTAGCCAGGCATAGTGGTGCATATCTGTAAATACAATTACTTAGGAAGTAAAGGCAGGCTGATCAGGAGTTCAAGGACAGCCTCAGTCACATAGTGAGCTGGAGGCCAGCTTGACCTATATGAGACTCTGTTTCAAAATACCCTGCCCCAAACAGTGCCATAAGACAATCACAACTCTGTGGGTTGGCCGAGGTTGGCTTTCTAACGCAGGGTTGGTTAGAGCTCTTGTCCTCTTTCCACCTCCTTCCTTTTTCCCTCCTAGACTAGCAGGTTATCCTGGACATGCTGAAGGACAAGAACACAAACACATCTGAGGCACTTGCTGGGTTGGCAACTAGATTGTGTTGGAAGAAACCTAGAAAGTCACTAAAGTGCACAGCTGGATGTGTCTTCGAGTGAGTGTGTTTTCAGAGTCTAGACCCTGAAGGCTCTTCTCCAAACAATGGTTGGATTCATTCATAGACTCAAAATTTGAATTCGCCACTAGGAGGTGGCAGAACTGTGCAAGGTGGAGCCTGTTTGGAAGCAACAGCTGACTCCTTGTTCTGGCCCCTCCCTGTTAGCATCTGCTGTGGCTGAGTTGTGCATATGATGTAGGCCGCCCCTCCATAAGCTCCCTGCATGATGGGCTGAGATGTGTGAAGCCATGAACAAAAGGAATCCTCCCTCCATTGTGTTGTTTCTGCCAGGTATTTGGGGCAAGCAAAGAAAAGTCTGTGTGTAGCTGCTTATGGTGTCTCCGGCTCAAATCATGCCCACCCAGACTCCAGTGATCCAAGTGAAGTTCCAAATAGACTGTTTATGTAGGTGGTGGTAGGGAGAGCATATTCTAGAAGATGATATATGAGGTAACTTCCTAGTGTTAAACCAACATGGCACTTACATATAAGTGTAGTACTATGTATGTGTGAGGTTCCAAACCTGGGACAAATGGCTGAGGTGCCCATTTAACATATCAAAGCAGATGCTGGCAGCCAGATTTCCCTGCAGCCCTCAGTCCCTATCTGTTATAGGGTCCTCCTGGCTGGCGTACCCTGCCCCCTACCTAGCCCAGGGGCTGTGCTGTTCTCTATATGAGCCAACCATTTTGGTTACCTGCTTTCTTTGTACCTATGGGCTTCCTGGCTGCTGCACCTGGTTCCCCTCTCTCCCCTCTCCCTTTCCTCCCCGCACCCCACATGGCTCAGGGACATGTCCACTCTGGACTGTCTCAGATGTCTCTGGCTTTGACTATGCTCTCCCACATATTCATAATAAACTTTCTCCTCCACCATACCTAGGGGCAGTTGTAAGGCTGTAAACATTAATGAATACATGGCCTTCTCCTCTGTGGTGAGACCCTGACCTCACTCCTTCTGGAAACCTTCCACAGAACTCAGTCCTTGAAAACATCAAAGCTTACATAGCTGACCGGTCTGTTCAGACTCCCCTCTGGTTCCCTCCTCTACACTCCCCACCTGCATCACCACCAAACTTAACATACTCTTTGTTCCTTTATCACCACCTGTGGCTGTTGCCTTGCCTGCTAAAAAAGGCTACTCCTTGGTGCCCCCACCTTTTTGTAGCTGCTTGTGTATTTAAAGGGCCAGAGAACTGTTTTTACGGGATTCATTCCTCTACAGGGGAATCGAACCCTGGCGCATCAGTTTAATAAACCTCTTGTCTATTACAGCAAATCGGGGGCATTGGTGGTCTTTGGGTGTCAGGATTCGGTGAGCCCCTCTCGGGTTCAACACAGTCATGTTTCTTTCTTTTCCTTTTCTTTGTATTTTTCTTTTTTTCCGACTCTATATATTTTGTGACTTCTTATGGGATGTTCTAGGGACTACAATCACAGTCAAACTGTTGAAGAGCAAATATAAAAACTTGTAAGTAGTCAAATAATTCAGGGGCATCTTGTATGCAGGATACATATGTACATGGATGTACATGCCTTTGCTGGCCAGTTTTGTGTCAACATGGCACAAGCTAGAGTCATCCGAGGCGAGGGAACCTCAGTTAAGAAAATGCCTCCACAGGATGTGGCTGTGGGCAAGCCTGTGGGGCATTTTTTAAATTAGTCATTGATGGGGGAGGGCCCAGCCCACTGTGGATGATGCCATCCCTGGGCTGGTGGTTCTTGGTTCTTTAAGAAAGCAAGCTGAACAAGCCATGGGGAGCAAGCTAGTAAGCAGCGCCCCTATATTGTCTCATGCCATCTGAATCTATGCTATCGTTTTAGCTTTTCCTATAAAGTAGATTTATCTATGGTATAGTGTTTAAATAGAACACTTGGCTGACCTTGAACTGTCTGTGTAGGTGAGGATGTTAAGGATGATCTTAAACTCCTGATTCTCTCATCCCTATCTCTGAACTCCTGGAATTACATCTCGGTGTCTATGCTTTCTTTCTTTTAAAATGTTTTTATTTTAATTATTTATTTTTATGTGCATTAGTGTTTTGCCTGCATGTGTATTTGTGGGAGGGTTTTGGATCCCCTGAGACTGGAGTTACAGACAGTTGTGAACTGCCATGCAGGTCCTGGGAATTGAACCTGGGTCCTTTGGGAGAGCAGCTAGTGCTCTTAACCACTGAGCCACCTCTCCAGCCCCTACTTTTTTTTTTTTTTAACTAACAAGAATTTTGTTGTATGTAATCATTTGGGGTTTAATCTTTTCGCTTCTTATTGCAGTTTTGGTAGACTTTTTCAAAGATCTTATAATTTTCTATTTTTACTGTTTTGGCAGGGAGAGGGGGTGGCATTAATGGTTTCAGTCTGTAGCCCAGCCTGGCTCTGAACTCTTGGCAATCCTTCCTTACTCTCCAGAGGGTTGGGGTTACTGGTGTGAGCAACCATGCTCTGCCTTTACTCATCCTTCTAGAGATGTATGCTTGCGCAGCGTTGACTTACCAGTCAAGACTGGGATCCGCATGAAACTTGAGTAATTTCTGGACAGGATCAAGGGGCGGATAGAAAGCTGTGAACTGCAGTTCTGACCCAGTGGGCTGTGTGGTGTGGGCAAGCTGCTATTGCTGCTCTCCTAACCAGACCTTCATCGTGTAGGTGGGCAGCCACACCCAACACTGGTCACTGGCTATGGCAGCTCCCTGAGTAGTTGTGTTACTGTGGTGAGCCCAGTGGAGGGAGGCACACAGGCAATGAGAGTTCCTCATTTGCTGGCCCTTTCACCAGTTTCCCAGGTTAGAATACTTTTCGAGGGCTTGGAAATATTCTTTACACAGATGGAATAATAGGGCTATCCCACTAACTCGAGCACGCTTTCTCACATGAATAGCATAAATCTAAACAATGTTTTGTTTTTCATGTAGCCCAGGCTAACCTCAAACTCCCTATACAGTTAAGGATGACTTTGACCACCCCCCCATCCTCTTGCTTGTCTCCGAAGTGCTGTGATTATGGGGTGGCAGTGGTACCACACACAGTGTATGCAACAATAGGGACTAAACTCAGGCCTAAAGCATGATGAGCAGGCACTCTACCAGCTCCTAACCTGTTCCTAAGTTTACATGGTTGATTTCCTTTTAAAAAAGTTGCAGTGCTAGGGACCTGACCCAGGACCTTGTGTGTGCAAGGTAAGTGACCTGTCACTGAGCCATGTCACTTAAGCGTGTGGTCTCACCTTAACTCAGACCCTGGTTCTAGCTGCTGCTGTCTCTTCTGCAGAAAAGTCTTATCTCTAGTCAGGTTTGGTGGCACGTCTATACCCACAGCTCAGGAGGTGGAGGCAGGAGGATCAGCAGCAGTTCAGGGTCATCTACAACTACACAGTGAGTGTGAGACTAGCTTGGGCTACATGAGACTGTCTTTAGCCAGCCCCTTGGGAAAGAACCCCCCTTTCTAACCCTCAGCTTTGAGTTCTAACCTTTCCAGTTTTCAATTTCATGCTTTCTCCGACCCGACACCCCTGTGACTGCCCTTGCCTCTTCTTCCTCTCATTCCCATCTGATATTATGGGTTGCTGTTAAGTTAGCAACTTAGCACAAAACAGACACTGAACACCTGTATGTGCCATGCTGTCTGCTTTATTCTATGAAGCAGTAACTCCACCTTCCTGTGCTACAGTCAAGAAAACTGAGGTGCAGTGAACGTGGGCATAGTCAACATGGAGTGAAGTTAAGATCTGAGCCAGCTACTTGTTTTGAGACAAGGTCTTGCTATGTAGCCCATCCAGGCAATCCTCCTGCCTCAGCCTCCCAGGTGAGGAGTGTGTTAGAGGAGTGTGCCACCACATTTAGTATTGAGCCTGTCTAGTTTTTGAAATCTTTAAGTAATGATGCTTTTGGCTCCAAGTGAAAGAAAGTGACCTCAACAATAACAGAAGAGAAAGGCTGGTCAATTCAGCGGCTCAGTGTTACTATCCAAGATGTGACCTTTCCATTCTACTTCATCTAGCCCATCCTTGATGGACTGAGGCTTTGTCCTCAGTAAGCATTCTCAAGGGTTCAAGATGTCTGCTGAAGTGTTCTGCCATCACACAGAAGACCATTTAGAGGCAGAAAACAACCTCATTTCCTCTCATGCGTCTCTGAAGAGCTAAGGCTATCCCCCCAGGACCCTTCTGGCTGCAGCAGATTCCTCCATGTTGACCAAAGTACCCAGAAGTCCAGGGTTAGAATTGAGGCCGTCTTTTAAAAAGCAAAGTTGGCTTGCCTGCTGGTCTTATCCTTTCTTCTCACATGACTCTCCTTCCCTGAACCCCCTGAGTAGGAACACCAGTCCCTCACATCCACTGGGTTAACATTCACTGATGTTCCATGTGTAAGAAGCTGAGGTGCTGAGCCTCTGAGAGGAAACTTCAGCCTTAGTAGAAGCTTCTTTCCCTCACCTCAGCAAGATCGCTGAGCCTCAGAGCCTTGATAAGCTCGGGTATTTTAACCTTCACACTGCAGTTTGGAGAAGCTGGGACCAAGGGAAGTTAAGGTACCTGCTTCAAGGGGTTGAGGCCCTCATACCGGAGTCAAAGCCTGCCTGGCCTCATGCCCCAGTTCTCACCCCTACTCACAATTCTGACTTTGCATTCTACTGAGTTAAAAATATATTTATGTCCTGGGGCATATACTTGGATGGTAGAGAACTTGCCTAGCATGTGCAAGGCCTGGATTTCCAGCTCGAGCATGTTTGTATACATTAATTTGGGCTTTGGAGCACACAGGGTAAACAGTGCCATCTGGAGTTGTAAATGAGGACAGTGGCTCAGTCTCATCTGAGGGCTTTCAGACTGTCCCCAGACTGCATTCTGCCTGCCATCCTGGGGGTGCTGAACCAAGCATGGCATATTGGCGAGTGGATGATTCGGAGTACAGCACCTATCCAGTGAATAATCCTTGGACTCATACAATTTATTCTAATGATCACGCCTAGAATCTCCAGGATCGCCCTGCCCCTCAGCCCCATTATCTCCCCTCTGGACGACTCAAGCTTTCCTTGAAGCCTCTTTCAGCAGAAACTCCCACTCTTTCCACAATCCTCACAGGGAGCCACAGCCCTCTCTTCAGCCAGGAAGGGTCTTCGGCAGGAAATCTGAGACAGAGACAAATGCCCTTCATGTCTCATCTCCTCACCTCCCACCTAGAGGCTTTCTAGTGTGACAGCTGCTCCCCTCAGCCTCTGCCCTGTCCCATGCCACAGGATGGCATTAGTCCCAGGGCAGACCAAGAAGTCTGCTCTTCTCCAGCTCTGCTCCACCCTCAGCCCGCCCCCTTCACCCCAGAGCCCTGGACACAGTACACACAGCCCAGCGTCCCTTCTGGAAGAGAAATAAAAGGAAGTGCTTGGGTTCCCATGGCTGTGGTCAACACCTTCATCCCAGGGCTTGGCCCTCAGAATCCACGTTATATTCCAGGGTAAGACTTCTCCCCAGAACACTGTCCTGCTTGCTCCTGGGAACTGGGGCTTGGAGATATAGTTGGTCCACTTAGACACTGGGGTCAAGTTGGCATCTTGATTTGAAAACTGGGGCATCTGCAGTGTTGTATGGAAAGGGGAAACAGGGATAAAATAGGTGGGCCTAACAGCTTTGCGTTTGTTGTCTTCCCCATAGAAACAGGGTAAAAGCAGGGCGGAAGGACTGTAAACCTTGGCAGAGGGCTGAGAGATGCTTGCCCCAGGGCTGGGGATGTGGCAGCTTCAGCAGTTTAATGATTACCCAGCATGCACAGGGCTCCAGGTTCAGTCCATAGTAGGTAAAAAGAGACAAAGAACAACCAAAAAACAAAAAAAAAAAAAAAACAAACTACAAACTCAAGCTGGGGGTAAGGGGTGGCTGGCACCTGCTGATCCTAGCATGGGGTGCAGAAGAACGTGTTTGGTCAGCCTAGGCTAGAGTGAGACCCTGTCTAAAAAGAAACACACAAAGGGTGTGCAAGAAATAATACTTGCTTCAAGTACACTCCTAGACTGGCCTTTACCACCCATGTCAAGGTGGTGGCAATGGTGGAGTCAGTCCTGGAGCTAAGGGGTGGATCCTGTGCTTCAGGTACACTGGACACTGCCCACAACTTCAGTTCAGCATGGGTCAGACCTATGGGCAGGTGACTGGTCAGCTACTTCGAGGCCCTCCCGGCCTAGCCTGGCCTCCTGCCCACCGCACACTTCTGCCTCCCATTCAGTCTCCAAGGCCTCCCGTGATGTCCAGGGGGAGGCTGCCTCCCAGGCGCGGGCATGAACGCCTCAACTGCAGCATAATCCCCGGGTATACAGGTCTGTATGGGGGTCTGAACCGGTGTCCCCTTGGTGGAGCGTTGTCCTGAACTAACACGCCTTTCTCCCTGGCAGGCTTTATACCACAAGCACAGTTCATTTTTGCCAAGAATTGCAACCAGGTTTGGGCTGAAGCTATAAATGACTTTACACAAAGGCTTGGGGAGCAGGCAAGTCATGGAGTGTCAAAGGAGGCCAAGGGAGGAGAAGAGGTGGAGAAAGACCAAGGGCAGGAGGCAGAGGAGCCACAGCAGACGCAGAAGGTGGGACAGGTGGGATGTGGAAGGCTGGCTACTGGGGTGGGCGCAGGCGTCTGCGCTCAGACCAGGAGGCAGTTGTGGCTTGGCTACCGGTTGTCTCCTGGGAGCCTGAACTTACAGACCTCCTTCTTCATCAACTTCTCTCTCAAGACTTCCCCCTACTCCATGGATGATACGGATCCCCAGAAGTTCTTCATGTCAGGTGAGAGGAAGTGGGTGATGACCAAAGGCGCGGGAGATGCCCAGGACGGTCTGACTCGGCATCTCCCTGGTCCCCCAGGCTTCACTGGCTACGTGCCCCGCGCTCGCTTCCTCTTTGGCTCCGGCTTCCCTGTGCTCACCAACAAGGCACTGCAGGAGTTTGGGAAGACGTGCTCACGGGGCAGGGTGCAGAAGGATCCCAAACCTCTTTCCTCACTTCCCAGGCCCAACTTTCAGAACCTGGGTCTTCTACCTCACTATGGGGGGTACGTGCCAGGTGAGAAGAGTCTGTGAGAGGCTTTGGGAACTTCGATGATGTGTGCAGGTGGGGTGGTTTGGGGAACTGAAATAAATGGGTATGGAGAAATATCAGATCATGTGACTTAGCTTTGGAGAGGAAACTGAGGCAGCTCAGAGGATAGTTGGGAGCACATTTTAGAGGGCAGTTGGAGAGTCTGTACAACCAGCTGAGAATTAAGTGGGTCTTTCATGCCTCTGGCTGCACATGACAGACCCTCTTGGACACACAAGATATAAGTTCCAGTTTGGCGGTACATTTGGGCATCTCACCCATGATGCTCTGAGCCCCAGCACCACTCAGAAACAGCTCCTGGCTTAAGTACCTGGATTTCAAGTTCTCCCTTTTCACCCTACCCCAGTGATTGTTTCGGAAGGAAGAGGGGATGGGGGGGGGGTTTGAGAACAGGCACAAAGAAAATGGTTTGGAGGCTGAGCACCTTTTTATTAATAGGTGTAATAAATAAATAATAAATAAATACATAAACAGAAGCTGGGCTCCTCCTCCCTATTCCGACGACCAGGCACTGGTCACTCTGCCTATTTACAGCACGGGTGGGGGGCTTAGGACTCTGCCCCAATACTGTTATCCATCCTCGTTATCACTCAGCCTAGTGAACCTATAAAGGACCTCCGGGCCACCTCCCTCCAGATGTGTCTACACCTATGGAAGTGTTGGCCCAGATGGGCCAGGAAAAATTTTGGCAGCCCAGCACCGTGTCCCATCCCTCCTCTCCTGGGTGGAGGTCTGGACAAAGTTGCTGGGACAGTTGAGGAAGAGTGATGAATACTGAGCACGGGTCAGGTGCTAGCACAGCACTATGTGGCCCCCAGCTCTCAGTCTACTTTCTGTAGCCAAGCCTAAGGGCTTGAAAAGGACTCTCAGGCTCTGAGTCTTGGGGTATATGAGGGTCCCTGAGGCCATCAGCATGCACAAGGCCTCAGTTTTGGCTGCTCCCAGGAGGTGAACGTGGAGTTGGAGTCAATGTCACATAGGCCAGAGGCACCAAGCCAGTGTCAGGGCCACGGCTGCAGCGCAGCCAGTCTCCTGCCGCTGGTCCCAGCACCCGCAGGATATCTCCTTTGTGGAAGCTCAGTTGTCCAGGGCCTGTGGCCAGGTGGTGGCACAGTGCCTGCACCTCACTTGGAGAAACAACAAGCGGAGGTCAGAGAAGCCCTATCAAAGCCAGGCTAGTTCCCCAATACTCAGTTCCCCTGGGCGTACGTACCATGGCGGTTTGGAGGGCAGGGCTGGAGAGTGCGACTCTTGCAGATTCTCCCGGTCCCGACGGGACCCCATCGTCTGTGCGACTAGCTGGAACACCGACTTGTCCAGGCTCAGCCAGTCAGAAGGCAGCCTAGGGGAGAGCAGATAGGCTCTGGTTCTGCCCGCGTCCTCATTGCCACCGCGTGGGCCACACCGTCAACACCAGTGGGGCTCACCGGTTTGCGGGCCGGGCTTCCCGCTGAGCTTTCCGAGAACCGAAGAGGTGTCCCCACTTGATGCCCCCAGGCGAAGGCTCTGCGGCCCCTCCCTCATTCCCCGTTGGTGCGGCGACAGGCCCTTCCCTCTCTCGACTGCGCCTCAGCTCGGCCAGCACAGAGTCCGGGGGGCTCCCCATCCAGAAAGGCCAGCCCCGTTCTTGGCCAAGGGCCTCCTCAGGGGCAGGGCAGGCCTCGGCCCCCTCCACAACACCTTCCCGAGGAGGAGGTGGGGTCTGGGGAGGCCCCCCACTGCCCGCTCCTTTCTTTCTCTCACCGCTGCCGCCACCGCTGCTGCGAGGGAATCTGGAGCCCCCGGCGGTGCCCTCGATGTAGACCTGGGAGCTCTGCATGAGCTGGTACCACCAGCCGGCCTGGGCGCCTCGGGCCCACTTGCCGTGCCCCGAGCCGCCCCCCACCACGGCCGCCTCTTCCGAGTCTTCCTCATCCTCGTCTCCACCTTCTGAGGCACCCACACCCTTCACCCGCTCCCCAGGGGCCACCCTGTCCACGTCCCCAGGGCCCTCCCGGCCTCGGGCCCTGGCCAGCTGCAACGTCGAGTGCGCCGACAGCAGCAGGTCTTGGGACACACGCAGCAGCTCCTTGTGCTGCCGCTGCTGCCGCCCGCTCTGCAGCAGCCGGTGCTGGAACAGCAGGTCCAGGCCGAAGGGCAGCAGGGCTAAGGGCTGTAGCAGCAGCAGCAGCTCCTCCAGGAGGCCCGGGCACACCGTGTGGGCGGCACGCAGGAAGCCCCAAGGCTGGTAGTGGGTCTGGATGATATCTAGGGAAAGAGGGGGAGGCAGATTCACGCTCCGAAGTCCAGCCTGGCCCGAGGACACAGTCCCCACAAGCTGCCATCGGCAGCGCGGGAAGTCCAGCACCTGAAATGGCAGCTCCGAGTTTACAGAGAATTGGCGGGGCTCATGACCACCCCAACTGCCAGACTGCCTAGGTCTGCAGCTGCCCCCAAGGTTCTCAGTCCAGCAGAAGCTCCACACTGAGAATGAAAGCTTGGGTGGTCCTCCTCCCCAGCTCCTGTACTGTGAGTGGGCAAGGCAGAGCAGGCTGTGGGCATTACCTTCATGGTTGTACAGGTGATTAAACCAGAACTCCAGGGACCGGATGCTGTGGAAAGACAGGCGGAGAGTTAAGTCTTGTGCATACAGCCAGCTAATGAGGCGCAAGGGTGCAGAAGGGCAGATACTGGGAGGAAATAGAGGTGACCGGCTATGGCAGGTGTGTGATAGGAGTTTATTGAAATAACCCATTACGAGAATGTTTTTGCTTAATCCCAGGTGTGAGGCTGCTTAAGACACAGGAACAAAGTATTAACTGTCCCATGAGCTAGCAGGGGCATGGCTTATCCAACTGAGCAAGTTTAACTCTGAGGACCTGGGAGAGAAGAATAAAAAGCCAGAGCCCCGAGGAGAAGGGGGGCTCTACAAAAAAGTAGGAGAGAGGGCTACAAAGAAGAAAGCAGTTGCTTCTCTCCCAGCTGCTGGTGCTGCCCCAAACTGCTGCTTGTTCTCCCTGCTGCTGCCTCCTGGTTTGCTGGACTTCTACTGAGACTGGAATTACCCCCAAAAAACCCAACGACCCTAATCAGCAGCAAGAAGTAGCTTAAAGAGACCTATGATCGATCCTCCTCCCTCTAACCTTTCTCTCCCACCTAGGGTTGGGGGGTTGAAAGGAACAAGGGGTGGAAGGGAGGTAGAGGTATTAAGTACAGTAAATTAAATTAGAATGTATAATTAATATAATACCAATTAGTAAAAGCCGCCTTGGTTACACAGGTGCTACCTGGTTCACCTTGTGATGTGACTCTGGAAAGTCAGTAGGGATGTGGGGAGCAGGGTGAATGTGAGAGTCACAAATCAGTCATTTCTTCTTGGGATGGAGACAGCCCACGTAATGTGAGGGTGACTACTGAGTGAGAGGACAGGCTGCTGGGGGCGAACGGAAGGACTGGGCTGTTTCTGCTACTATATGCTGCTATGACCTGTGTTCTAAGGTGAGTTTAGGTCTGAAGTGGGATTTAGATGCAGAGTTGGAGGTGAGAGGGTCACAGTTTGCAGACCCTTCACATTGAGAAACCCAGCTAGTTACTACTTAGGACAGGCCAGTGAAGGTGGGAAGCGTAAAGTAAGAAAGCAGTGACTGCTGAGACAGAAATCCTGCTGCTGTAGGCACTTACTTGAGCAGGCCAAGGATGAAGGCATTGAAGCGCATAGTGTGACTGGTGAGTTCCGGGAACTGGCTGACTTTGTTGTAGAGGCCATGCAAGACCTTAGTGGATGGGCCTGTGAAGAAGACGGGGCTTGGGGGGGTCACATTTCCAATTTCTGGAACCCTAAATGCACTCCAGTGTTGCAGTGCATACCTACCTAGCTGTGTGGAAGCCTCGACCACACTCCAAGGCATGTTTTTACGTTGGCCAATGATCACATCTAGTACGAAGGCCTTGAGCCCATCCTCCAGCACAGCTTGGATGGCAGGGCACAGGTACTTCAGAACCAGGTGGCCTACATTGGGGCTCACAGAACTGTTCCCCAGCTTTGCCTGTAGACACATAGGGTGACCATGAGAAGCCTGACCTTGTTCCCACTTAGTCAGCCCTCCTGGGTGCCCCCTGGCCATTTCCATCCCCCAGTTCCAACTCTGGGCTCTGGACTCAAGAGAGCGAGGGAAGGTGACAGCCCACACAGCTGAGTCTGCAGGGCAGAGCTCGGCGCTTCACAGTTCCAGCCTACCTTGATGCCAGGATCCCGGCTTGTGCCAAAATGAGCCACAATAAGGTCCACAGCAGTGTTGACAGCTTTTACCAGCCCTATGAGGAAGAAGTTGATGTGACAGGTCCCTTTTGTGAGACTCTAGCCCACCCAGTGGAGGCTGACCCCTAGTGGGGAAGAAGCTGCCCCACATTCACTCTTGTCTCTACCCATCCACTATCTCTCTGTCCTTTCTTTCTTAGAAGAAGTCGGTGGTTCTCTTCATGGAGGCTCCCTCCCTCCCTCACTGATCTTTGGGTTTCCCTTGGCTCTACAAGGAACACCTCCTTCTCCTTTGCCAAGCTCCTGCCCCTTGGCACGTTCACACTTGGCAACTTTACCAGCATCTCCCTGAAGCTGCTTATAGGCCACTGGTTGCTGCTCTCTGAACACCATGTTCCTGTCGGTGCTTATCGTCTCAGATGTCACCAGAATGCCACCCAAGTGGCTTCAACTACAACCTTCAACTACAGCACTTGGGGACGTTTTGTGTTGTTGTTTGTTTGGATTTTTTGAAATGGGCTCACTATGTTACCCTGGCTGGCCTGGAATTCAGAGATCCACTTGCCTCTGTCTCCCAAGTGCTGGGATTAAAGTTGTTTGCCACCATGCCCAGTAAAGTTTTTTGTTTTCTGTTTTTGAGACAGGGTCTCACTATCTAGCCCTGGCTGTCCTGGAACTGACTAGGTAGACCAAACTGGCCTCAAAATGTGGAGATCTGCGTGTTCTGCCTCCCAGTGCTAGGTTAAAGGCATGTGCCACCATGCCAGGCTCCAGTAACTTTCTAAAAAATTTATGCATCAGTCTCTCTGATTGTACTTAAGGAAAAGGCTGAAGACTGATTCTTAAGTTCCAGATATGTGACACCCCCCACTCACACACTACACAAACTTCTACCTGTTGTCCTAATGCTCACAGGCTCCTTATTGGTATTTGGGGTCTTAAGACAGGTGTTTTGGAGGATTAGCTAGGGGGCCACCAAGCACAACAGATAGAGACAGCAGAATCCCTGGAGCAGGCTGGGTGTCAACATGCACCTTTTTTCTGAAGTATGTCAATGGAAATGGCCTCCGAATTCCCATCTGGAGACAAACAGAACTCAGCTGGAGGCTTCTCGGTTAAGGAAAAGGGGTCCTGGAGGTCAGGGCAGGTCAATGATAATGGCTTTGCAAGCTGACCTGGAAAGAAGAGAAGAAAATTATCCAGAGAAGTTCTTCCCAAGCGTTCTTCTCTCAGCTGAGTGCCTCGCGCCCTCTAAGACTAACTGCCTTCCCAGCTTGCCGTGGGTATACCCGGGACCTTAGCCACACACACCATTCAGCCGGCAGTTCAGATGGCTGGCAGTGCCAAAAGAACCAGGGAACTCAAAGGCAGGGTTCCGGCGGGCCAGCGGAGCTTCCTGTGGCCTTCGATCTAGGCTTCCTGACAAACCAGGTGGCCCTAATGGGTTCTTCCTCCTGTATTCCCGCCACTTGAGGGCTTGAGGGGATAGGTGGTTGGCTGAAAGCAGAACAGATGAGAGAATGAATTAGGAGACACCATTTCATATCCACCTAGTGGCCTGTGTAAGATGCTAGGGCTAGGAAGATGTGTTAAACATCTACAGATGCTGTGCACGTGACCCCTGCTGAAAGCATAAGAAACCATCCAAAGGAGAGGCAGGATTGCTTGGGCTATGGTTGAAGCTCATACCATTGTTGGGCCTGGAGGCCATGCTGCCCTCCCCACCTCCTCGAGCCAGGCCCTCTGCCTGGGGAAAGCCAGATCTCCAGGAGCCCAGAGGTGGCAAACTTCCTGTGCCATGCAGCCGGTACTCAGCCACGGTCGGAATCTTCTGGTCCTCCTGTGGCTGCTGGGAGGTAGCAGGCTGCACAGTAGGAGGACAGGTGTGGCTCCATGGGGGCAGACGTCCTGCTGCTGTGGCCTGCTCAGGAGGAGGTGAGCAGGAGGTAGAGGCAGATGAGTCTGTGGTAGGCCCAAAGGGGCCCACACTCCGGATTGGGGAGTAGCTTCCCAGGGGTGATGGCCTTGAGGTCTCTGGTTCAGGCCCAGCTTTTCTGGCACCTCTGCCAGCGGTCTGGGATGAGAGTGCCTGCGGCTGTCCTGCAGGAGCTGGGGCTGGGCCTTGAGCAGTGGAGATAACCAGTGGGACAGGCTGCTGTGCACGGCCACAGCTCGAGAGGCTGTAGAGCTGGGAAAGACTGTGGAGGGCCCGGGCCTTGGCCAGCTGCTTGGGGAAGTGATGCTGGAACACGAAGGGCTGGATAGGCAGCGTGGTTGGCCTCTGTTCCTTGCTGTAGCGAAGTACTGGTCTGCTTTCAGTGCCACCCCCTGTAGCAACAGGGATGGAGAAGGACTGAAACAGAGAGACACTGAAAACCACACGAGAGGAAAAACCAAGCAGAACTAGGTACCCAATGGGAACGATGGGCAAGCCTGGGGTGTACAGGGGCAGGCACAATCCACCTTTGTGGAGGGCACACTGCTCTTCCTTGTCAACCTGTCCCGTGTTTTGTGATCTGGATTGCCTTCTGCCTCTCCACTTTCTGAACTCCAGAGGTGTTAAAGTGTGTCTGAAGGCTCAGCGCTTACCGTACCGAGCACGGTCTCTCTTGCAAAGGTAGCTGGACTTGAGACTTTCACAAAAACGCACCCTGAGCCCCCTGCTCGGAGTTCACCTTCTTGACCATCCTGCTGCTGTGCTTTACTTTTATTTTAAACGAAAATGGCCTCGCTAGAAAGACTGTTCCCAAACCACGTCCTGGGGAGGTTTCCAGACTCTATGGCCATCCATCAGCTCTGCCTGTTTTCCTGATGCCTTGCATTTCTGCCAATGGCAGAACCACTTACAGACTTCACAAAGTGTCAGATTCAGCGTCAAGATGTTGCTGACTTCAAGCTTTCATCCACCCATCACCCTGACTCCACTCACTCACACACTCCCCTCTGTTTCAGGAAAAATACAATGGTAAGACACTTACTTAGTTGCAACTGAACCAGCCTTATTATCCCTATGGACCCACAATCCTGTTCCTCCATGCATGATCCCCTCATAAGAACTGCAGTTTCTGTGTCTAATCTCCCTGAACAGGGAGGTGTTCTCCAGCTCTAGGGTTTTTTTTTCCAGCCAGTTTTCAGGTCAGTGTTCCTTAAAACACAGGTCTCAGAACTAAACCGTGGTCCAGAACAACACAGGGCACCACAGTTGGTATTTGTTACAGAACTGCTCTCCTAATAAAACTCTGCTCATGCTGCAGATACCGGAATGAACACAAGGTGGCACCATATACACTTGCGGGCCTAAAACCTTGGGCGTGGCTGGACAGCACTAGGACGCAAGAATTCATTTCTCGACAGATCAAGAAACTTATTTATTTTTGTTTTTGGAGACAGGATCTCATGTAGTTCTGGCTGACTCTAAACTTGCTATGTAGGTGAGATTGGCCTTGGATTCGAAATCCTCCTGCCTCAGCCTCCAAGTGTTAGCATTGTAAGTATGAGGCACCCTGCTACACACAGATCAGGAAAATTTAAATCAGAGACATTAAGTCATTGTCTCAAGTTCAGGTCAGTCAACTGGGAAATAGAGCCAGAATTTTGCCCAATCCAGAGTCTGGGTTTTGTGGCTCATGCTCTCCACCAAGTCATGTGACACATGTAGTGATGTCAGACTGGATGTGCCAAGCCATCTTTCTTATTTACATCGGTGAGTCATGAGGGATGGGGCATAGCCTCCTCAGAGAAGAGTTTCAGAATCATGTTCAGGGGTTGTCAAGCTACGCCCTGCCAACCCTTGTGCTTGGAGGGTGCTCTGTCATTCTCCTTGCTATGTTTTAGTCATACTTCATCTGGTCCTTAATCATGCCATATTCATTAATGTCCTGGGGCCTCTTGTCCCTTTGGTCCTCTCCTGAAGTTCCATCAACACCCTTCCTGGTCAGGCCTCTGGCCAAGGAGCCCTTTCACTCTGTTTCATTTCATTTCCTTCTTGCAAAGTAAAGTGTTGGAAAGCATTTTTTAATGTATTTGCTGTCTGTTACTTTTTACAGGACTTCCAAGAGAAGTAGGGACCGAGTCCTATTGGTTGCTGTACCAGACAGTTAAATGAATGAGTCTCCTCTACTTCTGATCCAGTCCAGTCTCCTCTGTCTCAAATCACCTTATATAAGTCTAGTTTCCTGAAAAAAAAAAAAAAAAAACTTATCTTCTGTGGTTACTGCTCAAAGAATAAAGACAATGTTCCCAGGCGTGTAGGCACCGTACCTGGCATAAACCAGGCTGCTCTCTTCTCAAATTTTCACACTAGCCATTCTCACCGATTCCCCTCTCCCCTGCTGGGGATTGTTCCTAGTTCCTACAGCTCACTAGGCAAGCACTGTACTAAGCTAGCTTACCCCCGGGCCTCTCCCCTCCAGCCACATTTGTAAGTGCAAGGCTTTCCCCATTAGATATGTCTTCCTTCCACTTAATCAGACTTCGGGGCTCAGCTGAGTCTTCTCAGCCACAGCTTATGACAACCACAGCTCTATTAGCACCTATAGATAGTATATCTCAGTTATGTATTTAGTCCTACTCTTTAAGAAAGTACTGCAAAAACAAAACAAGCAAACAAAAATCACCAGGTGAGTGACTGGTGGTGGCGCACGCCTTTAATCCCAGCGGTTGGGAGGCAGAGGCAGGCGGATCTTTGTGAGTTCAAGGCCAGCCTGGTCTACAAAGTGAGTCCAGGACAGCCAGAGCTACACAGAGAAACCTTGTCTCAAACAAAACAAACAAACAAACAAACAAAAAAGAGAGCACTGGAGAGTGGGTTTAGCTCTACCCTCTGGGGCCCAGAACAAGTTCCTCACTCTTCTTAAGAAAACTCTAGCCAGGCGGTGGTGGTGCACGCCTTTAATCCCAGCACTTGGGAGGCAGAGGCAGGTGGATCTCTGTGAGTTCGAGGCCAGCCTGGTCTACAAAAGCGAGACCAGGACAACCAGAGCTGTTACACAGAGAAACCCTGTCTCGAAAAACCAAAAAAAAAAAAAAAAAAAAAAAGAAGGGTGTGTAGAATCAAGGGAAAAGACCAGTGACAGGTTACTGGAGGCTTACGGAACAGGGCACTGCCTTAACATAGAGGTGGAATGGGGACTAGGAAGGAAGCTTAAGCTCTGTTGGCACAAAGCCCTGGCCAGCACTGAGCCCTGGACACTCCAGAGGCCCAGTCCCATCATCCCAGCAGGAGGTCCAGTGGCAGGATCAAACAGTCAAGGTCATTGGATCAACAGCCTCATAGTTTGAGGGTCACCTGGGATGTGCACGACCCTGCCTCAAAATCATTTGAAACATTTAAAAATCTTATTTTGTGTGTGTATATGGGAAATCAAAGGACAACTGTTTCCTTCCACCATCTAGACTTCATGATCAAACAAGCTGTTAGCAAATGCCTTTACTAGCTGAACCATCTCATTGACTAAATATTTTTTAAAATTCTTTAAATTTCTTAGTATAGTAAAAATCCTTCAATGGCTGACTCTCTCTTTTTCTCTTTTCCTCTTCCATTTTTTTTTGTGTATGTGGTGGGTATCTGGGCATGTGCATGTCTGCATGTGTATAAGTTCTTGTGGAGGTCCTACAAGTTGATACTGGGAATTGTCCAGGATCAGTCATGTACCTTCTTCATTGAGGCAGGCTATCTCAATCAAACTCAGAGCTCTTGGAGATGGCCAGTCTTGGTAGCTAGCCTGTTCTGGGAATCCCTGTCTCTGCCTTCTGAGATTGGAATTACAGGTGGGCTGTCACACCTACTAGGCATTTGTGGCACTTGAAGGTTTTGAGGGTGGCGCCTATGATACCTGGCAAAGTGCTTTAATCACTAAGCCATCTTTCCAGACCCCATTTAACATTTTGAGACAATGAGACATTTAACATTTTGAGACAATGTAGCCAGGGCTGGCCTGGAACTCAATATGTAGAAAAAACCGACCTTACACATACAGAGATCCACGAGCCTCTGCCTCATGGGTGCTGGGATTAAAGGTGTGTGTCACCAAGCCTGGCTAAATTATATATTTTAATTATCATTGTATGTGTGTGTACAAGTGTGGGAGTCAGAGGACAAATTGTAGAGTTGGCTCTTTCCTTTTGAGTTTATGTAAGTTCTAAGGATTGAACTCAGGTTGCAGAGCTTGGACTGCAGTGCCTATACCGGCCAGGCCATCACACCGGGCCAACCTTAGACTTCTGACTGATTCTCCAGCCCTCACTTCTTAAATGCTAGAATTACAGATGTGCCCCCAAGCCCAGCTTCATCTCCGACCTGGAGGGTTGCCCTGCTTAGCTCCGAAATGACAGCATCCCCAGGCTCTATCCTTGTTGACTTTGTAATTCCACACATTCTTCCTGGATGACCAATTTCAACTACCACTCCTCCCCCCCCCCCCCCGTTTCTCCCTCCCTCCCTCTCTCTCCCACCCTCTCTGCCTCCTCCTGAGACAGGTCTTACTGTGCAGCCCTGGCTGGGCTATATAGATCACTAAGTTTTTAAGCGGCTTGCTTGGAACTCACGAAGGCCCACTGCCACCCTTAATCCAATAACTTTCTAGTCTACACAGCAGTCTCTCCTGTCAGAAGACACTTCTCCACATCTTCCACCCAAACCACCATGGATCTTTCTAAAGTGCAAGTCAGAACGTGCCACAGGAAACCAAACCAAACAGTAACAACACAGCCACTCTCCCGATGAAAATTCTTCAGTGGTTCACCCCCATGCTAAATTAGTCTACTTCAGTTCCTGGAAAGCGTCAGATTCTGTGCTTGTGCGGTTTTGTATAGACTTCTTCTGAGAGCTTAGAATGTTCTTAGAAGAGAGTCTATAAAATCTAACCCTAATCTTTCTTCAGGCTTAAACTATTGAGTCCTGCCTGACACCAGTCTAATTGAGATATTCCTCTGAGTGACTTAAACCATATGCTGCCAACTTTACAAGCGAATAACTTTTGTTTTTGTCCTGCTTTGGAATTCCTTGAGGACAGATTATCTCTCTAGCTAGTACAGATCCTGCTATAAAATACTTACTTGAAATGCAATAAATGATAAAGGACTGGCTTAGGGAAGCCACGCAGAGCTGAAAGTTCAAGGTTTAGTTCTGAGGTTTTTGTTTTGTCTTTTTCTTAAAGAAGGGGTCTCATTTTGTTGCCCCTGCTGGCTGGCCTCAAACAAGCAAGTCTCCTGCCTCAGCCTCCTGAGGCACATGTCATTGTATTCAGCCTAGGTCTCAGGCTCTTTAGTGCAATTCCCATCAACAATCAAAGAATCAAAGAACAAACTTCACCGTTACCTGCTGTGGTTTCCATGCTGGACATGTCCCTGAGTTGGCTTAAGCATTGCAAATCCCTGCATGTCTACAACTGACCACATGTCTGTCTCTTTCAGTAATTCCTTCAGCGTTTCCCAGGACACCAGTCTCCAAGTCCTAATGATCTATCTCTTTGGTATTCTCTCCTCCTTGTCCCCACCCCAGGCTGGTCCAGAATGAACGCACACCCTGGTGTTCTCTGAGTTCCTTACCGTCAGCTCTAGCTCTTGCATCCCTCGGGGTATGGCTGCTGGCTGGGCTCCCTGGGAGAGCAGGCCCAGGATCCATCAGCTGGGCCAAGGGGCCCTGCCCAGCAGCTCTGAGCCTAGGAAGTGGCATCTCATTGGACTGGGAGCCCTGACAAACCTGGGTGGACCAGGGTTCTGGGCCAAGGAGGTCCAGGCTTGGTCCCAGGGGCATGGATGGCAAGCTGTGGCTACAATAAGTGTCCTCATCAAGTGGGCCGGCCCTATCTTGTTGGGCTTCTTGGATGGGCGAGAACTCCTGGGAAGAATCTCCAGCGCTCACCCGAAGTGGTGGGGAGCCAGAGCCTGCAGCTTTCTTCCGGCCTTTGGCCAGTTCGGCAAAAGAGGTAACCCTCCTGGGTGGGGAAGCAGGCCCAGCTAGGGCTGCTGGGCCCTCACTTAAGCGCACTGGGCAACTTAGCATGCGCTCCAGCGAGCCCAGGCGGACTGGGGGGCTGCGCTCCAGGCTTCGGTCATAGCTTCGAGAGCGCTGCCGGCTGGTGCCGAGGTTGGGGGGGGACGTATTTGTGTACACTTGCCCTTCAAGTACAGTGGGGCTCATGGCAGTTGCTGCTTCTGTTGAGGAGCCCACTGCTGCTTGTTCCTCTGGCTCCATGTCTGGCTTCTGGAAGAGGTAATACTCAGAGGGCTGGCTGGGGTCTGGGTCTGCACCAGGGCCTGGTGGAGGACTTATCTTGGTGTGCTCTTCAGAGCAGCTGGTGATGGAAGATCCAGCTGGGCTTGGGGAGGACTGCGAGGACAGGTCACAGGTGACAAGTTTATAGTAATTTTGTGTGGCCACCACAAGGCGGGCCTGGCTCTGGAAGCAGGCTGTGAGGTCAGCCACAGCTGGGCAGGGCTCACAGTGTGGGCGGTAGGCATTGCAGTTGGCGTCAAGCTCGGGAGGTGAGGCACGGGGACAACCACAGCCCTCTTCCCTGTCCCCATTTTCAGGGTGGTGGGACTCACAAGACATTTTCGACTCAGCTGGGGAGGGCTGCAGGTCCAGGTAAAAGGCCCCAGGGTCTGAGTGGCTGCAGAAGGAAGAGTCACTGCAGGACTGAGGAACAGAGTTGAGATTGGTGCGGGAGCCACCATGCATCTTATTGTAGAGGGTGCTGAAGGTGACTAGCACACCATCTGAGCTGTTGCAGGAGGAGTCACTGGCGTAGCCCATGGACTGGTCAGCTGCCTCGGACTGGCTGGACGTACTACTGCAGTGGCAACGCTGAGTTCCTGCAGCAGAGCGTCCAGGGTTTCTTGGGGATTCGTCAGAACTGAGCCTCCACTCTTGCTCAAAGGAGAACCCAGATGCATTGCTGGCTCCCCCTCCGCTGCCACCAGGACCCCCACACTCATCCAGCTCCATTGTCTCAGCTTCCAGCTCTGGCCGGCAGGAGTGGCTGCTGCTGCTGTACTGGGTACTACTCAAGGCGGTTGCTGGCTCCTGTTCCTGCCCCTCCACCACTCCAGGCCGACTGCGTGTGGCACCCCATGGCCTGCCCAGTCCAGGGCCGGATGGTGGCAGCTGGAAAGAAGACAGATGGAAGGTGGGCTGGCTGGTGCTGTGCAGGTGGAAGGACTGCTGGGTGGCACTGTCACCAGTGCTGTCATCATACAGGGCACCAAGTCCTGTCTCCACACTTTCCTGCACCAAGAAGGGATTGTGTCGTTTGGGAGCTCCAGGGCCTCTTCCATCACGACTCCTAGTCTTGATGCTGTCTGAAGACCTCGAAGGTGCCCCTGGAGCCGAGTGCAGGCTGCTGTACAGCAGGGAGTCAGCTTGTCCCGGGCTTTGGCCAGGCTGAGTGAGGCCCAGTTCGGGTGGGCAGAAGGGATTGGGCCTTGTGCTGCCACTGCCTCCACTGGCCCCCCCACAGCACTGCCTGTCTGGGACTTGACAGTGCACTAAGGGGATATGGTGGACGATGAGGGTTTCTCCAGTCAGCTTAGGGGGGCTATCCATTCTGGAGAGTTCGAACAAGGGCATCAACAGCACCAGAAACTGCCTTTGGAGCCCAGTGGGGCAGAACACATTTCATCAGGAGAGCTTGGCACCTGGAGAGAGGAAAAGAAAGGGAACCTAATGTCACCTCCCTGGAAATCAGGGGCTGGCCCTTCCCCAAATTATTTTCAGATGGACAAGAAACCAAGAGGAGTAAAGGCTCTGGGTCACGGTGGATCTCTGACAGCAAAGGCTAACTACATAGTTGGGGGTGGGGCATCACCGCACTCTCTGCACCGCACAAGTCCAGCCTGAGGCCTCTCTTCACGTGTATCCACCTGCGACAGAAGGCCAGGCCTCCTTTAATGGCACATGTGAAGGTATTAGGGGCTCAGGGATAACATGTTCTCCTTTCACCTTTTTGTTTTTTAAATTACACTTATTTATTCATAGAGAGTGTGTGGTTGTGTGTACGCCACACTGTCTGTATGGAAGACGGAGGACAACTTGTGAGAGTCCTGCTCTGAACTCAGGCGCCAGATTTGGTGGCAAGTGTCATCTGCTGAGATGCCTCTCAGGCCTTCCCATTCTTCTCTAAGCAGTAAATAATGACTAATCACTCACACACACACACTCATACACATACACACACATACTCATATACATACATGCACACACTCATACACATACACACATATACTCATACACATACATGCACACACTCATATACACACACTCATACATATACACACTCACACTCACTCATACACATACACACTCATACACGTACACAGAGACACACACTCATACATACACAGACACACACACACTCATACACATACACACATACACATGATACACACAGACACTCATATACATACACATACACACAGACACACACATACAGACACACAGATACAGACACACACACTCATATACACACACACTCAAACACACACTCATATACACACACAGACACAGACACACACACATTCCTACACATACAGATACAGATACACACACACAGATGCACACACATACACACACATACTCACATACACGCAGACAGACACACACACACAGAGATGGAATAGTGACACAACTACTAAAAAAAAAGCCACGTAGGATGTCTGCAGAGCACAAGGTCCTAAGGAAAGGATAGCAATGCTTGCACAGCTATGGCATGCAAGTTTACAGAGGAGGAATAAAAAACTGGACATATGTACTCATGGCAATCAGCTGTAGGAATACATTGTAGGAAATATACTTCAAAACATACTATACCACTTGCTGAAGAGTGCCAGCACTGACCCCTGCTCTCCCCTATGAATCCCAGAACACTCGTCCCTCTGATCACTGTGGGCCACACACTCTTCCCGTTCTCACTGCTGGAATGGAGCTTCATAAACAGTGGAGAGCATCAGAGGAATGCAAGCATGGCCGCTGCCGACTCCTTCCTACATGGGTGTGTGGCCACTGTGACCCCATTGCATCCCCTGTCACACTCTCTCTCACACAAGGCCTGGCAAACACGGGGCCTAATGCAATCCTGATTCTTGTTCAGGTTAGGGTTCAGAACCTTTACAGTGCCCCAATGTGGCTTCATTTTAGCCTAGAGCAATGGTTCCCAACCTTCCTAATGGAGCGACCAGTTAATCCAGTTCCTCATGTTGTGACCCAACCATAAAATTATTTTGTTGCTGCTTCATAATTGTAATTCTGCTACTGTCATGAATCTTAATGTGCTAATGTGTAATGAAATGCAGGACATGTGATGTGTGACCCCCGTGAAAGGAGGTCCAACAACATAGGTTGAGAACCATTGATCGGTCTAGAGCCTTCACTGTTGGGATTCCCTGGGAAGTCTCTGTCCAAGTTTTACCTCTGAGAGGCAATGTTCTCTCAGCTGTGAGATCCTCTGGTCTCTTGCCCCTGTGGAGGAATGATATCTCAAACTCTCGTTTCCTGGGCCTCTCTCTCCTAGACTCCTCATAACTAATTTCTTAGGACCCATCCATCTCTCTTCTCTTCCTTCTGATTCTTAATTTTCCCTTTACCTATTCCGGCTCTAAATCCCTCGTTTACTTTCTCTTACTTAATCATTTAACTGAACCTTTGATACCACTGGTTTCTTTAAGTTTAACCCATTTATACCGGAGGGTCAAGCTCTTCAGGTGGAATATGGTAAAGGGAGGGGCAAGTTACACGTGCCTAACAAGCACAGGAAATGCATTAAAGGAAAAGGACAAATGTCCAATAACTATATACACGACGGACATTACAGTAAGTTATAATCAAACATGATTACATGTTACAATTATGTATGTTAAATCACATTAAAATGAATATTTTTGAGAGGAACTCTCCTTTATTGGGTTGTAAGAGCTATGGTGTTGAGTATGGTAATCAGCACAGATATGGAAAGGCAAAAACTAGAGAAGTTAAGCTAAGTTACAAGATTAAGAGGAATAGAAGAAAAAAAATAATAAAAACTTGTTTTGAAAGAGGGTCTCATATATCATGGGCTGGTCTCTAAAGCTGTATCTAGCCAAGGATGACCTTGAATTCCTGGTCTTCCTGCCTCCACTTCCCATGTGCTAGGATTACAGGATGCACCGCCATGCCCACTTTCTATGGTGCCAAGTACTTAACCCAGATCTTCATGCATGCTAAGCAAGAACTCTCCTCACTGAGCTGCATCATCAACTCAAGAGTAAACCTTGGTAAGCCTAACCCAATGGTGTTTCTAACCTGCCTAAACATCTCTGCTTCAAAGGTTACCACTACGGAGATAGGTCGGTTAGTAAAGTGTTGGCTTTGCAAGTATGATCCCCTAAATATGATCCTCAGAATCTGTATTAAGAAAGCAGGGCACAGTAGCACACACTTCTAACCCCACCACTGGGAGGCAACGACAGGCATCTCCTTAGGACTCTATGGTCGGCCAGCCTAGTCTGCTTGGTGAACCCCAGGCCAGTGAGAGATCCTGTCTCAAAAACAAGGCCCTGAGTAATGACCCCTGAAGTTGACTTGATTTCTGGACTACATGCACTCATAGATACACATAAAAGTGAAGAGCCAACCAACAGAATGGGAGAAACTGCCTTTAAATCATTTTTCTGACAGTGGTTTCTAATTAAAGTATACAAAGGACTCTTACAATCTTTTTCCTCCCCCCCCACCCCCCCTCTCTCTCTTGAGACAGGGCCTCCCTAAGTATCTCTGGCTGGTCTTGGATTCACTATGTAGAATAGGCTGATTTTGACCTCACATAACTCTACTTGACTTTGCCCACAGAGAACTAAGATTAAAAGTGTGTGCTACCATGCCCAGCACTGAATAGATACTTCTTTAAAGAAGACACATGTGTGGTTAGCAAGATGAAAAGTGGGCAAAATCATTAGTCATTAAGAAAATAAGAACCCCAATGAGATACAACTGTACTCCCAACAGGATGCCCAAACCAAAGTAAACAGGCCACAAGTACTGATGATGACATGGAGAATTGAGCCCTCGCCCACGGCCGCGGCTTTGTAAAATGATGCAGCTCCTTGAAAAAAATCATCCGAAAGCCCCTGAGAATGTTGCACAAGCTGACCCACAAGACCCAGCAATCCCACTTCTAGGCCTATACTCAAAGGGAAAGGAGAACTTGTTTCCACAGAAGCTAGCATGTCACAACAGCATCTTTCACAGTGACCAAGAAAGTGGCAAGACTCTGAAACCTGTCAATTGATGAATGGATAAATAAAATGTAATATGTCTTCCATTATTTTATATACCAGCTAAAAATTAGTAAAAATGTGATATACACATGCAATGGACTATATTATTTGGCAATAAAAGAAGTGAATTGCTAGTACATGCTACAACATGAATGAACCTTAAAAGACAATATTAAGAAAAAGAAGCCGCCACAAAAGACTCCTTTGTGTGATATATGATTTATATTAAATGTCTAAAACAGAAGAATCAACTGAAATGGAAGGTAGATAAATAGTTTCCAAGGGTTGGGGAATGGGGAACAACTGCTTAGTGACATTTTGGGAAACAATGAAGAGAATTTTTTAGGATGCTTTGATATAAGAGATACAAGACAATTAATTTCCCCTGTACTTCTTCCTATCTCCTCCTTTACAAAAAACCAAAACATAACAAAACAAAACATTTGGGATATATCTTTTTTTCTTCATGCTATATGCTATAAGGATAACAAAGATGGAAAGTTAGGACTGTCTAAAATTCCAATAACGATCAACCAATTAAAAAAATATAGCCAGAGCCGGGTGTGGTGGCGCATGCCTTTAGTTGGGAGGTAGAGGTAGGTGGATCTTTGTGAGTTCAAGGCTAGCCTGATCTACAAATTAAGTCTAGGACAGCCAGGACTGGGCTACAGAGTGAAACCCTGCCCACACCCAAGTGTGTGTGTGTGAGATTAAAACAACCCTGTGCTATTAGCTGAGTATGGCGGTGTCCTGTGGTCCCAGCTACTCAGAAGGCTGAAGCAGAGGAGTTTCTCTAACCTAGGATTTGAAGCCAGATTGGGTACACAGGGAGAGCATGGCTCAAACAGTATTAGTGCAGTAATATGAGTATTGACTTGAAGAGGAAATAGATGAACTGCATATACTTTGATGTTTTTCTAAGTTATTATTTTTTATGCTTATATGCATAGAAAACACACAACAAACTATACACAGTGCTGATCTCTTGAGCAATTCTTGATGGTTTTCACATTTTTCTGTTTCATCTATATAAAATACATACCATGTACATAAAAAATAGTTTTCTCTAAGTAGGGGGCTTCTCTTTACATATTAGATTCCCACCCCCGCTAGGGTCAGGCTATGATACCTGTGACAGACTACGAAGTGCATAATTTCAGGCTGGAGAGATGGCTCAGCAGTTAAGAGCTCTGGCTGTTCTTCCAAAGGACCTGGGTTCAAATCCCAGCACCATATGGCACTTCACAGCTGTTTGTAATGGCCGGGCATGGTGGCCCACATCTTTAATCCTAGCACTAGGGAGGCAGAGGCAGGTAGATCTCTGTGAGTTCAAGGCCAGCCTGATCTACAAAGTGAGTCCAGGACAGTCAAGGATACACAGAAAAACCCTGTCTTGAAAAACCAAAAAAAGTGCGTAATTTCTTGGATATATAGTAGTAACTTTAAGAGTGTTTCTGAAGCCGGGCGGTGGTGGCGCACACCTTTAATCCCAGCACTTGGGAGGCAGAGGCAGGCGGATCTTTGTGAGTTCGAGGCCAGCCTGGTCTACAAAGCGAGTCCAGGACAGCCAAGGATATACAGAGAAACCCTGTCTCAAAAAAAAAAAAAAAAAAAAAAAAAAA
>CAJQZJ010032188.1:19126884-19182342 GCA_907164525.1 Lophiomys imhausi
AAAAAAAAAAAAAAAAAAAAAAAAAAAAAAAGAGTGTTTCTGGGTGTGGCTGACCAACTCAGCTACCAGCCAGGCCCAGATCCCGGGCTTTGAGTTGGCCACCCCAACATCTACCCCATCTATGAACTGGTGGAGGGCGTGAAGGGGGCCAGTCCTCCATATCCAAAGCTGCAAGATCCCCATGACACAGGGCAACAACAGGATATCTGAGAGGAGTCCCAGTGAGGATCCGGATAGTGCAGCAGAAGCCAGAGGCCTCGAACCAGACCAATGATTCACTGCTATGAGCATTTGCAAGTAAAGAAGTGTGGACAAAAGGGTATACTGTGGGACACACTGTGACACACTACAGCTTCCACAATTAAAGTTTTTTTAGGGGGAGGGGTGGAGGCTGCAGGGGTGGAGGGCAGGTACAAAGGAATGGGGAGGTGAGTGAGATTGGGGTGCATGACGTGAAATTCACAAAGAATAAAGAGTTAAATAAAAAGAGTGCCTCTGGGGTACAGCCAGCATTGATCTTCAGTGTGTGCCCCCTACAGCCTTAAGGCACCATTTTCAAGAGACATTCACAAGAGATCATACAATTAGGAAAAATAAGAAAAGAAAGAGGTGGGGGTTGGGGGTGGGGTGGGTGGAAGGTAGAAAGGTAGTAGATAGGTCAGGTGTGGTGGCGCACGCCTTTGATCCCAGCACTCAGGAGGCAGAGGCAGGCGGATCTCTGTGAGTTCAAGGCCAGCCTGGTCTACAGAGTGAGTCCAGGACAGCCAGGGCTACAGAGAGAAACCCTGTCTCGGAAAAAAAAAGATTCCTAGGATAAACATCCATTTATGTGGAAAAACAAATGTGCAGACAGTCTCTTCACATGGGGGAAGTGCTGACAGTTATATTTACATCTCTGTCTCCCAGACAAATGCAGGTCAGATGTCAGACACACAATCCAGACTGTGGAACTAGAGCTTAGAACCTGCTAGTGGACCATTTTACTCATTTAAAAAAGGATTCCTTAGTACTGAGCTGCAGGATTTTTAATATTCATTCTGCTAGACATAAACTGTCTATCAGATGTTGTTCCTGCAATATTTTCTCTAAATCTGTGGTTTAGAGATCTGTCTGTTTCTCTGAGTACCCCCGCCCCACCCTGTCCGTGACCCCCAATCCTCCATTGAGCACTGGCTGCCAGGAGGCCAGCAGAAAGTGTTAAATCTGTTTTGAGGATGGTGGTGGTGTGCGCATGTGTGTGCGTGCGCATGTGTTTGCATGTGTGTGTGCGCGTGCGAGTGTGTGTATGTGTGCGCGGGTGGGCGCGCATGTGTGTGTGTGCATGTGCGCGCGCGCGCGTGTGTGTGTGTGTGTGTGTGTGTGTGTGTGTGTGTGTGTGTGTGCACACGCAGCTTGGGCTGGCCCTGCCTCGGTCTCCTGGGTGCTGGGATTAAAGGAGTGCCTCACCACCCCTGACTCCTCTTTACATTTTGTCAAAGCATTTTTCTTTGGTGGTGCTGGGGACTGAACCCAAAGCCTTGTAAGGTATCATCATACTGAGACATGTCCCCCACTGCACAGAGCACTTCTAAATTATGTATGTTACAGCTCATTGTCACAAATACCAAAGGAGGCAGGGCCATCTTCATTTTAAAAATTAGGAAGCTAGCTGTAGGCACAGATACCTGGGAGGATTTCCAGTTCAAGGTCTGCATGGGGTACCAAGTGAGTTCAGGGCAGCCTGCACAATGCACAATTTTGCAAAACTCTATTTCAAAATAAAAAATAATAAAAGGGTGTGTGTGTGTGACTCAGTGGTCAAAAAAACATTTGTTGTTCTGCAGAGGACCCAGGTTTGGTTCCTAGCACCCACATGGTGGCTCACATCCGCCCCAAATTCCAGTACCAAGATATCCAACTCTCTCCTCTGTGGGTACCAGGCATGTAGTATACATACATGCAAACATACATACATACACATACACACACACATGCATGCAGGCAAACCACTCATACACATAAATTTTTTTTTAAGCAGAAAAAGAGGAGCCTGGAATACTAGAGTATTCTGAAAATAAGTAAATAAACAAATAAATAACAGAATTAAGGTGGAATCCAGGAACCCTAATTTTTGAACATTAAAAAAAAATCAGTTAATAATGAAATGAGAACTGGGGGTGGTGACACACACCTATAATCCTACCATTTGGGGGGAGGAAGAAAGATTAGGAGTTCAAGGCCAGCCTTAGCTATGTAGTCAGCTCAGGCTAACCTGGGCTACGTGAGACTCTGGCTCAGACAAGCAAAAACAAAGAGGAGGAAAGATGTAATAAGGTGTTTGCCTTTGTTTCAAACACTACAGAAAGTACGAATGAGCATGTCTAAGACTTCTTTTCTGGAAGTGACTTGAACTAGTCTCTAGACAAATTTAACACTGTGGCCATAAGTAAAGAGAACACAGAGATGAACAAACTCACTTCATACTTTGTGTTCCTAATTAAATGGAGACACACACACACACACACACACACACACCTGACCGGGTAGACAAGTAGTGGTTCAGTCAGTACGAGGATGTGACATCTAGATGTACACATTCAGGGGAGGCTTTCTGAGAGCGCTTTCCTGGCTGTCCCTTGTGGATGTCCCTTCATCCCTTTACCTGTCCCAGCAATGCTGTTTATGAGTGATCGTCTATCAAGCATTACATGACAGCTGTGCATATGCAGCTCTAATTCCATCCTAACATCCCCAAACAGGCATAAGCATTTTCATTGAGAGTTTCTGTTTGTTTGTTTGTTTGTTTTTTTCCAGATAGGGTTTCTGTGTGCATCCCTGGCTGTCCTGGAACTCACAGAGATCTGCCTGCCCTTCTCCTGAGTGCTAGGATTAAAGGCGTGCGCCACCACTGTCTGGCAAATTTTTGTTTGATTTTCGAGGCAGAATCTTGATTTGTAGTTCTGACTGGCTTGGAACTTGTTATATAGACCAGGCTGGCCTAAATAGAGCCTTATATAGATCTGCCTGCCTCTGCCTCCTGAGTGTCATCATGCCCAATTAACACAGAGAAAACAGAAGCCTCGGGGTTTAGGTATTTTCCTCACAATTAACAGTTGGAATGGATTCAAACCTGCATGTCCAGTTCTCAAGGATGCCTATTACAACTCATTCTCAAGATGCTGGAGATCACGCCCTCTTCCTGAAGTCCTTCATTACCACAACATCTGCTTCCTGCCTTCCTTGGATAGGCGGTCACTTCGGTGTCCACTTATATAGGCTACATTGACTACTCCGATCCCACAGCCCATTCACACTGTCATCCCCACGTTCTCACAGCACTGGTGGTCACTCCTGTTTCCTGCCCTTCACGTCCCAGTTCCCAGGCTTCATGTGCCTCACCCTGCCCTATTCCCGGTTGGTTTCCACATCACTTTTCCCTTGCCCTGCTGTGCACATTCCTTGACTTCCTGGAAACTAACAAACTCTCACACCACTGTACCACCAAACTGCTCATTTACACACTGTAGAACTCCCCTCTATTCTCATGTGTGAGTTCTCTACCAAGGCAGATGATGGAAAGAGAACTAAGGAACTCTGTCCACCTGGTTGGCAACAGGGCAACTGTGGGCAAGAAAACTCCAGAAGAAAGGCTCCTGTCATTGTCCGTTGGCACCCTTAGGTCACTGAACCCAGTTCCTTGTTTTTCGGTTTCTTCAGAGCTAGCAGGAGGGCGAAGACACTCACTGCTATTCTTTAGTAATCTGACCTTGGCCTGAGGTCCTGCTGAGAGCCACTGTGGGACGTTAGTGTCCCTGACAGGGCCTTCTCTAGAGCAGGACCGACAGGAAGAGGCCAGGCTGGTGGACTGGAGGGTATTCAGCTTATGTTTAGGTCTCTTCCTGCTAGGAAGCTGCTCTGTATAAGAGGGCCGAGTATAACAAGGCAGGGCCATTAGCATTGCCATGTCCCTCTCTCCACACACTGTGAGGCATTTGGCCAACATTCTTCCTTACTGCATTTAAACCTGGAGCTTGGTGGCCTCCACGGTAGCAGGAGGATGTATGTCTGTGTGCATACATGTATGTGTGTGTGTGTGGAGGGAAAGCCACCCAGCCTTCCTGATAAAATATGTGGGGATCCCTGCAAGGTTTTCAGCATAAACTCCCCATAGCTGTAGAGGTGTCTCCACCCATTCCGCCTTTGTGTCCAGATTTGACAGCTGCAGCAGCTTCACTAGAAATATCCAGAAAGGGAGAAAAAGATCTTGACCAAATAGCACACAAATAGCATTAGCTCCATCCTCTTCCTTTCCGGGGGCCCATGCATGCAGAGATGAGTTTGTCTGCGCATGCTGACACTCTCTTTTTCCAAAAGACAAAGCCAATCTTCAGGAACCAGAGCCCAGATGCTCATGGTGATCCTGACTCTGCCTGGCTGCTACCCCCGCCCTCCACCCCAGAGCCATACCTCTGCAAGGAGCCTCGGGCTGGACCTGGTGGCCCCCGCTCCTTCTGCACGCTCTACATTGACAGTCACAGCTGAGCCACTGGTACCCACGATCGCACAGGGGAATCGGGCTGGCTTTCTAAGATCTGATTTTTGCTAATACAATGGCATCCTGGCTAACGCAGGGAGGCTGCGCAATCTCAGCCTGTCTTCTTGCTGCGGCTGCTGCCACGGCTGCTGGGCTGCAGTGACGTTGCTACTAAGGGGGAGGGAAGGGGAAGGAAAGGAGCAGGCAAGCCCACAGCATAGCCACTTAGCTCCCCGGTCGGTCCCTGTGGCCTGTTAGCCTGGGGCAAGGGGAGAGAGAAGTCAGGGCAGTAGGTGCTGGAAGACAGACTTTCCAGACAGCAGCAAAATATATGGAGAGCCGAGTCTCGCTTCTCAGGTTCTCAGTGCTGAGCGAAGTCTGAGCAGAGCCTAGGCGTTGCCTTTCTTCCCTCCTTCCCCTTTCAGGCTGCTCCTTTGAGCTGTGCCAGAAGCCCCTCCTCCTCGTTTCCTCTACCATGAATGACTACTTGTTTCCCAGCTTTTCCTTTAGCTAGGTTTCCAGCTGGGCTGGGGTGGAGAGTCTGCCTTCCAGCGGATTTTGGAAGCCTCCGCCCAGAGGCTACAAAAATCCGAAACAAAACAAACCCCCGAGGATCTATCGTCATTCCACCAACAGAACCAATCTCAGCACTAGGTTCCTAGGGTACACCTCCTCAGGGCGGGGTCCAGCCAGAAAAGCACCGGGCTATGGGGGGTGGGGGGTGGCTTCTCTAAGCAGGTGCTGGTGAGGCACACTCCCCGGGTGGCTGTGGAATGCCTCCCTAACTCAAGGTTCAGCTGGAAGGAAGTAGAGTCCCTTTAACCGGGCGCGGGAAGCTCCTTCTCCCAGAGAAAGGAGGCAAAGGAAAGAGGCTGATCTCCCTCAGATCAGATCAAAGAAAAATTTCTCCTTTGGCTGTAGACCTACTGAACCCTCCTTTGCTCAGGTTCTGGGCCAATCTGGTAGCAGTGGGCCATACATGAGCCAGAACAGCAAGTGCCAGTGTCATCTCTGTCCTCTTTGTGCCATTGCTCATTGATGATACCCTTCGAAACAGCAGCTTTCAGGCCAGGCATGGTAGCACATGCCTTTAATTTCAGCACTTGAGAGGCAGAGGCAGGGAGATCTCTGAGTTTGAGGCCAGCCTGGTCTATATACTGAATTTCAGGGAGGTCAGAACTACATATAGAGACCCTGTCTCATAATCCCCACAAAAAACCAACTTGTTGCAGAATATTTGATCACATTGTGAACCGCTAGACTGTCAACTGAAAAATCAGTTTCTGTTGGGGGGGGGGGGGATGATTGAGCCTTTAATCCCAGAGCTTTCTGTTTATTGTAAACAAGTCCTTATGGTGTGGCTCAGCTCTTAACACACACCCTTAATCCAAGAGCTTTCTGTACAAAGGATTAAATAAAGTTAACCCGAGGTCAAGAGTTGGAGCAAGAAACCAGCTGACAGCCAGGTATGGTGACAGCACGGGTGGAGGCAGAGGCAGGTGGATCTCCATGAGTTCAAGGCCAGCCTGGTCTACAGAGTGAGTCTAGGACAGCCAGGGATACACAGAGAAACCCTGTCTGGAAACATCTAAAAAAAAGGAAAGAAAAAAGAAACAAGAAAAGAAAAAAAGAAACTAGCTGTCAGGAATTAAACAGAAAGGAGGGACTTTGAGCTGAGGGGTATTTAAGACAGCGTGGAGGAGTTGGGAGTCCTTCCTTTGAGTTCTACTTCTTCCTTTGAGCTTTTGGCTTTCAGCTTTGAGGGATTTTGGCTTTTGGTTTTAGGAACATCAGCTGGGTGCTTTCTCTGCCTCTCAGAGCTAGCAGGCTTTCATCCCAGCATCTGGCTCTTGAGACTTCATTGGTAAAATCAAATGACTAGGTTATTTTAGTTTTATTAAAACACCACCAAAACCAACTAACCAACCAACCAACCAACCAACCAGCTGCTCTCCTGGAGGGCTTGGTGGTTCCTGGGCACCAGTCTTGCCCACTCCATTTTTGATCCTTTCCTTTCTTCCCCTCCCCTTGCCCGGCTTCCAGAACTGGAGATTGAATGGAAGGCTTTATGTGTGCCAGGCAACCTCTCTATTCCTATGCCATCCCACCAGCCTCCTCCCCTGATTATTTCCACTCCACAGTTGGTTGAATCCGTGGATACAGAACCCATGGTACAGTCGGCTGACTAAGCTATCGACTCCATAGTGAAGACTTCGGATTTCGGGTCTCAAGAAGCCTTTGGAGAAAGTATGGTTCTGGGCCACAGGAGCTTGGGTTTTTGGAGATAGATCTTGCTCTATGTATCTCAGGAAGGTCTCTAACTTACAGTATAGTCCCAGCTAATCTCAAAGCCTGGACCAATCCCCTGCCTCAGCCTCCCAAATGCTGAGATTACAGGCATGTGCATCACACCCATCTAGCTCCCTTCTTGTCTCTTCTATGCCTCACCAGACCATGTATTTCCTGACTCCATGCTGAACTGAGCTGAATTAGAGAATTGGAAAGTGGCCAAAGCCTCACTCTGACCTTGACTTGCCTGAGGGACAACAGCCCCCCCACCCCACATCCTACAAAGCAGTAACCGAGGAAGGGAAGGAGGAGAAAGGGAGGGATTCACAACAGTAAGCAGCCATTACCAGTCCTCTCAGGATGGCTGAAATGGTATGGGGTGCTTGCCTCTCCTGGAGCTAATACAGACCACTTAGCGGGCTTGCAGTAGGTTACGCAGGGTCATCTGTGATCAAGTGTATGGAACGCCAGTTGATTCTTGTAAGAACTCTGGGCCCAGGGACTTTGTCCTTGACACTTCTGTGAGGCTAAGTCAAGCACCGAGCAGACTACCCAGGGTCCGGCAGGACTGGTGACAGTACTCACACGCTCAGTGCTTCCTCCAATTCAGCACATCACAGTCCACACTGTTCCTTACTTCCCAACCCTACTGCATACCTGGTGCCTGAGAAGGCCAGAAGAGGCTGTTGGATCTTCTAAAATTGATGCTGGGAACTGAACCCAGGTCCTCTGGAAGAGCAGTTGGTGCTTTTAGTCACAAGCCATCTCTCTAGCTCCTAATGTTTCGTTCTTAAATATAAATCTGGAGCTAAAGAATATTACACTTTTGAGGACAGCCTCTAACACAGAGAATAAGGAGTCAGGTATAGTGATCTAGCATTTGGGAGGCTGAGGCAGGGGGATTGTGAGTTTAGGGTCAGTTTGGATTACATAGCAGGGCCCTGTTTCAAAGGGAGAGGGGACTGTGTAATCTTAGTATACCTTTGGCCCTGATCTTTCCCAATCGTCACTCTACTGACCTCTCACCTCAGGGAACACATTTGGAAATAAGGGAGCACTTTCGTTTGTATTGACCCATTCAGATGTATTTGACATCAGCAACAACCTGTGTTTGCCCATATTTCACCCCAAACTCTATGACTGACTAATAGCAAAGATAAGAAATGTCCAAATAAAAACAAATCAAAACAACTATGGTAAACTCTTTCTGATCTAGAAGCATCCTGAGGCAATTTTTTTCTTTTACATTTATTTATTTATTTAGAGAGAGAGTGTGTGTGTGTGCACATACATGCCACATGTACATTTGGAGGCCAGAGAACAACTTTCAGGAGTCAGCTCTCCTCCACCCTCACGTGGGTTCCAGGAATTGAACTCTGGTTGTCAGTGTTGGTGGCACGCACCTTACCTACAGAACCAACTTGTTGGTCCATCCTGAGACTCTTAAGATCTGTGTGCATGCTGCATGCATGTGTGTTTATGTGCAGGGGCTAGTGAGTGCACGCTCACATGTTACTGAGTCTAGCAAAACTAGCTAGTCAGCAAGCCCCAGGGAACAGCCTGTTTCTGCCTCCCCACTGGTGGGTTTACAGGCGTGCCACTGGGTCTGGCTTTTACACACATGCTAAGGATCTGAAGTCGGGTCCTCAGGCTTACAGGGCTAGTACTTTACCAGCCAAGCCACCTCCAAGTCTCCAAGATCAACTATGAGCAGCTACAGAACTCCTGCTTTGCACAGGTACTGTGGGGCGTTCAGGAAGAGTAGTCTACGATAATGGACTCATAGTTTTGTTAAAATAATTGCCAACATGCCTCTGGGGTGGGCATGGCAGCACTATGTTTGAAGAAGTGACACAGAGTTAGAACATGGGTTTCAGTTGTTTCCCAGACTTAATGCACCGAACGGATGGATCTGCTCTGGCTGAGGCTGGGATGCTAAACCCCCATGCCTGCCAACTCTCTGTCCCCACTGTGGGGACTCTGACTGGAATTCAAAGGGATTCTACTCCTTAAAGAGAAAAATCCCAGAAACATCTGGGCAAAGACAAAGACAGGACTGAATGTGGTTTGTTGAGACTTAGGAATATGAAGAGTGAAATACATGTTCACATCTGTAAATTTATGTAAAAGGCTGGGCATGATAGCAGCATGCCATCATTCCTGAGCCAGGGAACTAGGAGGATCTCTGAGGCTTGCTGGACAGTCCAGCTACAGAGGTGAGCTCCAGGCGCAGTGGAAAACCCTGCTTCAAAACAATAAGGTAAAGAAGTGTTTGAGGAAGACACCTGACATGGATCTCTGGCCTCTACATACATGTGCACTCGTGCATCCTCCCACATATATACACACACAAACAAATATTCAAGAAAAAAGAAATCAACCTTTCTTCGTGGCTCCTGAATCAACTGTTTACAAAACAGGAGCCTGAGCTTTCCAAGGCAGAAATAGGCTTTGCATTGTACATGAGCTTTATGGTGTCTGCTGTGGAAAGGCTGTGTCTTCAGAGGCCCTGACATTAGAAGAAGGTGCTGACTTTCCTTTAGGCAATATGAGAGATGCTCAAAGAATTGGGAGATTGAGGAACTGGTGTTGACAGGAGTGTCAGTGGCTGAGTTACAGGAGAATAAACAAGAGCCAGATACCTGAGCACATCTGGCCATGACCTCAGGAGTCTGCAGTTCCAAAGGGAAGGGCAGCCAACGCCCACAAGGTCCCACAAGGTCGTCTGACTTCCCTCTGGTAGAGGGTTGGTTAAACTGCTCCTAGCCGACAAGGATACTTACTGTTCCTAATTGGTTCATGTTATTTTGGACTCTAAGCTAGGCTGGCCAGAATGCTGAGAGTGTTCTGGAAGGGCCATCCCAGACACACCAGCTGCTTCCTTATTAGGCCTCCCTAACGGAGTGTCCTCTTTCGAAGCACGGACGTTGCGCTTTGGGCCTCCTGTGTATGTTGCCACCTCTAAAAGACAAAACACTGCAAAAGGCCTGGCTCTGTAGCAGACCAGGATACCATGGTTTGATTTGCCTTCTTTTCCCCAAGTCTGTCTGCTCCCTCATGAGCCGACAATGTCGGGCACCCTTAAAACACCACTGACAGTCCCATGGCAGAGCTCACACCGGTTCCAAGCCTCTCAGTCTCCACAGGGCCTTGAGCTCCCAAGGTCCCAATTCAATGAAATGAGACTGCAGCACTGGGCAATTACACCTGGGAAAAGAACGAGTCACCCGATAATAAACTTAGCTTTGCTCCAGGGTCTCTGTTTGCAGGGAAGGGATTACACCTAGAAAAGCCTTTTCCGCTGGTCTAGCCAGTGTGTAAGGCTTTCCTACATCAGGGCATAACCCTTCCTCAGCTCAACTTCTAGCACCTGGTCATTCTGAGGACCTTGTATGGTCCCTTTCACGTATAAGTAAACCAAATCGAAACCCTGACTCCAGGGAAGCTTCCCGTGCAAGGCTGTTGTAAACAGCCTCTTTCCAGCCCTGTTCATCCCAGCACGAATGTGCAGACATCCGTTCCTCACTCTCAGGTGCCCGCTTCTAATGTCACACTTATGTCTCTAGAGATTGAGAACCTGCCGCAAATCCTACTTCTTCCAAGGATATGACAGGTTAGAGGGGAGAGAGGGACATCAGGGAACTAGGCAAGAGTCAGGTCCTACCTTAACAGACTGAGCTCTTCAGATGAGGGATGGAGAAAACAGCAGTCAGCGTGGCCTCAGGATACAGTCTCCCAGTGCCAGATGCGGGTAAAATGGTGAAGTAAGGAGGCAACAAGCCCCCAGGACTAGAGTCAGGGATAGGAGAGTGCTGAAGCCCCGTGCGGCCTCCTGCTTTGCTTCGAGAAAGTTCTTTAGTACTAATCTGCAGGAGGGTAAGGCAGCTGGATGAACAAGGCCCCTTTGCTGCTTCTCGACTGTCCAGTGTGGGTGACACCTTGCTAACCCTGTGGCAGTGCCTTCTGGCTCTTGGGCTCTGGGAAGCGAAGTCACAGAGTTTCCTGGCCCCCTTCCTGTTAGGTCCCAGACAGTGGACTGAAGCACGCAGGCTGCCAATCAGCTTGTCCAGAGCTGTAAATAAAAGGGCACATATGCACAGAGAAGCGGCTATGAGAAGAATCTAGATTGAATTACACAAACCAGTTGTGGGGCCAGGGTGGGGGAGGTGGGAGAGAGGAGCAGAGGGAGGCCTCGATGCCTTTCAGGGAAGTCTCCAAGCACACCCCTGTCTCAGCACGATTGCCATCACAGGCTTGCTTCCCTAGGGAACCGGCTTCCGTGTGGCTATTCTCAGTAGTGGGGACAGGGTCTCTAGGACCCTTCTGTGAAGGTGGAAGCCTTTCCTAGATGTGCCTGATTTTCCAGTAGAGTTTAGATGACACTGGCTTCCTAAGCCCAGCTCTGCATGCTTGGGAAGAGCACCAGGCCTACCTTCCTAGTGTCAGCAAAGACTATTTTTTTTGTACCAGCAATGGTATTTGCTTTAGTTACAAGGCCAAGGCTAGCGTAAATTTTGTTTTTGTTCACTTAAACAAATAATTTAAAAAGCAGGTGTGTGGCATCTGGCTTTGTCCTGAGGATTCAAGAGGTTAGGTCTGCAAAGTACAGAGCAAGGATCTGGTGGGAAGATGGGCCTAGGTTCCAATCTGACACACGGCTTGTCAGCTATGCAGCTCTGGGAAATCAGTCCGCCTCAGCAAACATCAGAGTGTAAACTGCTGTATGTTCCCTCAGAGACCTGAGGTAGAATTAAAGAAAAGAGCACATGTCACCTGACATAAGTGTTCAGCAATATGTCACTATTATTATTGTGTCTCTGGCAGATGTCGAGTGTAGTTCTTTCTTTTCTCCTTTCCCAGTTTCCAGGAACAAATCTAAAGCCTTTAGGTCTGAGGTATTTGTAGGAAAATTATCTTTTTTTTTCTTTTCTGAGACAGGGTTTCTAAGTTTAACAGCCCTGGCTGTCCTGGAACTCACTCTGTAGACCAGGCTGGCTTCGAACTCAGAGATCCACCTGTCTCTGCCTCCCAAGTGCTGGGAGTGCGCCACCACACCTGGCTTTGTGGGCAAATTATCTAATAGTCAAAGGAATAAACTGGCATGGTGACCCCCACTGTAATCCTAGCACTACAGAGAGGCAGGCCATCCTCAGCTGTATAGCAAGTTTCAGGCTTGTCTGGATGAAGAGACAGTCTCAGAAACCAAAGAGTCAAAGGGGACAGAAGGACAGTCATGTTCCTTTCTTTTCCTTCCTGCACTAGGCCTAAGTCTGTGATCCTGTGTTCATTTCATTCACAGTGGTAGCCTTCCCTGCAGTCTCAATCCACCTTCCCTCTCTTTAGTATTACCTGCTATAAGACATGTTCCCAGACTGAAGTACTTCTCCTGGGCCCCCACTCAGCTCCCAGTGGGTGAAGGGAGGGGCGGTCTGATCCCAAGATGGCAGGATGGGTCTATCCAGGCTGTTGTATGCCCATCACAGCTGCCTGTTTGGCCTACAGACTAATAATAGCCACTCTCATGACGATGGATTAAGACAGAACTGTACTAGGTGTTTATTTTTACACTCTGGCGTCAGTATCAAGTTCTGCTGGTTACTAGCCAAATGGAGGGCAGCTTCCTGCTATAGGAGTGGCCTCAGGCTTCTCCAGGTTGCTAAGTTGGGTTCTGGAGGAAGCAAGTTTTGTGTAAAAGAGTCCAGCATTAACCACAGGTAAGTGGAACAAGCAGATATCACGCATCCGGGTGTCTAGTCTCGAGTCTGTGGGATCACATGGACTGCAAACTCAACGCTGCTGCCCAGAGCGTTCTCCTCAGTCAGGTTGGCCTCTTCCAAGAGAGCTAATGGGTTGTTTTGGTCAGGACACATGTGTACACACATTTACAAGCTGGTTGTATTGAAATGATCTGAGCAAAGTCAAGGAAGATTACACTCAACTTTCCCAAGCTTGACCTTGCCACAAGTCACAGACCAATGCAGTGTGTGTGTGGTGACAAGAAAAAGAAAAGGAATACTTGGGAGGACAGTACAGGACACGTGAGACAAAGGGCAAGCTGAGCTTGTCCTCATATGATGTGCATGGTTTCCAGTAGGAACATCATATTTCTTAGAAATTTGCGCCAGTAGGGCTGTGCTCCTACAGGACACAACAGGCTAGCCACCAAGAAACCAGCTGTCTGGCCAGAAGCCAGTGCCCACATCACCTCTTCCCAAAGGCTTACAGAGCGGGGTCCGAGGCTGTTTCCAGCACCTCCCTGCAAGGCGGCTCCTGACAGTTTTCTCCCTGCCCCATCAGGCAGACAGGACTGTGAGGGAGCCAACAGCTGGGCCGCCCATGTAAATAGACGTAGACTGGCCTAGCGAGGATCTGCTCACCCCAGCAGACTGCTGGAGAATGACAAAAATGCACCACACATCAGGTACGAATGCTGAAGTGCAAGAAACAGTGCTGCCTTCAGCTCCCTGTGCTGACTCACAGCCACATCACTGACAGGCACTAATACTTTCAGGGGCTGGGGTGTGGACTCAGTCAATACATTCTTTTTCTGTCACTCGAGGCACATCTACCTGGTCACCAGAACGACAATGCAGCTGCAGAGACAACCAGATTTGATCACCAGTGATAGAGGCCTTTGAGCTCAGTTGCTCTGGAAGTTAGCATGCCCAGCATCATGGCAGGATGCCCGGGGACAGGAACACTGCTTTCATTCTTGGCTTTCCCTCTGATGTGCTGGGTCACATGGGGCAGGTGCCTGTCCTCACAAGCTCCAGGTCTGCCACCTGGGAAAGGGTCTACTTGTAGTAGATATCTTCTGGTGTGAAGCAAGAACAAGATTTGAAAAAAGAAAAAAGATCAGGAAATGAAAATGTTATGAAATAAAGTCCTTGAACCAAAGGATTTTAGAACTGTAATTATTCACACGGTCAGGTGGAGCATCCTGGCTTCCTGGCTTCCTCCTGGGCCTTTCCCTCTTCTAGGACAGCGGCCACATTGGAGACGGGGCTTGAGAAATAGGTGAAATAGTTAAGAATCTCCTTAGCAATGAAGGCAATGATTTCCACTAGTGTGTAAGAAAGAAAGCAGAAATACAAAGGCAGCAGGGAACTCCTCCCCTCACCCCCTTGTTCTGTGTAGGAGCCCCAAACCTAATCCTCTTGATTGTGGTGACCCAGGACCCTAGTTTGAGGCTAACGCTCCACTGGATGTACTTCAGCAGCAGGACTCACTGGACCCAGAAAGCAACACTAACGGAGTGTGCATTGAACGAAGGCGGTGCCGCACCAGCCTGTGTAGAGTGCCAGCTCCGCCGCGGGCCAGGTCTCTCCAGCTCTCAGACGTGACAGAGAGATCTATTTTTCACTGATACTGATAGACTTTTACCATCCTTGCCTTCTCAGAGATTCAAAGCAGACACATGAGCCTCTCCTGCCAGCTCTAATGACACCCACCTGTCTTTGAGAAGGGGCCCTAGGGACCAGCAAATTTGATCTAGAAGGGCCAGAAAGCAGATATTTGGGCTCTGGGGGTAATACAGCAATGCAATGGGCTCCTAGGTTTTTCTTTTTCTTTTCTCTTAACATCTTATTGTGAGTTGCCCATTTATCGTCATATACTTATGGGGTTCAAAGTGACGTTATGACATGAAAGCAATGTGGGACAAGTGAATTAAATGAGTTACAGTCATGCCAATATTTAGTCATTGTCTATGGTAAGCGCATCTGAAATACTGTCAGAAAATCGAAAATGTACAGCCCTTTAAAAATGTAAAAAGTGTCTCTTAGTAAAAATCATACCAAAACCACCCTGGCATGGACTATAATTTGCTGATCCCAGTTCTAGAATGAGTATGTACATATGTATGAACATACACATGTATATATGTATATACGTATATATACGTATATATGTAGGTATGTACATACATACTTATGTTATTTTAGATCCTAAAGGCCTCGTTATGTAAGGTGGGTATCTAGGAATTCTGACTGTGCTGGGTCTGCCAAGAGGTGCTCTTTCCTCTTTCCACATGGCTGATGGCAGATGTTACTGTGTTATTCTAGAGTTCAGAGGAAGCGCAAACCATCTCTCTATTCCTGTTTAATAATACCACCCTGTGCTTCTGTAGGGCCTTTCCTTCTGCTCTCAGTTTTCAAATCCACACTGAATCGCCTCAGAGACCTACTTCTCCGTGACTTCCATTTGTGATATGGGTCAGAACAGGAAGACGGGTTAGACACAGCAAATATGGATGAAAAGTCCAAGGGTAGGGGCCAGTTTCTTTTGAGCAGAGACAGGACTGACTGAATGTAAGAGCCATCACAGATAGTGCCCGGAATTGTAAATAGGAACCAAACTGCTCCAGAAGCACCTATGAATGACATGGAGTGGTTATTAACCTTTGGAGTTTTATCTCCCCAAGCACTGTGCACTGGAAACAAAGAATGGCTGCTGGCTAAATGCTAAATCCTCACAGTATTACCTGTTACTTAGATATTATCCCACCCATAGTGCTAGCTGCTGGTCATAACCCATTTCTTATCTTCACAATAACTAACCATGCAGAGTAAATATTCCAGCCCTACTTTGCAGCTGAGGAAACCAAGACTGTCTGGGATTAAGTTTATCCCAGATCACATAGCTGGAAAGAACAGAGCTGGGCTTGGATATCTGGTCTGACTCACTCCGAAGTCCTGCTCTCATTACCCTAATACGCTGCTAATATCCTCTGTAGATGGATTAAGACTAAGTAGATGCCTTAATTTGAGACTTGTTTAGATTTTGTTGTAAAATAGCAGTGATCTGTTGGTTTGCCCTTCTCAGTAATATGACTATCAATAAATGACAATATATTAAAAATCGCAAGCACGGCAACTTCCTATGACCTCAAACCAATAGTTATATGAGCACTAACCTGGTGGCTTATTTGAACGAATAGCTTCAGAAGACTAAAACAAGATGTAAATATGTTCATCTTTGCCTAGTGGCTAAAGAAGTCTCTACAAGTGCTTGGTGTCACCTTTTTTTGTAAACACTTTGGGTTGAACTGAATTCGTTTCCTACCTTCCCAATGCCCAGACTGTTAGCCGCCAATCAAGTATTCATCCTTACTCTTTTCCAGCTTTGGTGACCTGACTGATTACAATGTTGTCCAAGTTAAATTCTGTATCCCACTTCTCTTGCAGGGGTGAGCACGCGTGCAGAGGGAGTGTGTAGACTTTGGGGCAGTCTCTGTATGAGCTCGATGCACCCTTCACCCTCCCTCTCTTGCCTGTCCTGCTGTTAGTAGGGTAGGTGTGAAGACTACAGCTACCACCTAGGGCCATAAAGACGGCCTGGGAGAAGCAGCCCAGAACCCTGGAAGGGGCCTGGATGGTGGACGGCCATGGAATGCTGTACCAGCCCAGGACTGGACTTTTGCAGCTGCTGTGTAGAAATAGACTCTTCACCTTGTCAAAGTTACAGTCTTCTGTTACTAATACACATTAGAAGTCCAACCACATCTCAAGAAGCATCAAGCCTTACTCACTCTGTCCACCTTTCTCCATCCTTACTGCCACCAAAGAGGAGCCTACAGTTATCACTTGTCTGAATCTTTACAACATCTAACTTGAGACATTGAGTCATCCTTTTAAAATGAGGCCTATTACATACTCTCTTGCCTAAAAACTCTCAACAGAACAACCGATTGAATATTTCAAAATGACTAGCAGAAAGGACTTTGAGTGTTTATAACACAGTGATAAATGTTTGAGGTGATCGGCATGCCAATTACTCTGACTTGATCATTTTACATTATGAAAATACATAGAGATACCCATGCTGTACCTTGTAAACTATAATTGTGTGTCCATTTAAAAATCTTGACAGGTTTTTATAAAATACAAACTTCTCAAAGGTATACTTGACACTCCACAATGCCTTCAGCCTCACCTTTTTTTTTTTTTTTCCAAAGACAGGGTTTCTCTGTGTAACAGCTCTGGCTGTTCTGGACTCGCTCTGTAGACCAGGCTGGCCTCGAATCCACAGTGATCTGCCTGCCTCTGCCTCCCGAGTGCTGGGATTAAAGGAGTGCGCCACCACACCCGGCTTCAGCCTCACCTTTTGCCCTATGGTTTCTACCACCTCTGTGCTGTCTAGAAACTGCTACACAAAACTGTCTAGAGAACTCCTACACATTCTTCAGATTTTCCTGTGGTTTTGTTATTCCCTAATTAGCACAACAGTTCACAGATGAATACAAGCCTGATGGTCATCCTTATAGAAGAAATAAAACCATGAGCATACATATAAACTATTTTAATTATTTCATACATTTTTTTTGTTTCCTCTTTGTTTGCATGCTACAGGTAGAGGCTATGTTCTTCATCTTTGTAACTACCCAATCTGACACACGGTAGATGTTTAAAATGTGTCAGGCAAGAAGTCTCTCTCTAAACGGGAAAGATGTCTTTCTCCAGACTGGCCTGCAGCTATCACAAGTGTGGACAGTTCATACAGTCCGATTCCAGTTCTCCTTGCGGTGTGGGAATGCTGAAGAGGAAACAGGAAGTACACCGGCTGGCTTCTGGGATCCGCAGAGAAGTGTCCCAGGGACTTCTATACTTCAGATACTTCTAGTCCACAGCTGGCAGTGGAGCTGCAGCATGCGATCCGGAACGGCGTATTCCGACATTCCTTCCTCCTTTCGTCTTTCTTCCTATGTCACCCTTTAACCTTACCAGTCTTCAGTTTTGTCATTAGCTGTTCACAGGGACTGCTGAGCAGAGAGGAAAGAATGCAGGATGTGTGGCAAAAAGTTCAGCTCTAGTCAAGGAACAATTTGTTTTTCCTTAAAAGGGCACTGGGGAAAAAAGAGGGCAGTCTATAAAGTTACATAAGACCGCTGTCCTTGCTGGGAGCTATTCCAACTCCATCTGGAAGATTCTTCAGGCTGTTTAGAATTTCAAGGAAGGGCTGGGCATTTCCTGCTTGGTTAACCTCTGCTGGGGCCATCTCCAGAGGTAGGGAGGGAGGTTCTGGCCGGGGGGAGCATGATTCTTCACTCCCATTGCCAAGTGCAGCCCCACTGGGTTCACTTGGGGGCAGAACTCTTCATAATGCACCTACAGTCAAACCTCACAACAAGGACAAGCCCCTGTGCCAAAACGAAGTCAATCTGGCAACAGGTCTTTGGGGCCTGCTCCAAAAGAGGCAGGATCTCAAGAACCCAACAACCTAACCCAGCAGCACATCAACTGGGCCTGTCAGGGTTTTCCTTCTTGCTTCTGGTGGATATACAAGTGAATTTGTTGTCCTAAGGACCCCAAGGTACTTCTCTTGCCCCAAACTAGAAAAGTTAGTTAGTAACTGAGTACCTACTAAGTGCCAGATACTATACTATGTTGACAAACAGACCTATGGCTGTCTTCATGAAGCTTCTAATTCACGTAGGGAAACTGAGCAAATGAGCATGTTTACACAGGCTGGGCTGGAAATGTGGCCCAGTGACAGCACAACCGTCTGACATGCAAAAGGCACCGCTTTATCCCCACCAGCGTAGGCACTCCTAAGACATGAACATATAAATTATCATTGGGCCCTGGGAAAGGCTGCAATTCAAACAAACTGTTAAATCATAAAGGTCACTGGGAATGAATTCAGAGACAGAGATCCTGCACGACAAGTATATGTTTCTGGGTTCAATTCTTAGTAATGAATACACACAAATATAAAGTGGGCTGGAGAGACGGCTCAGTAGTCAGACTAAGAACAGACTTGCTGTTCTTGTAGAGGAGCGTGGTGTGCTCTTAGCACCGACCTGGCTGCTCACAACCATCTGCAACTCCCGTTCCAGGGGATTATTTGATGCCTTCTTCTGGCTTCCACAGGCACCATGCACGGACATACTTACACAATGCAACCAAACACTCATATACATACAATTAACATAAGTAAATCTTAAAATATATGTAGTCAGCTGTACAGCTGGAGTGACAATTCAGTCCCTAAAGTGCTTGCTGAGTCTGATCAAACCCACATAAAAGCCAGCCACGATGGTGTGCATTTGTGATCCCAGGGCTGGGGAGGCGGAGACAGATAGCTTAGCCTAACTGCATGTTCCAGGCCAGTGAGAGACGCTGCCTCTCCAAGGAGAAACAACACTCAAGGTTCTTCTGCCTCACACAAAGACATAACACATATGTGTAACAGCACACACATGTGCACCTCTGTATACATGAGCATTCACACACACACAGACACATACACATACACACACATACACACTCACACACACATACATACACACATACATACACATACATACACATACACACACATACATACACACACATACATACACACACATACATACACATACACACATGCACACACATACACACATGCACACACACATACACACATAGACACACATGCACACACATGCACACACACATTCACACATACACACACATGCACACACATACACACATACACACACATGCACACACACATACACACATGCACACACACATACACACACACACACACACACACACACACACACACACACTCAGTTTTGTCCAGCAGCCAGCTTATTTTAAAAATACATTTATTTTTGGGGTGTAGGGGTTGCCATGGGCTGCTTGTGGAGGTCAGAGGACAACTTTCAGGAGTTGGTTCCTTCCTCCCAACAACTGGGTTCCAGGGAGCTCAGTCCCTGGCAAGTGGCCACTCAGGCTGTCATGACAGCAAGAACTTTTACCTGCTGAGCCACCTCATCAGTCCTAGCTAACACCTTTCTTTAAAAAAAATTATTTAATGGTTTATTTCTACTTTACGTGCACTTGTGTTTTGCCTGTGTGTATGAGGGCGTCAGATCCCCTGGAACTGGAGTTACAGACAGTTGTGAGCTGCCACATGGGTGCTGAGAATTGAACCTGGGTCCTCTGAAAGAGCAGCCAGTGCTCCTAACCACTGAGCCATCTCTTCAGCCCCAACATCTTTCTTCCTTTCTTTCTTTCTTTTTTTTTTTTTTTGGAAAGGTTCTACATCTTGTTACTAGACAAACCACACCCCTGATTTAGACATGACCAAGTCTCCAGGTTAAAAAACGTTGAACTCCGTTTGGTAGGACTGATTGATGACAGTGATTCAGAATAAACTCTCAGTCTCGCCATTGAGTGAATCCGCACAGACTTAGTTTTGTTCTCCTGATTTTGTTACCACTTTTCATCCAAATCCACTGAGGGATAGGACGATTTTGCTTTTGTTTCTTGGCCAGGAATCGTTTAGTTCTAAAAGTCTTGTGAGAAGACATGGTAAGAAGCCAAGGCAGGCATGTGGTGCACAATGGCAGAGGAAAGGAGAGGAGGAGCCCAGCATCTTTCCGAACTAGACTCTGTTTACACTGCACTACTAACTAAAATTGCTAGAAGAGATCAACAACCTACTCCCAGCTGAAGTCTGCTTTGACTCATGGACTTTGCTGGAGTTTGGCCCATTTCTATTTCAGATTTATACTTAAGGCACAAGAACTCACATAAACAAACTACCCAATACAACTTTGGGCCATTTATTTTTATTTCTTTGTGGTCAATGTAGAGAGCTTTGAAAAATGGGTATACAACTCTAGTTTTTAATCTTTCTTTCTTTTTTTGTTATTGTTTTTGAGACACAGTCTCACTGTGCAGCTCTGGCTGTCCTGGAGCTCACTAGGTAAAGGCTGGTCTCAAACTCACAGAGATCCACCTGCTTCTGTCTCCTGAACACTGAGATTAAAGGCATGTGCAGCCATATCCAGCTGTTTTTACTTTTTCTTAAGACAGGTTGTTGCTATATAGACCAAGCTGGACGGAAACTGTGATTCTTCTGCCTCTACCTGAGCAGCTGCAATTACAGTCGTGTACTTACCATGTCTAGCTTCAAGTCTGTAAAGGGCAAATTCCATAGCACCAGGCAAGTGATATGATCATCCTAGGTCTCAGATTCATTTACAAAATTTTTAAGATTTATTTACTTTAAAATTTTATGTGTATGGATGATTTGCCTACATGTATGTCTGGGTACCACACTGAGTGCCTGGTACAACTGGAGCCAGAAGAGGGCATCAGATCCACTGGAACCGAGTCACAGATAATTGGTAGCTACCATGTGGGTGCTGGGAACCAAACCGAGGCCCTCTATAACAGCAGCAAGTGCTCTTAACCCCTGAGCCATCTCTCTAGCCTTCAGATTAATTTTTATAAGGGTAAAAATAAAACCTTTCTTACAGATGAAAGGAAAAGTTAGGGAAAAGAAATATGATGTCAAAGACAGTGACTGGTGTTTAGGAGAGCTCAGTAAATAACATAATAGAGATCAGGAAACTCCTTTGCTTGAATCCAAATTCCTGTGCCTGCCTTTCAATACTAATTTATAGCAGGGAACTATGTCATTATTATGGCCACTGTTTTCTGTTCAACAGGTAACTGCACCACATCCTTTAACCTTTCTTCACAGCTCTGTTCTTTGTTCCTCTGTAAATTGTGAAGTGTCTCTGGCATAGGAAACGTCCCAAGAGGACACAGAAGAAGAAAGGTACAGTGAATTTGAAACTATCTGCAAATCAAGAACTCCCCACCCAGCAAACACTGGTAGACCCATGACTACCTGAATTGCCTACTGTCAACAAACCCAGTGAGCCCCCGATGGGCTGGGATGCTTCTTTAAAAATCCATGTTATTTCCACATAGAACACCACACAGCTCTCAGTATCACCACAACACTGCTTTAGAAAGCTCTTGCTGGAGGGGTGGTGCACACCTTTAATCTCAGCACTCACAAGGCAGAGGCAGGAGGAGCTCTGAGAGTTTGAGGCTAGCCTGATCTAAGTTCTGGGCCAGCCAGGGCTATATAGAGGGGCCCTGTCTCAAAAGAAAAAAAAGAAAGAAAGAAAGTCTTATTTATCCTGTCTTCTGAATCCTACAACCAATGCTGTAATTTAGGACTCCCTCAACAGTTCTTGCAAAAGATAAAAGTTTATAATCTTATAGCGCAATGGCTCTCAACTTGTGGGTCACGACCCCTTTGGGGGTCAAATGACCCTTTCACGGGGGTCACTTAAGACTACCGGAAAACACAGATATTTGCATTACAACTCATAACAGCAGCAAAATTAAAGTTATGAAGTAGTAACGAAACAAATTTTATGTCTGGGGGTCACCACAACATAAGGAACTGTGTTAAAGGGTCACAGATTAGGAAGGTTGAGAGCCACTGCTGTAGAGGGAGGTGGATTACAACCACACACATACAAATATAAACTATGATAAAGGAAGACGCAAAGGAGTTGATTAGGGATGAGCAGGAGGGGAGCCTCGAGGCAGAGGATGTTTAAACTGAGGCCTGAAAGCAACTGTAACAGATGAAGGCTGAAAAGCAAGAGTCTAGGCGAGGAAGAAGAAACATGTAGTTCCGACATTTTTTCTTCACATCATTAATTTCCAATATATTTTTAAACTGTTGGAAAATTTGAAAATATGCACTAGTACTCACTTCTGTTTGGTCTGTTTATATTGGATTACACAATGTTTTAATGTTCAGTGTTCACTGAGACACCGAACATTAGTGGTGATTCTGTAAGACTCTTCAGTAAAAACTAATTTAAAACATTAAAAAAAAACAAAAAAAGAAAATGACACTAGGGCCTGGAGAGATGGTTCAGAGGTTAAGAGCACTGGCTGCTCTTCCAAAGGACAGGGTTCAAATCCCAGTACCACAGACAGTTCTTCGCTGTCTGTAATTGCCAGGTATGGTGGTACATGCCTTTAATCCCAGCACTTGGGTGGCAGAGGCAGGCAGATCTCTGTGAGTTCAAGGCCAGCCTGGTCTACAAATCAAGTCTATGACAGCCAGGGCTGTTACACAGAGAAACCTTGTCTCAAAAAGAAAAGAAAAGAAAAAGTAATAGCTGAGTTAGGTGGAACAGGACTACAACAGCAGCACTTGAGAGGCATCAGTGGGAGGGGTGGGAACTCAAGACCAGATACAGGGTAAACAGTGAGATCTAAGTCAGCCAGGGCTACAGGCCCTGCTCACAAACACACACATGCACACGTACACACACTCATGCACACACACACACACACACACACACACCACACTGAAGTTATAAACCAGGCATGGTAGCCCATGCCTATAATCTCAGCACCAGAAGGTGGAGACGGAAGGACTGCTGAGACATGGGCTACGTAATAAATAAATAAAAGGGGTAATTAAATAAGTATTACTTAGAGATGTGGACAGAGCTACTACAACAGTGAAGAGACCTGAAAACAGCAGTCACTGTGTGGCACGGTGGTACAAGACCTGGAGTCCACTGGTGATCTTGTTTGTAACAATCAGAGGACAGGAAATAAAATTAGATAAAGTGTGGATAGAGGGTCTTGGGTACTGTGGCGCACACCTGTAACCCCAGCACTCATGAGGCAGAGGCAGGATGCTCATAATTTTGAGACAAGCTGGGTTTACATAACAAATTCAGGCCGGCCAGGATTCCATAGCAAGGCCCTGTTATAAACAAAGCAAAGCAAAATAAAACAGTAGTGTCACTGGAGGGCAGGACGGGCAGCAGACAGCAGCTGGGGACTGCTGTTTCTCATCAGAGACTATACTGCTACATGACTTCATAACCAAGCTTACTTTTATATTACACTAAATCCCCACAACCCCAAGTCATCATGAGCACTGTCCCCTCATGCTATTATCTTTAGCAGGTGGCATCCATCAGCTAATCATGATGTTTCTATTTATCTAATTTTCAATTTGATATTTGCTCTCCCCTTCCCACTTCTTTGAGGAAGACTCTGGTCCTAAAGCCAGGACTGGCCTCAAATGTGCTCTACAGTCTAGTGGTATTGAACTCATAACCCTCTTCCCTCAGCCTCCTAAGTGCTGGTGGTATGTGTTACCCCAGACTTCCATGAACTCTTCAATCATCTACTGTTTACTTTAATTTCCCATTACCTCTCTGATATTGTTTGTACCAGGATCACCAGTGAACTCCAGTTAGCAAACATGAGGTACACTTTCAGCCACAGCAATGCTGTCTTTTCTAAAATACCGATCATTCTCCCGCCTCAGGGACTTTCACAGATGTTCCAAGCATTTTTGTATTAAAATAATTTGTTTATGTAAATATTTAAAACAGTTTTCAATACTATAATCCAGGTTTGAACTTCAATCATTTAAGCATTTTAAAAAATGTGGGGCTGGAGAGATGGCTCAGCGGTTAAGAGCACTGCCTAGTGCTCTTCCAAAGGTCCTGAGTTCAATTCCCAGCAACCACATGGTGGCTCACAACCATCCACAATGTAATCTGGTGCCCTCTTCTGGAATGCAGGTGTACATGCAGACAGAGCACACATGCATAAAATAAAATAAATCTTTAAAAAAAATGTTACTTCTGTGTTTTACCTGCATGTACGTTGTAAACCATGTGCAAACCTGGTGTTTAGAGGCTGGAAGGAGTCAGATCCTTTGGAATTGGAGTTACAGACAGTCGTGAGCCATCACATGGGTGCTGGAAGTTGATACTGGGCCCTCTGGAAGAGCAGTCAGTACTCTTAACCACCGAGCCATCGCTCCAGTCCCTCAATCATTTTAGATAAATTTAGAATTTTTTTTTTTTTTGGTTTTTCGAGACAGGGTTTCTCTGTTTAACAGCTCTGGCTGTCCTGGACTCGCTTTGTAGACCAGGCTGGCCTCGAACTCGCAAAGATCCGCCTGCCTCTGCCTCCCAAGTGCTGGGATTAAAGGCGTGCGCCACCACCGCCCGGCTAAATTTAGAATTTTTAAAAAATGGAAGAGGGTTAAGTTCTTCCTAGGTCTTTGAGAGAATTTGGATTCAGAGACTCCATTCCTGCTTTTATGGCCAAGCAAAACACACCTTTAACCCCAGTACTTGAGAGGCAGAGACACACAGATCTCTGTGAGTTCAAAGCCAGCCTGGTCTACATATTGAGTTCCAGACCATCTATGGCTAAATAAGTGAGACCGTGTCTCAAAAATTAAAAAAAAATTTCGGGCTGGAGAGATGGCTCAGCAGTTAAGAGCACTGTTTTGTGTTCTTCCAAAGGTCCTGAGTTCAATTCCCAGCAACCACATGGTGGCTCACAACCATCCACAATGTGATCTGATGCCCTCTTCTGGCTGCAGGTGTACATGAAGATAGAGCACTCATATGCATAAAATTTCCTAAATGACATATATATGTGTACCATGTATGTATGTATGTGTGTGTGTGTGTGCACCATGCATGTATATGAAACATGTATGTATGAGCATCTCTTCATGGTACCTGGTGGCCAGAAGAGTGTTTTAGATCCCCTGCAACTGGAGTTATGAGATGTTGTGCAGGTGCTGGGAACTAAACCTGGGTCTTCTGCAGGAGCAGCCAGTGCTCTCAGCAGCCAAGCCAGCTCCACACTGTAGAAATAATTATTTAAATTATTAACCAATATTCATATTAAGCTAATTGGTTGGCAGTGTTAATCCTTAACCTGCCATTATAATCACACAGACACCTAATGGATTTTAACAAGTCCTTAGCCTGGATTAAGTATTTCTGACCTGGTTGCTTATGATTCTATTCTCCAAATAAAACTCCAATATATACATATGTCCCCTTGGGCTGTTATTCTCAAAGATATGCTGATGTTCTAGGCCACATGGAATGATCTTCTCCCATGTTACCCCTCGCTTCCCCCCCCAATTCTCTTTGTCTACCCCACCAAGACCAAGCACCATTACCCCACCTACCTCTCTGTCCAATCACAGGCCTTAGCATTTTATTAAAGCCAATCAGATGCAATGATTAGAAAGTAAGGTAACACATCATCACTTGGTGTTCAGCAAGCAGGCCTCTGGGAGCAGGTTAATTAACATTTAGAATACATAACATCACCCCATCACTACACTCCATATACTTGGTTTTCTTTTGTTTGTTTGGTTGTTGTTTTTTTTTTTTAGATTATTAAAAAAAAAAGCTAGGTGTGGTGACACATGCCTTTGATCCCAGCAGTTGGGACGAAGCGGAGGTGGAACGCTGCAAGTTCAGGGCCAGCCTGGTTTACATAGTGAGTTCCAAGTCAGCCAGGGCTACATACTGAGACCTTGTGTCAAAACAAAACAAAACCAACAAAACAAGAAGAAAACCCCTTATGCTTATCAGAGCTGCGATCTGCAGTGTAAGAAGTTGAGATTAGAGTTGGAAGAGCAGCACTTCCTCAAGTGTGGTCCGTGAGCCCACAGAATCTGCCCTACCTAGGGGCTTTAAAAAAATGACTTAGTTTAAGCTGGGCTGTGAGGCACAGACCTTTAATCCCAGCACTCAGGAGGCAGAGGCAGGCAGATCTCTGTGAGTTCAAGGCCAGCCTGGTCTACAAGAGTGAGTCCAGGACACCAGGGATACACAGAGAAACCCTGTCTCAAAAAACAAAACAAAACAAAAAAGGTTTATTTTTATCTGTATGAGTGTTTTTATGTCCATGCACCATGTACATGCAATGCCAGCAGAGGCTAGAAGAGAGGTTCAGATCTCTTGAAACTGGAGTGTCAAGTGGGTTGTTAACCACAACACAGGTGATGGGAACCAAACCTGCTTGGGCTACCTGCTGAGTTCAAGGCCAATTGTGGTTATTTAACCCCTGTCTCAACTTGGAAAAAAGAGTATTTATGAGAAACTCTGCTGGTGCTTGTGCTGAGGCTCAAAGGTACAACACTTCACTTGAGTTCTCGAGGCTTTGAATTTGATCCCTGGCATTGTAAAGCAGAATAACAAAACAAACAAACCTATAGCGACATTACTTTATAATCACGAGGATTGTTACTTAAAACCTACAGAATAACAAGTGTTAGCAAGGTTATCAAAAACTGGGCTCCTAGCCGGGCGGTGGTGGTGCACGCCTTTAATCCCAGCACTTGGGAGGCAGAGGCTGGCGGATCTTTGCGAGTTCGAGGCCAGCCTGGTCTACAAAGCGAGTCCAGGACAGCCAGAGCTGTTAAACAGAGAAACCCTGTCTCGAAAAAAAAAACAAAAAAAACCCCCCCAAAAAAAAAAACTGGGCTCCTTTTGCAGTGGTGTGAGTGAGAAATGGTACAGTATTTATGAGAAACTATGTTGATGTTTACAACAACAACATCAATAATAAAAACTCACAGAACTATCACATAACTCAGCAACTCATTTCTTGGTATAAAACACAAAAATTGAAAGAAGAATCTCAAACTCATCTGTACACTCGTTCATTCCAGCATTATTTATAACAGCTAAAAGTTGAAAGCAACCCAAGGATCCATCAACAGACAGACAAACAGAATGTGGCCTGTACACATTTGCACATGTGCACACAGTGCACTCATGCACACACACACACAGAATATTATTCAGCCTTAATTATGATGAAAATTCTGATATGTTATAACATGAGTAAAACTTGAAAACATTATGCTAGGTAAGAGAAACTAACTTCAAAAGGATAAATGAATCCACTTACATGGGACACCTACAGCAGTCAAATCCAGAGGCAGAAGAGGGATGCCAACTCCAGGTGGGGTGTGGGGAGTGGGGAGCTAAGTCTCACTGGTATAGGGTCAGTTCAGAAGATGACAAAGGGTTAGAGATGTGCTTTTAGAGCGCGCTCTGCTCTTCCAGAGGACCTCGCTTCGATTCCCAGCACCCACACGCTGGCTCACAACCATCTGTAACTCCAGTCTCAGGGGGACTAGACGCCCTCTTCTGGCCTACAGGGCTCCCTTGTAGGCTCCTGTGGTGCAGAAACATATGCACAGGCAAAACACCCATCACATAAAAACAAATAAAAATCTGAAAAAGATGAAAGTTCTAAAAATGGATGAAGATGGTTTACAACAATATGAACATAAAATTTTATTGTAATGAAAAGGAGAGTAATTTTGGTACAACAGAGAAGGTGCTATCGCTCTAACCAACGCCCACGGCCAGCTGTCTTAGAGCAGTGTTGATGTCTGGCCACCCAAAAGGTGCTCCCATGCAAGACAGATGCGTGGGACAGAAATCGCTGCCGGAGTGGTTCCTCCCGGCTAACCTAAGCACTGAGCAACAGCGCATTTCAGAGCCTGTCCTCAGCCGAGCATGAGCTGCACGACCTTTTTGGTCAAGTGACTTTTAGCAGAATGCACAGTCATTGTGCATGAGTAACAGGAAGACAGGAAGAAAAGGGTGAGTTATTGTCCTAAATTTGCAAGCAAGCCCTGAGAGGAAAATAGACCACATAAGCCTTCCCATGAACTATGGCTGCCAGATTTAGCAAGTGAAATTATAGGGTTCTGTTGTTTATCAGAAATTCAAATTTAACTGGGCAACTATCTCATCTGGCAGTGCGCTCAAGTTTTGGTACTAAGTAGAAAATCAATAATCTAGAGTGTGCTGATCTGGGGTTACTAAGGTCTGCAAGGAGCCGAAGCCAGAAAAAGTAGAAAGTTCCATTAAAAAAATATACTGATTACAAAAAAGAAAAGTAAAAAAATCCTATTGGTTAATTTGGCTAGTTTGGGCTTCTGTGATCTAAAGTTTAACTTTATAAAGACATGTCAGAGGGTGGGAGGAATCAAAGCCAGACATGGGTAAGTGAAAGAACATAACTGTTTCTGGCTAAGGCAGGCTTAGTTTCAAACAGTGATGGCCAAGTAGGGTAGGGTGCCCACACCTTTAATTCCACCACCTGGGAGGAGAATGTCTGTGAATTCACGGCATGCCAGGGCTAGAAAGTGAGACCACGTCTAAAAAAAGAAAACAAACAAACAAAACCCCCAACAATAACAACAACAATAAAGTGCCCTTCAGTATCACCATAACAACCAGAAGGAAGCAGAAAGGAACTATGGAGTAAGTGCCCGAGGCCAGGCGGTAAGTAAGAAGGAGTACTAGGTATACTAGGTATAGTGCTAGACTGCCCAACTTCTCCTATTGCTAGTTTATTAGTTAGTTCTGGGGACTGAAGCCATGCTCTGCCGGTGAGTTACATCCCCAGCCCTCTCAACCACTATTTTCGTTTGCTAATAGTTTGAGTCTGTGGCAGAAAAAACGCCTCAATCAGGCACGACTTCCTAGCTGGCTTATGAATGGCACCGTTTCATCATCCAGCGACACCACCTACTTTCCTTAAAGCCTGGGCCAAAAATAGGTCCCTGAACCCCCCCCCCCAACCTAACCAAGGTCCTTAGCTTCTTCAACTCGCCTGATGCACCAGCTATAGGGTCAGACTTCAGGGCTGGGTCTGGCTCTAGAATTCTTCCCCAGGGGGAGCAGAGCTGTAACCCTGGCAAAGCTCTTTCAAGATTATCTGGGTAACCTCTGAGGAACTAATCAGTAAGAAGCTCTGCAGCCCTAAGACTGCCTTAAAAATAACATAAACAGCAGGCACATAGAAGTCCTAATGCAAATGAAACTAGAAGAACGAATGGAAAGGTGATACGTTTTGTAAATTCCTAGACTGAAAGACTGATTTAACCCCAAATGACAACCCCTTCCTGCTTTATGTAACTGGACACCTATTCTACCCCACAGCCCCTGCATTGGACTCGGTCACTCCCTCATTCATCTGCCCACAAAGCATTTATTTCGTGCTACTATGTGCCAGGAACAGTCCTGGGGGGTACTGGGGGAACAAAGGTGAGCAGTGTATGGCCCTCTTGGTGTCCGCAGGGCCACTCTGGCAATCCACAGCTATTCTATGACAACAGGATCACCTTGTCCTTCAAGGCAGGTGAGTGCAGTCACGGGGCACCGGCGAACTACAGGTCCCCCCCCCCAGATAAGAGTGGGTGAGAATGAGGGAGAACTGAAGCTCACAATGGGCAAAGGCCAACTTGGGAACCAGAAGCCACAGGCACGGAGGGCGCAGAGGCCCCGTTGCGGTCATTGCCCCATGACAGGCAGCTGCGCTCCCACCGGGAGGACGCAGATGTGGGTTCAGCGATGGCTGGCACGAGCAGGTCCGGGCATCCCGGGGGGTGGGGGATGGGATGGGGAGTTGAAGGGGGGCAGTTTGAGGGGACGGTTGGGGGTTGACCTGGGGTGGTGCTCAAAGGGCTCGCTGGTGCTGGGTTTCTGAGGGTTCCTTGGACCTCCGAACAGCAGGGTCTGCAGCAGAGCCAGGGACCCGAGGGTGCAGAGGGGAGTCGCGAGGGCGGGGCGGGCAGGCCGAGCGCCTGGCCGCGGGCAGGGTGGGTTGGCAGGCCGAGGCCCCGTCCCGAGGGACCCCTCGCAGCGTGGAGGCAGTGGGTGGCCGGGGCCCCGCTAGCCTCCGGAGAGGCGCGCCTACCTCGCTGCTCGGCGTCCTCCCGCGCGGGCGGCGTCGTCCAGCGCCTCCGGGCGCCTCCAGGAGTCGCATGCAGCCCACGCCGGCGCTGCCCTCCGCTCCCCTCGGCTCCGCGCGGTGGTAACGCCCGGCGCCCCCTGCAGGCGTGGCGCCGATGGTCCGCTCTGGGCAGCCCTCGCGCGGCCCCTCCGCGAGGCGCGTTGGTTCGGCCCGCCGAGCCCGCGGGCGCGCCCACCTCCCCGGCGGCCGCGGCGCTGCGGCCCGCGCGAGTCACGCGCACAGCTCGGCCGCCAGCCGGCAGGCGGGGGGCGTCGCCGCCGCCCTGCGCTGCAGCCCGAGCAGCCCGGTGCGCAGACGTGGGGGGCGCCTCCCGGCAGGTGCGTGGGGCCTCCAGCTTCGGCCGAAGCGTGGAGCCTCGCCGTGGATTCCGGGAGATCATCGCGAAGAAATGTAAACAAAACAAAACAAAAAAACCCAAAAAACAGAAGGACGCCGAAACCGCGAAAGCCTGGCTTCCCTTGAGTCCAATGGGCTCAACCCCTGGGGTGTGGTGTGGGCAAGGTGGCACTCGGGCTTTGGTATTTTCCAAAAGTACCCCATGCACAGGCAGGGTTAAGAAGCCCTGGTTAACCTGGGCCCCAACCTCGGGCTGCCTTGAAGGGCAGCGCAGCGCGTACTGTGCTGGGTGGGTGGGCACATGAAGGGCGCCGGGGCCTCCTTGCTGCTGATGGCAGAGCGGGCAGTCGTTCTGCAGGCAGGTATTGGAAGCCCACTAAGCAGCAGCCATTCTAGAAATGGCGAGAGTCCGACACCCTCCCTGTCCTTTAGGAATGCAGCCTTGATAGGCCATCCAAGAAGCAGGTAAAGTCACAGTGTGCCTCACAGCCACAGAAATGCTGGGAACTGAGTTTTAAAGAATGAGTGAGGGGTAGAAGTTTGTTGGGCATGGTGCCACATGCCTTTAATCCTCCAGGATCTCTGGGAGTTTGACGTAAACCTGGTTTACACAGCGGGTTCCAGCCAAACAAGATTACATACATGGATAGTGAAACCCTGTCTCAAACAGCAAGGAAGCAAACAGCAAACACAGTTGTGGCGGGAATCAGATGTGTGAAAGGCAAAACAACTGATAGCGAGGGGTGAAGAGCCGTGGAGCGCTAGAGACAGTTGGGCGGGCTTGGATGGAGGTGATCAAGAGTATTGAACTTACGGATTACTAGCCTTCCCACACAGTTCCTGATGAACACATGGACCTGGGTGGTCGTATTTGTACCAGCTGACTCTACTACCTGTAGTCTTACATGGATCCATAACTCAATGTGGCTTCTGTCTCTGATAATTAGATTTGGAACTCTGAGAAACCGAGTCGGTGATATAATCGGTCATTGTAATGGGCTGGAGAGATGGCTCAGGACAAGAGCACTGGCTGCTCTTCCAGAGGATCCCGAGGTTGATTTGAATTAGAGTACAACCTGCTCACTTACTGATCAAGTGGGAATAAGGAAAAGCAATTAGTCTAGGATCACTCCCAGGATCCTAGATGCTGTATATCCCCAACCACTTAGCAAGTATCTTAAAATATTCCAGGCTGGAACTGCAGGGACTAGGGAAGTGTTCCTTATCTATTGGTTTATGTCAGTGGTCAGTAAGGTTCTGAAGAAATAGGTGCAGAGTGAGCTAGTTGGTCCTGTGACCTTTCCAGGTTTCTGGGAGGTTGTTAACAGTGTGAGCCTTGCCCACGTAAACTGAAGCTGCCTCTATGTTTTGGCTCTCCACATCAGAGGACAGCAGTCTCAGTCTAGCTCAGGTGAGTGTGTCTTCATGGAACCCAACTCAGAAAGCCCCTCATGAGGCTTTCCACTGGACTGAGCAGTGCTTGCCTGTTTCTCTTTGGGTATCTGCTTTATTCTTTAGGCAGAACACTACATACTTTGGATTGTCTTCTTAGCACAAACGCTGGTCACTTTATACTGGAGGACTCTCTCTCCTACCGGGTTGCCTTCTATTGATGTCCCTGGGAGGCTTTTTGGTTTTGCTTGTTTGTTTTGTTTTTTTTTCTTGTTTATTTTTTTAAGGGAAATGGAAGAGGAGAGGGGGCATGAAGGAAGGGAAACTGTGGTCAGAATGTAATGTATGAGAGAATTAAAAAAATAAAAAAAATTTTTTTTTAAATCCAGCCTGGTCTATACAGAGAAACCCTGTCTTGAAAACAACATCAAAAAGGAGGTCTTAGTTCTTGAAACATTATTTTTATTTTAATTTTTTATATGTATGGGTGTTTTGCCTACATGTACATCTGTGCACCACATGCATGCAGAAATACCTGGATTTGATTCCTAGCATCCATATGGTGGTTCACCTGTAAACTCCAGTTCTGGGGATCTGATGCCCTTTTCTGGCTTCTGCGGGCACCCAGGTGCCTTCTCGTGGCTCCCCCTGCTGGAAGAGCTAACAACCTCCATACTCATGCAAAATTGTCAGGACTTGAGTCTGGAGCATCATTTTTATGTGTACTGGCGCACATTTTTATCCCAGCACTGGAGAGGCAGAAGCAGGCAGATCTCTGTGAGTTTGAGCCCAGTCTGGTCTACATAGGGAGTTCCAGGCCCACCAGATCTACATAGCAAGACCCTGCCTCAAAAAAACAGACCGCAAGCAAGCAAGCAAGAACTTTATTGTGTCGCCATCATTTGCAGAGCACTGGCTGCTCTTCCGGAGGACTGGGCTTGATCCCCAGAACCTACAAGGCAGATTACTTCCCTCTGTAATTCTAGTTCCCCTCCCCACCAGGATCCAGTGCTCACTTCTGCCTCTGTGGACACCAGGCATGCACATGGTGAACAGACACGCAGACAAAACACCCATAAACATAAAATAAGGGAAAATTATAAAAAATCGAAATATATCCTCTGTCTATTGATCCCACCTCACGATGGCCTTAGTCCATGCCATCACTGAGCCATACATAGAAAAATGTCATTGCCTCATAGTCTTCCTGATGTCACCTTCGTACATTTATTCTCTATTAGAGAAGCTTTAGCAAAATCTTTTCAAATGGGATTTAAAACTCTGCATTGCTCCAAACATATCCATCTAACTACACAGCCCCTTTATTGTGTTTCAGTTATATTACAGTCATTACACTAGTTACTTACTCTGCAAGAAAAGTTTTTATTTTTATATCTTTTTTATTATTTATTTATTTATTTTATTTTGAGGCAGAGTCTCACTGTGTAGCCTGGCTGGCCTAGGACTTGCTATGTCAGACTGGTCTCGAACTCACAGAAATCTGTCTGTCTCTGCCTCCCAAGTGCTGGGATTAAAGGCGTGCACCATCAATTCCATCTCCTTTCCATAGATTTGAAAAGCTATTTATTTGTGTGTGTTCCTATGTTTATTTCAAACTAAGCTTCTTTTTAAAACAAATGTAAACTTACCTAGTTTGTGGTATCATACTATCAGCAGCAGGAAATGGATACTGGATGATGTTTACATGGATTGTCCACTCCAGTGCATGCTCCACTATGATAGAAATCTGTTTTTTCCCCATGAATCTGTATCTGCAGACTCTAGACTAGCACCAAGATCACGGTGCTCAATAACCATTTACTGTATATGTGTATGAATGTGAGGGACTGGAGGGTGAAATTTCCAGCAGCCCATGGAATATTCTACTTACAAACTGTGCTTTGAGACATACAGAACTAAGATAGTTGCTCAAATGGAGCAAATGTATAGATCCACTTACTAAACTGTAAGAGTGCACGTGTGTCTGCGTAACTAGAACCTTTGAAGAATGGCTAAATATAGTATGATATGCCTATAATTCCAGTACTTGAGAAACCAAGGCATGAGCCAAGCCAGCCTGGGGGATGCTGGTGAACTCCATCTCAAAAAAATTTAAAAGAAAAAGGTGTTCAATACCACCACCCAGCCTGCAGGGCGTGGTGGCGCACGTCTTTAATCCCAGCACTCAGGAGGCAGAGGCCGGTGGATCTCTGTGAGTTCAAGGCCAGCCTGATCTACAAAGTGAGTCCAGGACAGCCAGAGATACACAGAGAAGAAACCCTGTCTCAAAAAGGAAAAAGAAAAAAAAAGTGTCCAAAAAAAGCAAAACAAACCTTAAAAGATGCTTGCCTGACTATGTATGTGTCTGACTATGAAATCTCTGGTTTTCTTCAGGCAGCAGCAGATTTTTTTATCACTTTAGCTTCCGTTTACTAATTTGGATGATTTAATGAAATTGGTATCTTCTATTTGGTAGGTTTCCTGGAGACAGGGTCTCACATACCTCCGGTTGGTCTTGAGGTCATCATATAGCTAAGGATGGCCTTTAACTTCTGACCTTCTTGCCTTTGCTTCCCAAATCTCGGTATTATGGGTGTACAATACATCCTGGATTGATTTTTATATTTATTTCTTTTATTGCTTTATATGTATAAGTGTTTTGCTTATAGTATGTCTTTGCACTATTTGCATGCCCAATGCTATTGGATGTCATGTGAGTGCTGGGAAGTGAACCCAGGTCCTTTGCAAGAGCAGCAAGTGCTCTTACCACCGAGCCAGCCCCTTGAATTAATTTTTAAATTTTACAATGCATGCTTTTTCTTATTTTTTAGCTCTGCCAGATTGTAGAGCTCAGTATACACTTATGTTGACCCACTTATCTCTCCTCCCAATTTGCCAGCCTTCATCTCACCAAAGTTCAGGTGGGACAGGAGGGAGAAGAGGTGGAGAAAACTCTCACCCACACATGCTGTCACAAACCATTTCTAGACCCCAGCAAATATCTACAGCTAGCTTTTCCTCAAGGGATCCTTTCTGTTTTCTACAAATCCACTTTTCACAAATCTCACTACGCAATGCTGGCTGTCCTGGAACTCACAGAGATCCGCCTGCCTCTGCCTCTCGAGTGCTGGGATTAAAGACGTGCGCCACCACATCTGGCAAGATGAAGAAAATTTACCTCACCTTCTCCCTTCTTTTTATCTAATTCCAAATCCCAACACATTCAGCAGCATACCTCTCCCTCCTTCTACTGAGGGTCTTACACTTTCACTTAATCTCTGATGAGATAAAGCCACGGTATGTCCTTTGTTACGTGGCCCACATGGCCTTTGGTAATACTTTGTCCTGGACATCCACGGAAGCACAGAGCAGATGGCTAATCTTTTCTCACTTTTTAAAAGACTTTTAGTGATAAGCAGATTATCAATATTCTGGGTTCCTTAGTCATATCAACAGTCTGCCCAAATATTCCCTCATACCCTTCTCAACTTGGATTGAACTGAGGATTGATTCAAAGTCCACTAACAGTTCTCCACAAAGATCTCTCTGACATCTCTGTCCCTTTCCTCAAAGTATATAGGACAATGATGAGTTATGAACTTGTTTTGCACACACACCCCCTAATGTGGTACATAACGTCTGGCTCCTCTTTAAAGACTAAGGTTTGAGGACATGCCAAGTCACATTTAAAGTACCAAGAGAGGGTGCTGACTGCTCAAGAACCCTGAGGATAACACTGCTCCAAATTCTACTTTTATACATATGGGAGACTATGAGTAACCATGGGCCATAAAAAGAAGGCCCAAGGTTCCCAAAGAATGACTGGAAACTGTCTACAGAAGGATGAGCTTCATTTTGAAAGAAAAAGGTAAGAAGCAAATTTAGGAAAAGTAAACAATGAAAAACATTGTCTTCTGTGGGATGGTGAGAATTAAACATACACACACAAAGACAACCTTCCACAAAACCAATATGCAGTTCTTTCCCCCCAGGGAGATCATTCATGGTTTAGGTGAAACGCCAGAGAAACAAACCACCATTAAAATGGGCCTACAAGTAATCAAATGTCTAAATTGCAGGAAAGGTTCCCTAACATAAGGAAGAGTGACCCCAAAGATCAGGAGATTGTGTTGTCAGTCAAAGTAAAGCAATTGATCCAAACAGAGCAGATAAATATTAGCTAGACAAAGGAAGGATGGTGTTGTGGTGGTTTGAGTGAGAATGGCCCTTATGGGCTCATATGTTTGAATGCTTGTTCTCCAGTTGGTGAACAGCTTGGGAAGGATTAGGAGGTGTGGCCTCATTGGAGGAGGTGTGTCACTGGGGGTGAGCTTGGAGGTTTCAAAAATCCATGCCATTCCCAACTCTCTCTCTCTCTCCCCCCTCCCCCTTCTCTCAGCCTCACGTTTGTGGATCAGGATGTTTGCTCTCATCTACTGCTCCAATGCCATGCCTGCCTGCTAGCTGCCATGCTTCCTCCAGGACAGCACAGACTCACCCTCTGAAACTGTAAGACCCATAAATGCTTCCTTTTATAAGTTGCCTGGGTCATGGTACCTCTTCACAGCAACAGAAGAGTACCTAAGACAGGGATCACATTCTAAGAGGAAAGAACCAAGGGTAGTGGCTTCTGCAGATAATGGAGCTGAAATAGTTTGGCAAGCCAAGAATGGAATTCTGTGCAACAGAGAGTGGTCACTGGAACTGGAAGCAGGGAAATTGTCATGGGCAGTAAAGGGCTCTCATCTGTGCCATAAATAATGAGCTGGAAGGAAGCTAAGTAGCAGGCAGGAGGCCAGAGAGGTACATGTTCTTAGTAAGAGCACTCATGTGTGGACAAATAAGCGGTGGGGGGGGGGGATTAGAGACATTTCTGCCACAGAAATGACACAGCCGTTGAGTGGATTGGTTTAGAAAAATGGCAGAGCAGGGTCCAGTAAGAGTTCTAGGAGTCTGGGCTGATACTGTTCATGGAAATAAACATAGGCAGAGGCCAGGACTCAAACCGGTGATCCCAGCACTTTGGAGGATGAGTAGGAGGATTTCTGTACGTTCAAAGCTGTCCTGAGCTATAGATTAGGTTCCAGATCAGCTTGTGCTAGAGTGAAATCCTACCTCAAATAAACAAACAAACAAAAATATAGGTCTGGGGAGGTAGCTCAGTTGGTAACGTGCTCGCCTTACAAACATGAAGACATGAGTTCCATGCCAGAACCCACGCAGAAGTTCCAGCCACTGTGCTTAAGTGAGGATGTGGGCTTGTAATGCCAGCTTCAGGGCACTGAAGACACGCTGAAACCTAGTCAATCTAGCTTAATTGGTGAAGCATCAGGGCAATAAAAAGTTGCAAAGGAGGTAAACAGCATTGCTAAGGTCTGCCTGTGGCTGTCCTCAGGCCTTGGCACCATTGCATGCACACTTACAAGCATTCATTAAAAAAAAAAAAATACACAGGCAGAGCAGCAGCTTTAAGTCATTCCATGATTTGCCCATTCATCCACCTGACATCTATTAAGGTAAATGCTAACAGGAAGTAAACTGTGATCATAGTGTCTTCTGGTAAGTGCCACAGACAGGGGCATAAACAGAAACAAACAGGACAAGTAGACAATCATACCAAGGAATTAGGGCAAGCGCCTAAAATTTTTTTTTAACATTAAAAGTGGGAACATGCTTATGATACCAGCACTTGGGAGGCAAGAAGATCATGAGTTTAAGGACAGAGTAGGCCAGTTGGTTTTTAGGCCAACCTGTGAGTCCCCTAGTGAGGTGAAGTCATTTAATGTACAATTCAGTGGCAACAGATTTTATCTAGTTCCAGTGAGTCTCAGTTTTTAAGGATAAGTATTAAGTTCACAAGATTAAAAAGAGGAGGGAAAAAAGCATTTGAGATTCGGGAAATAATGTTTGCGTTACATAAAACCCAGCAATTTCATGATAGGTGAAGGTAGAGGGAGGAGTGATTGAAGACAAGGCTAGAGAAGGGCCAATAACAGTGTCTAAATTTTAACGTTATGTAGAAAGCTAAGTTGGGGCTAAACATGAACAAGCTTCCAAGATTATTAATCTAAAAATAGTAATGGGGATGTGTTGGGGTAATCTGAAAGTTCCTTGTATTTTGTTGTCCCAGAACAAAATTACTGGTCCCAGAATCTGGTTGCTGCCCTCTGTTGTGTGAACCTTGCTCTACCTGATTTGGAGTTGATTGGTTGAATACAATGCTGGAGCCTGGACTGGGTGGAAGAGAGGTAGGCAGGGGTGGGGATGGGGGGTGGAGGGAGGTTGGCAGGCTTTTGGAGCAGAGAGGATCACTGGAAGAAGCACCACTAGGAAGGAAGGAGAAGACATGCCATGGGTTAGATGGAAGAACATCACTCCACATGGCCTGGAACATTGGCATAGCATGGAAAAATAACAGCCCAGAGGGACGTGTGTATATATATATTGGGGTTTTATTTGGGGAATAGAGTTAGTTAAAAGCTAGCTTAGCTGGGCTAAGATTGTACAATCTAGGCTAAGGCTTGATAAAATCCATCAGGTGTCTATGTGATTATTCATAAGTGGGCTAAGGGATAACTCCATCACCCTAATAACCATAAGTATCAATTACAAATAATTACTAAAACAGGGATGCTTCAGCTGGAGAAGAATCAGAGAAACAGGCTCTATATGTGTGTGTGTGTGTGTGTGTGTGTGAGAGAGAGAGAGAGAGAGAGAGAGAGAGAGAGAGAGAGAGAGAGAGAAGGTGCTAAAAGTCTGAGCAAAGGCAATAACAGAGTAACAGGAAGGAACAAAAACCAAGAAATACAGATGAAGAATTTCTATGACTTGATAGCTGACTGAATGTCTGACTACAAGAAAAAGCAAAGGGTGACTTCAATCTCATCACCCTGCCTTGGGTGGCTGGGGTAACAGTGATGGTGTCCTGGTATTTGTGGAGGGATGGTCAGTATAAGTTGGTCATGCTGAGTTTACATTTTGAGATGTTCAACTAAGTGCAGGGTCTCAGATTCCGCTCACTATGTAGATTAGGATCTAAGAAAAGATGCGGACCGTGGAGTTGGGAATTATCTTTCTGTTTGTATGGGAAGTCATGAGCTTAGATAAGATTCACAGAGAACTTAAAACCTCAGATTGAACTGTTGGGACACATGTTGAAAGTATGTGAACAGGACAGAACTATGTAGTTAAAATGTGTGGTCAGACTAAGGCCAACACAGACTTTAGGGGTCGGGAATGTAGAGTGGAACCAAAAAAAGAGGGGGGCAGGGCATGGGGGATCCAAGGGTTTGTTTCTATTGATAATGCTTTCTAATGATATTGCTCAGATTATGTTATTATCACTAGGGCCCCAATAGACCATACAAATATTTCCACTTCAAAATAAGCAATTTATTTCTCTGTTTATTTCTCCACAGACTTCTTAGAAACAGTTTTTCAAGTACATACAATTTCTTTCCAAAGTCATTTCATAGAAGACAAACGCTCACCAGCAAGAGCTTTCATCCTTTTAAGAAATTATTATTTGTATCCCCTGCTTTGTTCCCCTCTTGGCTCCAATGCCTGAATAGGTATCAGTTCTTAGATCAAAGGGATCAGAGAGGGAAGAAGGCAAAACTTTGAGCTGTTCTGTCCAGGAGGACCTGCCTTCATTTTCTTTTCTTTCTTCTTTTTTTTCCATTTGGTCCCAAAACTCTCCTTTAGTTTCTTAAGGCCAGCTCTCCACAGCCGTGTCCTCCTTTGCTGCTCAGGGCCAGCAAAATGCTCACCTGGCACCCTGAATCTTCCAGAAAAATCTGAGAATAGTGTCTGGGTTGGGAATATGTTCACGTGGGGTTCTGGGAAGGTTTACAGTTGCTCTGGGTATGGGGGAGACAGGGCCCAGGCTAAGATTCTTAGGCCCTAGCTTCATCCTTCTCTCTGCCCATCTTCACCTCTTCCTCATGTGCTTGTCTGGGTTAAAGTCTGGAAGGAATGATGGGAGGCTTGGACTTGTTTTATCTTGAAATGCTGCAACTCTGGCTGATGCCTGGGGGCTGTTACCTCTTTCCTTGCCTTTCCTGGGTACAGCTTTCTGGGGAATGAAGAAGCTGAAGCCCTGAGAGTAGGTCTATGCTGGCTTCCCAAGGGCCCTAATCCCTTTTTACTAAGTTGGATAAATAAAAGGAGGGAAGAGCAATGGTTGACTGATTGAGGGTTTCTCTAAGGGCCTCTTACTTTTTAGAAGGACTTCCTGTTTGTTGTGAAGGCACTGGACTTCAGTGTCTTGCCAGACGTGATGAGGGCCCCAAAGCCCTGTTTGTGGGAGAATGCATAGGCAGAACGTCGAAGGCCTGGGTGTTTTACTTTGGTCTGGACTGGGGGTGGCAGCGGATGTTTCAAGCAAAAATGAATCCTGTTCAGAATCTAGATCCAGAGCATGGGGGACAAGGTTTTCAGACATGGAGGCCAAAGCAAAGGGGATCGTGAGTCCCATCTGTGTAGGTCCCCTTTTCACTCACCTTGTCCGCGTTGACCGGCCAGAGCAGTGGTTTGATAAAGTTGTATCCAATCACAGGGATCATACAGAGCACTGTGCTGAGGATGAGGCAGAGCCACATGTGTGGCTGGCTCAGATTGTTACTTGCCACACCTGTGGACAGCCAACCAGGAAAGGAGAGGCTGAAAATGCTCAGGTAGGGGCAGGAGAAATCAGCCAGGGGTACAGCTACACTCTCCAGTCCCAAGAAGGAAGTTACTGATTTTCAGACAATCTAGTCTCCTGAGAAGTAATATAAATGCAAACAGTCACTATATATTTTACACTTTTCACAACTACTCATTGGATGTTTCCCCTTTCCAGTAAAAAGTTGCTTTGGTGGCTGGGACAATTCATACACCTTTGTCTCCCTCTAAAGGCATGGCTGGACAGTGCAGGGGAGGGAGGTTAGGTTATAAGGGCACCTCAGTGCATTCATGCAAAAACAAATAGTAGGCATTGAGGCCAGCAAGACAGTTCAGGGGGTAACATGCCGCCAGGGCTGGTGACCTGAGTTCTATCCCTGGGATCCACGTAGTAGGTGAGAGCCAACCCCATCAAGTTGTTATTTCTTTCTGTCTCTCTTTCTCTCTCTCACACACACAAATAAATAATTATTTAATAAATAATGTAATAAAATTAAAAAATAAATAGAAAGCTTTGGAGAAGAAAAATGAGTTAGTTCCAGCCAAGAGGTTGGAACCACGCACATATGCATACCTACTCTATGTTTTGTTCATTTGTTAGGCAATGAGAAAGGGAGATCTACGTAGGAGGTGGTAGTACAGGGTGCATCAGCAGGAAGGAGTTTGGACTGGAATTTCAAGCCATTTGATAAAAAAAAAAAAAACAAAACAAAAAAACAAAAAAACCAAGGCTGGAGAGATGGCTCAGCAATTAAAAGCATTGGCTGCTCTTCCAGAGGACACCAGTTCAATTCCCAACACCCACATGACAGCTCACACCTGTCTGTAACTCCAGTTCCGGGACTTCCAGCATCCTCACACAGACACATATGCAGGCAAAACCAATGCACATAAAATAAAACTAAATCACAAAACAAGCAAACAAAAGTCTCCAAAATTATGCTAATAATTCTTGCCCTGTCATTTCAAGAGAGATTTGTGAAGATCAAATAATCTAAAATATTTGAAAAAAAACCTGGAAATCCTAAAAATTAAACATTTTCCTAGAGAGGTTTTGCACTCCCTTGGATAAGAGACTATTTTTTTTTTTTTTTGTCTTTTGAGATAGGGTTTCCCTGTGTAACAGTCCTGGCTGTCCTGGACTCACTCTGTAGACCAGGCTGGACTCAAACTCACAGATATTCTTCTGCCTCTGCTTCCCAAGTGCTGGGGTTAAAGGTTGGCCCAGAGCTCATTTCTTATTCATACCTCTATCTAAGCACTAATATGTAGTTTCTCAATAAACATTAAATTAATAACACTAATAAAACATTAGCATTTTACTAGTCCTTTCCCCGTGCTGTCAGGTCTTACCTAGGAAACTGAAGATGCTGGGGAACATTAGACACAGGCCTTCACTACACAGGAAAAGTACAATGCAGAAGTAGAATCCAGGCTGCCCCAGGTGAAGGCGTGGCTGATCAGCGTCCAGGAGGTCATCTTCAGGGCAATCTGAAAAGCATGTGTGACCTGTCACCACTAAGCCTGCAAAGGAAGATGTTCCCCGTCGACCCTCCCTCCCTCTCTCCACCTCCCTTCTTGCCAGACAGGCTCCCCACACAGTCCCCTGACTCCTTCTACAAGAGGCCACACCTGCATGGTCATCACCCAGATCAAGGTGGTCTGCACTAGCAGAGAGAAGGACTGGAAGTCGGAGATGTCCTTCCCATCACTGCGTTCTGAGTCGAAGATGGCCCCCATGGGGACATAGAACAGCACGAAGGAACTGTAGACACCGTGCAGTAAACACTTTATAAATTCCTTCTTGTTGAAGTACAGGTTGTGCTGTCCTGGCTCATACAGCTCTGGGTAACACAGACTCCATGTTTCATTCACATCCTGGAAACACCACAGGGTAAGGAGGCAGATCAGGGCCTTTCCTAGGTCCTATCCATCCTGATAGAGGTGTCTTGCCTCACTGAGTCTGCTGCCAGGCTTCCCTGGCATTTCCTCATGGAGTGCTGGAGAAGCTGAACAAAACAGTGACCACCGTCCTCTCTAGGCGAGGCTCTATGGTAGAGGAGAGCTCAGAGACAGAAGGTGGGGAAGCACTTGGATGCAATTTGGCTCAGAGGCAGCTGGAAGTGGGGGCTGAGTTTGGCAGAGGGGAGGAACTAAGGTTTAAGCCCCAGGCAGAAGTGTTCCTTTGGTTAAATGGTCTTTGTATCAAAAGCCAGTGGGTGGAGGCAGAAAAATCAATTAGGATTGGCAAATCCTTTAGAAGACCATCATATTGTCTCTTTGGAGACTTTTTCTACCCTGGTGCCCAAAAATGGAGGTTGGTAGAAGAGTCAGGGAGAGAGATATCAGGACTCTTACTACAAGGGGATTTCTAATGAGAACAGACACTGAGCCTGGGCTGGCTCCCTGTGCCATAAGGTATTATACCCACAAACTCGCCTGCCCTTCAGAACTCCCACTGAGGCCTTCCCGCAGCAGCAGTCTCATCCTATTACCTGTGAATAGGCGACTCCTTTCTGTTTCTTGCTTTATCAAGTCTTGGCTCAATGGCTCTGTTCCTCTCTGTGTGTTTTGGGGGATACCTTACTCTCCCTTATGATACTCCCCAGGTGATCAACTCCTTTCCCTGCTCTAGAAATTACTTCCTTCACACCTGGTTTTGGAGATCCCACTCTCACTGTCTTCCTCACTCTTTGAGTCCAGGGTTTCATCTCTGTCTATGAGACCTGCTCCTGGGTCTTACCTTTTCAAACAGACTCAAGCCCAGGACAGGGAGGGAAGTGTAGATCAGATTGTAGCACGTGATGAACCAGGTATCGTGTAGATCAGATTGTAGCAGGTGATGAACCAGGTATCGTAAACTGTCTGGAAGAGTGCCAAGGAGATTGTTTTAGCTTACTTCCCTTAATAAAGCTCTAGCTCCACCTCTCAGGTCCAATGAACCCCTCTCCCAGTCCCCTCCCCAACCCCCACCTACTAACCTGAAGTGTGATAGATTAGTTCCCAGAAATCTGACTGTCTTTGATCGTACTCTACAACCCACATTCCCAGACTAGGGCAAGGCCCATACTGGACTTCCAAGATTGACCTCCTCAACTGCATTGTCCCTCTGGGTACAGAGGACCCAGAACAGTTCCCAGGGCAAGCTAGTCTTGCACCTCTAGAAGAACCTTGAGGTTCTTCTCTTTATCTGCTTGATGGCATTCAGTGGCCTCTGCGGCCCTGAACATGTACTAACAGGGCGAGAAGAGAAGATTCAATGACTCTTCTCCAGCTGGGTGCTCTGTCCTGGGACTGAGTGAGGCCCCATTCCATATTGTCCACAGGAGGTCACACCACTCCCGAAGACCAGATTAGCCTGAGTGGGATTGGGGTGTATCAATCTACACTGTCTGCTGGCTGGTGGAGGGTCTCCCAGGATAATAAATCCTTAGGTTGTTTCTCCTGGGATTCCTTGAGAGACTCCTGAAAGACCTGTCACAGGAAGAAGAGCTCTTCTTATAACATCAAAACCTACATTTCCTCTAGGTTATGATTTCATATTCAATTGCGATATTAATTTATCAAAGGAACAATTTTGTGTGTGTTGGGGGAGACCTAGGCAGCTATAGTTCTAAGTATAGGTGAATATCATGACAGCCTGTCTGTCATGTTCCAAGAGGCTTCTGGAGGGTAACCCAGTATGGATTATGGATGTATGGATGATATACATGGAAATATGGATTTAAAATTTTTTTTTTCGAGACAAGGTTTCTCTGTGTAACAGCCCTGGCTGTCCTGGACTTGCTTTGTAGACCAGGCTGGCCTCGAACTCACAGAGATCCGCCTGCCTCTGCCTCCCAAGTGCTGGGATTAATGGATTTAAAATTTAAAGTACCTCAGGAGCATGTAGAATGTAACTATTATAGCTTTATTACTCTGATGATTTAGAAATAAAGATGAATCTCTCATATTATAATCATAACATTAAAATCAGTATTTAAAAGTGGTGAAGTCCAGTTCCTGAGGATCTGACACCCTCTTCTGGCCTTCAAGGACACCAGGCATGCATGTGGTGCACATACACACATGCAAACAAAACACTCATACATATAAAATAAAGTAAATAAATCTGAAAGTAATAAAAGTGGAGAATTATTAAGATATTATGAACAAAAAGATGACTTTTGATGCTAAGAGAACATCCAGATCCTCCAATTTTTCTTATATATGTTGAAAGCTCTAGTATCAGTGTCAGCCCATGTGAGGGTTCTTTTTTTCTTCTTCTTTTTTTTTAGTCCATGTGAGAGTTCTTAAGGTAGCAGTCAGTAGCAGAACCTTTATGATCTGGAAGCATAAGGTTAATGTAGGTTTGGGATTAACGCAGGGTGAAGAGGTGGATGGCAATGCTTCAAGCACTGGCCTCTCGACACGGACATTACACATGTTTAGGAACTAGAATGGAGGTGACCACCTAACCTCTTACCTGGGCAGAAAATCCATTGTAGAAGGCATACCAGAAGTGCACCAGTGTAAAGGCAAAGTTTTTGTAAAAGAAGTAGTAGAGAAATTTGCACATACGATTATAAGACCAGCGGCCATGTACCAAGAGTAGGCGCTGAAGATAGCGGAACTGGCAGAAGGAGAAGTCACTGCTGAGTGTGGCCTGCATCCCTTCTTGGCCGCTTATGCCAACCCCGATATGGGCAGCTGCAATGAAACCCCAGAAATTTCTAAGACATGAAGATTATTTGCTGGGTTCTTACCCCGAGAAGGGACAGGGAATGCAGAGATGAGATTGTACAAACCTTTTATTTTACACTTGGAAAATACGGCTAGACCCAGTTAAAATGGCACCTTCTTAGTTGACCCTCCTTTTTGACTGATTGCTCTTTCCCCACATACTGGGAAACAGCCCCTCCTGCACTTGTTTTGGATGCTGTCATTCAGACTGCTGGGTATGGTCAGCACCAGAAAGCTGTCCTTTGCTCCAGTGCTAGCCACCTGGACTTTTTCTTACTGTTCAGATAACTGTGATTTAAATTCCTTGTTATCTACAGAAGATACTTAAATGAATTAATACAAGATGAATGCCAATATAGTGCAGTATCTAATTGACCACATTTATCTAAGGGGCTAAAATGTAACTGTTCAGAGGAATGGGCAATGTACATACTTTGTTAGTGAGAAACAAAATCTTCAAGGGACTTAAAGTGATTCTTGCTGGATAAAGCAAGATTCTATTTGATAAAATATAAGACTAAATTTCCTAGAAGTTTTAATAACTTTGTGTCAATTCACTGCTCTGGTCACTGATTTTCTCAAGTACACCTACATTATGGCTTAACAGGATTAACCGAGTTTTCTTTTCCTGAGACAGGGTTTCTCTGTGTAATAGCCCTGGCTGTTCTGGAACTCACTCTGTAGGACAGACTGACCTCGAACTCACAGAGATCCACCTCCCTCTGCCTCCAGATTGCTGATATTAAAGGCGTGCACCTCAACACCTAGCTAGGAAAACTGAAATTTCTAAAGCCCCAAAGACTGGAGCAGGAACCCTTTCTAGAACTGAAGTAGAGGCTGGACTATCTGGAAGTGTTTCCTAATGGAGATGTTTTGTTCATACCTCACAAATCAACACGTTTCTGGACATGCTCTTGAAATGCAAGCTAGAGCATTTCAGCTGCCTGCTTCTACTGACAGGACTTTCAGTAAATCACCGACCCCCTCCAGCCAGGGGTCACAACAGGTTTTAAGGATCACAACCTTAAGGCCACAGACTTCAAAAAAGAGAAAAAATTCTGACTCCTACTCAGAGGTTCTTTCTGTGTACCGGATACCATCTCAGATAGATGGACCAGTGGTCACACAGCTTGCTGTGATGTGAGGGTATGCACGTATTCGTGTGGGGTCGTGCATATCGGTGACTGTAGTCACCTTCATTGCCGAAGTGAATGAGTCTGCATGCACACATTCCTATTGATGGAGACTTAAGTGACAGTCTCAGTGTAAAGGAGATGGAAACAATAAATCCACAGTTCATCAGATGGGTAGGAGCCTGAGTCAACAGCGCAGTACCATTCAAACCAGTTTTGCCCATGGAAGGAGGAAGGGGATAGATAAGTCATGGATGGGGACTACTGCCCACCTCCCCTCACATGCCTTTGATCATGCCGATGTCATTGGCCCTATCCCCGATGGCCAGTGTCACCACCTTCTTGTACCTCTTCACCAGGTCTACCACTTGGGCCTTCTGAAGGGGTGTCATCGGCAGCAGATTACCACCTTGCACATGCATGCTGTTCGAAGCAACTCTAACTCCATGTTCCCTTCTAGAGCATAGGCCTGTAGCACCAGGATACACTTACTGATTGTGTTACCACAAAGTCTCTCTGGGTCAGACCTTCCCTTTGTCCTCTTCCTGTCTTTTCCAGGGCAAACCTAGCTCTTCACAAGGTGCGCTACCCCCAAAGAGGCCCACCTCTTGAATTAGTTCCAGGCACCCTCACATCTGGCTCAACCTCCAGTGGGAAATCATTTATGTCCTCTCATTGGATCAAAACAGTCAGCAGGCCATTAGGCCAAGTGACTTTTGAAGGGTTCTGTTCTACTTGTTTGCCCCTTTCCTTCCCCCTGAGTAACAAGCCATGTTAGTAGAGAAAAACTTGAATAAAGAATAAAGAAGGAATTTTCCTTGGCTGCTTCTTCTTCTTATACTCCTACCTAGAGTAGCCTGGGGAAAGAAGTCTTTCAGGTAAGGGTACCCCAGGGAAAGGGAGTAGGGTGACTTATAAAATAGGGAAGGGATGAAATTTCTCTGAGTTAGGTTGGACCTAGGGATAGAGTGCCTTGGAAGAAGGAAACAGAGTTGTAGCTCTGTGTTGCCCACCAGACTGGAGCCAGTGATGATCAAGCCATAGTTGCCGTTGGGCACCTCATCAAGTACTTTGAAAGGTATTTGGGGTTTCCTGGTGAGGTAAATGTTTATGGGATCTGATTCCAGTAAAGACTCAGGTTTCATCTTCTCCCTTGCTGTCCTGGAAGCCAAAAAAAGTGCGGTCACTTTGTCATCTGAGCCCTACCATTTAGGAAGAAAAAAAGCACATTCAAGGTAAAAGTGGACAAGGAAGACACTAGGCTGCTACAGAACAGCAGGCAGCTTTACTCTCCCATCTCCTGAGGCCTCGGCTGCCACAGGTTACTAGCTAGCCACATTCACGTTTCTCCACCCATGCGTTAAGTCCTGTAGGCCAAATGCTTCTCTATAAAATTATCTCAACTATTTTGGGTGTTTTGTTCATTTCCCTTTCGTCATTTCTTCTATGTACCTACTGTAGAGGGGACCACATTTGGAGAAAGGTGAGTGAAAAGCTTGGGTCCAGCCTGAAGCTGCTTTCTCATGTGTACCTGAGCTCTTGCAGAACAGTTTCCTGATCTGTGCCTTCCACCATGAACACCCCATCCATTTCATCCTTGAATATCCTACAGGAGTAGGCAATGTTCACAGCAGTCTCTATGGAAAAGGAAACACGAGTCTCATTTTTTCATTGGTACATACAGAGACAGTCTTTACAGTGCAAGTTACTTGAACAAGAATAACAAACAGGCTCAGAGCCCAGCTGTCCATGTTTGCCTTGGATACAGTTGAAATGAATTTCTTGTTTTCATGAACCAGGGGAGACTGTAGTCAACATTTACAGGCAAATGTCTACTTGGCTTTGCCTTAGGAGTTATTATGAGCAGCCAGGGTCGCTCAGTCTTAGTCTTCTCTAAAAAGCTTCCTTGCTTGTGAGTGTGTATGTGTGTGCCATAGCACATGTGTGGGGGTCAGAGGTCAATGTGTGGCAGAGCACATGTGTGGGGGGCAGAGGACAACTTGCAGGAGTCTGTTATCTTCTCCTACAATGTGGGTCCCAGGGAATGATGTCAGGTAGTCAACAGTCTTGGTGGCAAGCACCTTTACCATCTGGGGCATCTTGCTGGCCTGTGGACGTATTTCTTTAAACAGTTCCTATTTATATACTAAATTTTATGAGGACAGAGACATACTCAAGTTGCATCATTTCTTTCTTTCTTTTCTTTTTCAGATTTTTTTCCAGACAAGATTTCTCTCTGTATCCTTGGTTACCCTGGACTCACTTTGTAAACCAGGCTGGCCTTGAACTCATAGAGATCTGCCTGCCTCTGCCTCCTGAGTGCTGGGATTAAAGACATGCACCACCACGCCCAGCACATCATTTCTTTATATTAAGAAACCTAGAATTTGGAATAAATTAATACTAAAGAAAAAAATAACATCCAAATCCTGGCTACAAGTGTGATGAGAACTCAGAAGAGAGATGCATTCTTTTCCCCCAGAAATTTCTTACTAGAAGTCCCTGAAGGATTCATAGGACTGTACAGGAGAGGCAAAAGCATTCTGAGTAGAAAAAAAGACTCAAATCCAGGAGTAGGAATTGGTTTAGGGAGGAACATATGAAGATAATTGTGGGTTTAGGGATTGGGTTTGGGGGGACATATGAAGATGATGGTCACAATAGAGGAGATGAGGATATGTGAGTAGCAACAGATTATGGAGGTTCTTGAAGGCTAAAGAGATGCTTACGTCATGAAGTCACTGTATGTCCCTGGGCAGACGGGTAATATAAAGTTAGTATATGTGTGGATGATTATTAAGGTGATGGTTGTATGTAGACTATGCTGAAATTAGTAAGGGCAAGATGGAGAGAGAAGACAGCAGGAGACGAAGACTGAATGAGGGTGGCAGCAGTCAGGATTTTCAGACAAGAAGGTGCCATGTGGTAAGAAAACAGGTCTTTCCAATGCACAGTCAACAACAAGCAAATTAAGTACAAAAGTGGAAAGGAAGATAAGCATCTGCTCAGGGCTTGGTCAGAGCTACTGGTATCTGTCAAACAAAGAGGAAAGAAATGGCTAAACTGGGTAGGAAGAGGGTTGTCCAGGCTAGTAGTTTCCTTTACCTTGCTTATCGCCAGTTAGAACCCACACTTTAATTTTGGCTTTGCTCAGGGTGACAATTGTCTCTGGTACTCCCATTTGTAGCTTGTCTTCTATGGCTGTGGCCCCTAGTAACTTCAGAGAGGAGATATCGGTGAGTGAGGTCAAGGATAAGAGCCACAACAGTAAGCGCTACGTGAAGACTGCGCAGACATTTTGGTACTCTGAGCTGACTGTCCTGGCATGAGGGTTTCCCCAGGAGGGAAAACTCAGCATGCTTTGCCTCTAACACACACACAGTTGTTTGTTTATTTATTTTTTCAGACAGAGTCTTGAAAATGTAGCTCTGGCTGTCCTGGAACTCACTATGTAGACCAGGATGACCTTGAACTCACAAAGATCCACCTGCCTCTACCTTTCAAGTGGTGGGATTAAAGGCCTGTGGCACTATGATGGGCAATACACACAGTTTAACTACACACTGAAATCAAATCTAGAAAGATGACATTAGAGGCTGCAGACAGAAGAGCCTTGCCCAAGTCGTATATAAAGCTCTGTGCTCACACCAAACCACCTGTGTCTTGGTGCCTTCAGTTTTCCCCTGTATCAAGGCACGTTTCCTGGCCCCAGATGTGATGAGTCCCAGAAGAGGTATTTCCAAATTTTCCTTCAACCCTACAAGAGCTTCTTGAGTGTGCCTTATGGTTTGATCTTACTGAGACCATCTGAAACTTTCAGAACTTTCTACCTCCCTGGATTAGAAGAATCTTGGTCTAACATTAAGCCTGTTTATAGTATTCGGAAGGGGTTGACATGGGGATGAGCCCCACAACTAAACTGAGGAGATGGACAAACTACTAAGTGAATTTTTGGCTAAGTCTTCAGAAAGGCAGACAGGAAGGAAAGCTGAGATCTCTACCATCTTTTGTTGTCCCAGAGAATTTCTCTTTTTATAGTAGAGCTAGTCTGGTAACACACACACACACACACACACACACACACACACACACACTCACTCATCTTTTAGGGTAATCGTAACTTCTCTTTTTCTTATGGCCGTAATCCAATCCATCTGCAAATTCTACAGCCTCTCCTCTAAAAGAACAGACTCTGCGCTGTTCTGCTCCTTCTCCTTGGTAGCTGCTCTGCATGCAGTGCTGATTGCATCACCCCTCTCCTTGAGGCCTCCTGCGGTCCCCTGCCCTTCATCATCTCAATCGCTACAGTAGCTTCTGAGGACTCTCACCTTCTCTAACGCAGGGCCTTTGTTCTGTCTCCTTCACTCAGCCTTTCTCAGCTGATGTGATCCTTAACAGGTGAAGCTTGCCCTTGCTCAGGTCTTTTCTGTTGTCACCACGGTGTGCGAAGAGCTTGTCTGCACATCTAGAGAGCTGCTTGGCTTGTCATCTTCCTGAGGGTTCACTCAGATGTCTTCCTCACATTGCAGACTAGCTGCTTTGTTTAAAATACAACAGTGCCTCTGACCCTTCAACCTGAAGTACATGCTGACTTTCTTCTGACATGACTTCATTTTTTTCCCTGTAGTATTTTCACCATCTAACATTCTTTCTATCTATCTATCTATCTATCTATCTATCTATCTATCTATCTATCTATCTATCTATCTACCAATCTATAATTACTTTTTGCCCATCTTCTCTACTGGTATGTAGGACACAGTGACTCATTGGCAGCACTTAATAAATATGTTGAATGAGTAAATTATTTTTATCTTGATTATGACATTAATTCATTCTGAATTATCGAATCTGCATATTATTCAGATTTCCTTTTCTTCTGGATTAATTCCTCCTTCCCTCCATTTCTTCCTCCTTCATTTTTTTCTTCCTTTATTTTGACAGAATATTGATTTTACTACGTAACTGAGGATGAGCCTGCAGTTCCAATCCTCCTGCCTCCACCTCCCAAGTGCTGCAGTTATAGGTATGTGCTCCCATACCCAGTTTTATGTTATATTCAGGATGAAGCCCAGGGCTTTGTGTATGCTAGGCCAGCCTCTACCAACTATGCTATATTCCTAGGCCCAGATTATATAGTTTCTTCAAGTAGATTTTAGGAGGTAAGAAGGACTTAAAAAAAAACCCTATAGTCAGAACAATTTTTCGTAACGGATTTAGAGGATTCTGGGTATGTTCAATCAGTCTGAATTTTTGTGCTTAGTGTTCCATATACAAAAATTTGGGCCTTCCTCATTGAGCCTGCCTATCTTCCTTCCAGAGGAAGCCTCATGTGTGGTCCTGAGGAGGTCACTCTTAGAACCACCGCTCAGTCTGTTAGCTGCCATCCCCACCAGCCCTGCCCTCAGTTCGTCTCTAGCTTCTTCATACTCACCAGCAAGTCTCTTTCAATCTCTCCATAGACCATAGATAACTTTCTTTCTCGGTCCTGTAAATTCATGCAGGCTTCATTATGCTTTTTAATCCAAGTCTGGAAAAATGCTTTGTCCAACTCTCGGTAAGCTACCATGAGGGTGCGAAGGCCTTCACTGGCAAAATCCTAGAAGATATATATGTGTGCCAAGTCTGAGCTGGGTAAGGAGGAGATACGGACTGGCAGACTGACTCCATAGGGCCCATCTGCCTGTAAAATAGGATTTCCTGCTTAGTACCATGGGGCGAGTCTTGTACTTTCTAAGCAACATGTTCCAAGAAAAGTCAGGTGAGGTGACACATGAATGTAATTGTAGCACTTGGGACACTGAGGTGGGAAGACCCTGAGTTCCAGGCCAGCCTAGGTTATAAAAGAGATGGTGTTTCAAAAACTAAAACCATAAATGGATGGGGAAAACAAGAAGGTTGAAAAAGGCCCTCAGAAAAAAGGTTCTAGCTTTTATCTATAGTTTACCTAGAATTTGTTACATGATTCAGGGAAAAATCAATTCTTGTGAGTTTCTTTCTTCCAAGATTTGGATAATAACATACCCCGTACAGAGAGGATTATAATGAATATGGTGTTAGTGTGTGTTTATTTCTTGGACACAGATGTGTCTTAATTAGCAATAGGCACCCCAGCTGCAGAATACACTTGATAATCAGGAGGCCGGGGTGAGACGAGAGCAGAACTCATCCATCTGAGGATGGGCTAAAAGCAGATTTTATGTACTAAGACCAGAAAGTCAATGATAATTCTACATCTAGAGTAAAGTGGATGAGAATTCACTAGCATAAGATCAGAGAAAACATAAATTTGCTCTTATTCCCTGTATAATTTCTCAGTTGGTGTTAACTCCACGTATAAACAATGTAAGGCAATACACATAGGGAACAGCAGATCTTAAGTATCTCTCGTTGGGCCAGAGGTTGCCAGAGACTTAAGAAGTGATAGCAGCAGAAACTGGTCCTCTGCCGGATATAGTTAAGAGGAGAGTACAGCAGCAGGGTCACTGATCCATTTGACAAATCACTTCACAGAATACACCAACATCTCTCATCCCTACTTGTGTGGTTTTCTTTTATCTTAGCATGGAAAAATCATGGCCTAGTGCCCAAGTCCTTCCTGCCACCTGTTTCTATGTGACCTGCTTACAGATCCCTGTTTTAGTGGCCTGGAGCTTGGCTTCTTTCTGTGTGTTGGAATCTGACTCTTAAAGGTTTGCCATCAGTGGTGGTTAGTGTAGTTAAGTTCCATTATAAGTGACTGCTAAGGTTGGCATCAGGAAACATGTCACAACAGTTTCATATTTCAGACCAGGTCTGAAATAGTTTTTTGTGCATCCTTTGAAGCCAGATAGGGGAAATGCTCTTTGGGAAGGTGCTCCAGATAAGAGAGCAGGCCATGAGAAACTACTGAGGCCCACATAGCATGGATGGGAGTGCTGTCTTGTGTGGGACACAAACTGACGTCTAAAAACCTGAGATATGGGCTGGCAAGATGGCTTAGTGGGTAAAGGCACTTGCTGCTATCAAGCCTGACAATCTGAGTTAATCCTCAGGACCCACATCGTAAGAGAGAACCAAGTCCTGCCAACTGTCTGCTCACCCACATACATACACAGACACATTCATTTAAAGCTCGATATATGATTCACATACTTTAAAATCCACTGATTTAAAACACACAGTTCAGTTTATAATTCACCAAGTTTGTAGACTGCTCATCACCATCATCTAGTGCCAGAACATGTCCATCCACCTTCACAGAAACGCGTGTCCATTAGCAGTTACTCCTCACCCCTTTTCTCCCTACTACCCTCTGCAACCACTAATTGACTTTTTCTGTTTGCATTTTAAAACATTTATTTATTTGCTCTGTGTGTGTCTGTCTCTCTGTCTCTGTCTCTCTCTCTGTCTCTGTGTGTGTGTGGTGGGGTGGGGGTGTGTGTAAGTCGGGGGACAGCTGTAGAAGTTGGTTCTCTCCTTCCAGCATGTGGGTCCTGACTCAGGGCATCAAGCTTAATCTGCTGAGCCTAGCCAGAATCTGCCCCATTTCTCTGCAGATGTGTATGTCCAATCATGAAATGCCATCTTTGGCTTTTTTATGTGGCATGTTTTCAAGGCTCATCTATAGCAGCATGTACTGCATTCCCTTTTATTATCAAATATTGCATTGTGGGGGAAAAGCATATTTTATTTATTCTTTTATGTGTTGATGGGCTTACATTTGAGTTACTCCTACCATTTTGCGGCCATGAATAACCTGCTATAAACACTCCAGTATGCTTTTTCTTTGGATGTGCTTTAACTTCTTGGCCACAGAACTGAGAACAGAAGTTCTGAGTCACATGACAACTCTGTGCTGAAGTTTTTGGGGAAATGCCACCCCGTGTTCTTAAATGCCTGTGCCATGTCTGAGGGTTATAGTATTCTACATCTAGATAACATTTATTCTGATCTGCTCATCTTGTTTGAGCCATCATGGTGTAGGGGAAAAACAGTACTTTGTAGTTTTTTAATTTACATTTTTCTAATAACTAGTGATGTCAAGCACCTCTTCATATTTTCCTGGATATTTGTTCTCTGACTTCCAGCTGTGTGTTAATGCCTAGTAAAATAGAATTTTCTTTTTTTTTTTTTCCGAGACAGGTTTTCTCTGTGTAACAGCCCTGGCTGTCCTGGACTCACTTTTGTAGACCAGGCTGGCCTCGAACTCACAGTGATCCACCTGCCTCTGTCTCCCAAGTGCTGGGATTAAAGGCATGCGCCACCACGCCCGGCAAAATAGAATTTTCTACAATCTACTTTATGAAATATTTTACTGACTTGCTGTTCCCTCTCCATCCTGTCTTTGACAAGTACAGGTAGAGGGTAAGACATCTCAGAGTGTATTGATCTGATTTCCCTTTCATGCGACAGCAAGCTGAGGGCACTCTCCTTTTTATCTGAAATATCACAAATGCTAGTGGGTGGAAGTTGAATGAGACAGGGAGGGGGAAGGTGCCCTTGGGGATTGGATACCAGAAGGAGGTATCAAATAGTTGCTCAAATAGCCTAGTGCTTGCTTTCTGCTCTTTACCCTAAAGGTAACATGCCTTGTGGAGTAAGGCCACCATGTCTGCAGACCACATTCTGAAGCGAATACCAGATCTGTAGGATCTCTGGAGGCAAGAATCATAGAGCTATTCTGATCACTGTATGCCATCTCACAGACACGATCCTAGTTATACCTTTAGGGTCTTGTCCCACATAATTCTTTGACATACAAGTTGGAAATGTGGTCATTGAGAATATAACGAAATAAAATAGTTTTAGTCTTTGACCAACCAAAGAAAACTGATGCTAATACACACCCACATAGAAACACCCAACACAGGGACACGTGACTGGTCATGTGTCCAGATGTAGAGAACCACCCACAGCTCCCACCTGCTGCCACCTCAACACTCACATCCAAGTGATCCATGGTCACGTCACTCAGGGACGCACAAGATGGGTGGAGTAGCTCATAGATGATGGTGTCTGCTCCTTTGCAGAACAGCATGATCTGGTC
>CAJQZJ010032188.1:19190036-19202439 GCA_907164525.1 Lophiomys imhausi
TAGACATCTGGTTGTCCTTAGCTGATTGTTCCTGATGTAGACATCTGGTTGTCCTTAGCTGATTGTTCCTGATGTCTTCTGGACCTGGTGCCAAGGAGGGAGCTTTGGAGTATATAGTCTGTATAATCTTGGTGGTGTGTAACTCAACACAAGCTAGGTGAGATCCTGAGATGGGTGCTGGGTCTCAGTGGGCCCCCGAAAGCTCACCCCTTTCCATTGTGTCCCAACTAGGAACTCAGGTCAGGGATTGGATGGGATGAGCTATTGCAGTTTGCAGAGTCTCGAGTTCTAGCAGGTCTTCCTAGTGATGTCAGTGGGGCTTGTAGGACCACAGATTGTGGGTTAGAGCAGCAGATCTCCTGCCGCTAGTATGTCTGGTCAGAGTGTCAGGTCTGTGGTCATGGTTCCCCCCAGGCGGCTTCTTCTAGGTGGTACCTAGGGCACCTCTGTGCCTCTTGGCCCTAAGCAGTAAGCCATCGTAGTCGTAGTCTGAATCACTCAGGCGGTGCACAAAGGCCAAGAACTCACTGCTCCCACGCTGGGGCTCTAGATGCTGAAGACAGGGTATCCCGCTGAGAAAGGGCAAGGTGCACTGGCTTCCGATATGAACACCACACCCCATCTGCTATGCTTGGACTCAGTGGAGTTCCACAGGCTTTTAACCTGACCACCCTCCTTTCAGCCTGCTCCAATCTTACCATTTCAGTGGCACCGCTGCTCTCCCTTGGGTGCTGGAGCGATTGTGTGGAAGCTGGGCACTCAGGAAGCCAGAAGCTACCTATATCTGGCGGTTGAGGGCTTCCTGCCAAAGCCCTGCAGTGATCGGACCCGTGGGACACTGCACTGGTGCAGGAATTGCAGCCCTCTGCCCTGTCCGGGTGCAATGTTTTTCCACATGATTGTATATCCAGTAGAGGAACCTGTTTGTCCAACACCTTTCTGAGGAAGCCCAGATATGCTTGCCCCTCCCAGATTGCTGCTCTGCTGGAGAGAAATCGAGGTGGTCCCACAGTTCTCCTTTAGCTCAGAATGCATTGTGGATTGCTGCCATAATGGTTCCACCAAGAATATACCTGTTCCTGTGGCTCCACTGATCCTTTTTTTTTTTTGGTGCTGGAATACCACTGTGGAAGTTGGGTGCTCTGAAAGCTGGTGAGTACCCCTATCTGGGGTTTGGAGCCATTTGCTTGGTATTTGAGTGGCTTGTGCCCACTTCTGCAGCGGTATCCATGGCCTCTGCGGCAGGCCCTACAGGTTCCATGCTGGGTGGCCCTGCACCCTCGGTTCTGCACTAGGCTCCTCAGCTAGTAGGTCTGTTTCCCCGAGTGTCTGAGAGTCCCACCAACGGACCCCCGCTAGACCCTGGGTCCGCCAGGTGTGACCTGGCGGGTTCACGCTTCTCAGGTTGTTCAGCTTGTTTATATTTCTGTGATATTGTAGCTATTTTCCCTGAGCTCAAAATGTGTCCCTGCCGACTGCTGGCATCTTAGATCCCCTCATCAATCTATTTTTATTTCCAGTATTTCTAACTGATTTGACAATCTTCAGTTAGTCTGACAGAGCAGCAGGGAACATGCAATACAGTGCACACAAACAGAGCAGGCAGCTACTCTCTCACTTTAGTGGGTAAAGATGGCTCAAGGAGCAGTTCCTGGGTCCCACTCAAATGTGCTGAGTCCAGAATCACACATCTTGGGGGAGGAAAATTGAATTCTCAAATGTCGATATGTAGAATGATAAGACTAAATGATGATTTAGTAAATTGATGAGTGTCATTTCTTTGACTCACCCTGAGACATTAGCAATTTGCTCTAGTCAGTCTTTCCACTGACTGACTACTCAGGAGTTTTGGGACTCTTCTCTAAGATTATTATAACTGAGGTGCTGGATTATTTTCTGAAGGCCATTTTTTTTTTTTTTTTTGGTTTTTCGAGACAGGGTTTCTCTGTGTAACAGCCCTGGCTGTCCTAGACTCGCTTTGTAGACCAGGCTGGCCTCGAACTCACAGAGATCCGCCTGCCTCTGCCTCCCGAGTGCTGGGATTAAAGGTGTGCGCCACCACGCCTGGCTGAAGGCCATTTTTTTTAAAGGCATCCTCAGAGACTTATCTTTGTCAATAAGGTAGGTAAACATAATTTAAAGTCAGACTTATATGTATCTGATACACAACAAACACTACTTTCTGCTTTAAATAGCTGCTTGCTGGGATTGCAGTCCCAGTGAAGTGTAATGGGGTGGGAGTTCACGGGGCCAGGACACATGAGATTTGGGATCTTATCTATTTCTGTCTTTCTTATTATAAGATTTTAGGCAAGAAACTTGATCTCTTTTTAGCTTTAGTTTCCTGAGTAAAATTGGGGTAATTTTTTTTTCTGTCTGCCTGCCTTAGACGATACTGTAAGGATTATAGAAGATAAATGTGAAAGTGATTTGTAAAACTGATACACAAATACACAGTATTACTGGTAATGTTAACTGTGTTGACTTGAGAGAATATGATTTGTTTGGTAGCCTAAGTACTTGTTTGTAAGAATTCTTAGGGCTGAAGAGATGGCTCAGCAGTTAAGAGCACAGGACTTGGGTTCAATTCCCAGCACTCACATGGTGACCCACAACTATCAGTAACTCTAGTCCCAGGGGATCTGACATCCTCTTCTAGCCCCTGAAGGCACCAGGCATGTCCATGGTACACAGACATACATACAGGCAAGATGCCCACACATATAAAAATAAATCTTAAACCGGGTGTGGTGGTTCAAATCTTTTTAATTCTAGCTCCCAGCAGGCAGAGGCAGGAGGATATTTGTGAGTTTGAGGCCAATCTGGTCTACATAGCAAATTCCAGGACAGGACTACATAGAGAAACCCTGTCTCAAAAAACAAACAAACAAACAAACAAGAGGACCTGAGTTCGACTCCCAGCACCCACATGGTGGCTCACAATCACCTGTAACTCAAGTCCCAGGGAACTGACACCTTCTTCTGGGCCTCACTAGCAGCAGGCACACATGTGGTACAAAGACATGCAGGCAAAACATGTAGACACCTAAATAATGCTAATAACATTTAAAAACATTAAAGAGTTAGTAATGAATAACAGTAATTTCTCATTCATTGTTTAAAAACTTTTGGGTAAACTAATGGATGACTTTGCCATATTTGGTTACTAAAGAAACTAAGACACACAGTGACAACAAAGGCACTTTGTAAGTGACAAGAGGACAACTCAACTCACCCTGCAGGGAGTTTTGTCAAAGACAGGTGGACTGGTGAGATCCATCTGTTCTAGAACCCCAGGTCCTCAAGAGCAAAACCTCCTCAGATGGCACCAAGTTTGACCCTATTCAGTGACTGACTCTTCCCCTAAATCAAGAGGTTATTTTTTACTCGCTGCTCTTTCTACTTGTGGTCAGTACTTCCTTGTTAGAAGGTTCCTTCTTAGGTTAGACTTCCAATCACATCACGCCACCCACTTTCAACAAGTCCTGACTGGAACGCAGTCCCAGTCCATGCAGCTCAGAACCCTGCTCACCTTCCACCTTTTCTTCTGACATGACCGTGTGGCACAGTGAGAGGCAGAGGAAGAACAGATACACCAGGTGGTCGTCATCTTCACGGCCTCCACCAAAGTATTATCGTAGAATGAGAACCTAGGGTCGGCCAGGTGGTTGTAGGAGAAGTCAACCTTGTTATTCTGGAACATAAATACCAGAGCAAAGTTCTCAGCCACAGCTGCACATTTTCCAGAATGTCTCATGGGGTTGCTTCTGGAATGTGGTGAGATCTCTCAGGAACTGAAAAGGGGAAACTGAGAGAGATGGCAAAGACACCAAATGTAAGTTTCCTTTCTTTCTTTTTTCCTTTTTTTTTTTTTGTTTTTTCGAGACAGGGTTTCTCTGAATATCTCTGGCTGTCCTGGACTTGCTTTGTAGACCAGGCTGGCCTCGAACTCACAAAGATCCGCCTGCCTCTGCCTCCCAAGTGCTGGGATTAAAGGCGTGCGCCACCACCGCCCGGCTTTTTTTTTGGTTTTTTGAGTCAGGGTTTCTCTGAGTGTCCCTGGCTGTCCTGGACTCACTCTGTAGAACAGGTTAGCCTTGAATTCACAGAGAACTGCCTGCCTCTGCCTCCCGAATGCTGGGATCAAATGTGTGCGCTAACATGCCCAGCTCAAATGTGGTGTGAGTGTGTTTGTGTGTTTGCATGAAGACCTGGGCTGTTTATTGTGGTGTGCCAGAGAAGACCCTTACCACAGGGAAGCATGGTTTGGTGGACCTCTTGCCCATTTGCATGACTTCAAACTTGACCATTCCAGTTCCCAAATCCTATCTGATAATCAAACCTGAGGGTATGAAGGACTAACTGCTCTCTGTAATAACTGGTGTGAGAAGATTCTTATTTCTGGTTTCTTCTGTCCGATTTAGGGAGCTGAGAAAAGAACAGGTCCTGGGCACAATGGTGCTGGATCCCACAGAGAAGAAATGGGTTGGAGATTCCACATGACAAGCTTCAGTACATGCTTGTTTATACACTTAACATTCCCTGACCCACAAGCATACCTGGCTCTTCGTGCCTCTGACTCTCACGGTCTATTTAGTCCTTGCCTCAATATGTGGACCTAACCTTCACTGTTTGCCTGGTTATGACCTTCAGACATTGACTCTCTTCTTCATTCTCGTTGGGCTACTTTCAGTCTCCCATGCCTGAAGACTTCAGCATGTTAATATGTCTGCCTGGTCCAGGTCAGAATTTTCACAGGTCTTTCTCCAGTTCTTTATAGTTGCGCTGCTACCTGTGCTGGGCCCTGATAATGAGATGCACACACGGCTTCTCTTCTTGGTGCAATGTTGGAGAATCGGTTTGTAGTGAGCTATGCTGGCTCTTCTGGAGTTTTGCCAAAGGAAATGCAGTCTCCAGATGCTTATGCCCTATAGTTAGCCAATCGTAAAGGCATGAGCTCTTAGGAGCTTATGGGTTCAGAGGTTTGAGAACCCCCGAGGCTCTTCTAGAACTCTTAAACTGGCACACTCTCCAAGATGACAGGCTGCAGATAAAGTTGGAGAGGAAGGGCTAGCTCCTGCATCACCATGTTATTTGCAATACAGCATCACAGTGACTGTCCACCGGAAGTGGACGGTAACCAGCCCTTCAGATCTGTCAGTCTTCTGGCATCTGGATGGAGAGGATATTGGAAGTAGCAAGATGAAACAGGGAGACCAGCTAGGAGGTGATTTAGTGATTCACAAGGGAAGTGGTGAAGAACTAACAACAAATGTTAAATAAACTTGAAAACACAGGGAGCTGGAATTGATATAGCATATGTCAAGAGAGTAAAAGAAGGAAAGAGTTAAGAATGATTTTATATTTCCCAACTAAACCAATGGATAGAAAGTAAGATCCTTTACCAAGATAGGGTATCCAATAGGGTAAAGAAGTTTGTGATAGTGAAATACAGGTAGTCATCCAAGTAGCCATTGCACACATAATTTTGAAGCTTAGGAAAGTAATCTAAGTAAGCTTTTTTCTTTTTTATAAAAACTTTCCTTCCAGATAAGAAATGTGTGATAACAGAAACCAAGCTGGAGCTGACCTGGAAGCTCCCTTCCTAGTTGATAGCTTTATTAGCTGCTAGTTGCTATGCACACTACCAGGGGAGAGAAGTAGTCATCAGTCTTACCCATGTGTTAACCCTGCTAGCTAAAATAACAAATTGCCCTGGAAAAATATGCCCACTGGTGTAATAATGACCCAAATGTTAAGGCAGTGACCAACCACTTTGTGACTGGATTTAAGGCTTGCTCCCTAAGACAGAATTCATGCCCAGCACTATTCACATAGCCAAGAACCTGGAGGCTAGGTAGGTCACAGGCCACAGGGGAGAACCTGCTGGTATGACTCTGCTAATACACATAGAATTATACTAACTCCTAGTGACTCATTGACAGACACAGGATTCGTGCATTCTTCAGCCCTTACCAGTGAACCCTCTTTCTTCAGCAGATGGAAATTAATATACAAAGTCGCCACTAGAAGGGATTTTGGTTTTATTTTGTTTTTGATAAAGCACAGGTTGTTTTTTCATTCCCTACCTCAACTCTGGATGGATGGGAATAAGAAGGCCACTGGAAGTAAGAGTTAACTGTATGTAAGTCAAGTAGCTAAGAGTTTGGTCTAGCAGGCAGGGATGGAACCACAGATATCCTGAAGGCAAAATGGAAAGTGTAAGAAGAGATGTTTAAAATCAAATTCATAAATAAAAACTGAGTTCCAATACTGGAAAAGACAATAAAACAAACCAGCTAGAGATAGAAAGATAGTTTTAAAACTGTATGAATTAGGAGTATATAATATGTCCACAGGTAGAGCCATTTAGATTTATTTATTTTATTTTTTGTGTATGAGTGTTTTGCCTGCATGTATGTAAGTGGACCACATGCATACCTGGTGCCTGCAGAGGTCATAAGAATGTCAGAAATTTTGTAACTGAAGTTGCAGATAGCTGTAAACCACCATGTGGGTGCTGGGAAATGAATCCAGGTCCTCTGTAAGAGCAACCAGTTGTCTTAGTTGCTGAGCCATCTCTCTAGCCCCCATAGTAAAAGTACTTAGAGACACTAAAAACTGAGCCAATGAGATTTTTTCAGCATCTTGAGTTTGATCACCAGGATCTACATGGTAGAAGGAAAGAACCAATTCCTGGAAATTGTCCTCTGACCTCCAAATACACATTGTGGCAGCTGCCTCATAAATAAAAATGCAATTAAAATAAGAACCTTGGGAGGCAGAGGCAGGCGGATCTCTGTAAGTTCAAGGCCAGCCTGGTCTACAAAGTGAGTCCAGGACAGTCAGGGATATACAGAGAAACCCTGTCTCAAAAAAACCTACCAAAGCTGTGCATGGTGGTGCATGCCTTTAATCCCAGCACTCAGGAGTCAGAGTCAGACGGATCTCTGTGAGTTCAAGGCCTGCCTGGTCTACAGAGTGAGTCCAGGACAGCCAGGGATACACAGAGAAACCCTGTGTCAAAAAACAAAAGAAAAACAAAAAAGAATTTAAAAACTTAAAATTGGATCAATAGTGGCAACAAATGTGTTAGTGAAAGGAAGAGAGTTATTTTTACTATATAAAGACAATTTATAAATAAGAAAAAACAGCAAATGAGTAGACCTAAAAAATAAGTGGGCAAAAGGAGATATGTGAGGGAAAAGAAGAGTACACAGTAATCCAACCTAACTGTAATCACAGCACAGTAAATTAAATGAGACACTGTATTCTTGGATACTGAATGAATCCATGGAGCTGTGGATACTAAACCGCAAGGGTCAGCTATAATCATAAGATTGTGACTAGAGAGAACAAATTGTGCTATACACCTCAAAAACCTGGAAAAAAGCATTCTGAATATAAAAATACCTTTTATTGATTCTTTGCGAATTTCATATCATGTACCCCAATCCTACTCATCTCTTCATTCCTCCACATCCATTTTCTGCCCTTTGCAACCTCCCCCAAAAGAAAATAAAAACAACTAAACAAATCAAAATTTTGCTGTGGGAGCTGCAGTGTGTCACAGTGTGTCCCACAGTATACCCTTTTGTCCACACTTCTTTACTTGCAAGTGTTCATTGCAATGAGTCATTGGTCTATTCTAGGGCTCTGCCTTCTGCTGCACTATCAGTACTGGTTCTTCACTGGGAATCCTCTTGGCTATCCTAATGTTGTCCAGGGTCACGGAGATCCTGCAGCTTTAGATCTGCAGAACCAGCCCCTTCACATGCTCCAGCAGTTCAGAGATGGGGTAGATGGTTGGAGTGGGCTAATTCAAAAAGCCCTGGATCTGGGCCTGGGTTGGTCAGCCTGCCAGCTCTCCTGCCTGCTCTCCAGTACTGCCCAGATGAGAAGTGAGGTCAGCTTTCTGACTCTCACACCTTGGGGGCCTGCTCTCCTATGCTGCCCAGTAGAGGTGTGGGTCATGTATGTATGTATATATGAGAGTATATGTATATATTATATATACGTACATATACAAATAGAGAGAGACAGACAGACAGAGACAAAGGTAGAGACAGAGACAGAGAGAGAGGCTAGACATCTCAGTTGGTCTTCAGTATACACCAGAATCTCAAAGATGTACACTGAAGGAATGGAATTGCCAGAGCAGCTTCCTCCTTCTGTCTTCACACAGGCTGCCAGCAGATGATGTGGGCCAAATTAAAGGTAGATCTTCCCACCTCAAAAGATCTGTACTAAAAGTAGGTCTTCTCATTTCAAATTATTTAATTAAGGAAAAAAAAAACCAGCCGGGTGGTGGTGGTGCACACCTTTAATCCCAGCACTTGGGAGGCAGAGGCAGGCAGAGCTCTGTGAGTTGGAGGCCAGCATGGTCTGCAGAGTGAGTTCCAGGACAGACAGGGCTACACAGAGAAACCCTGTATCAAAACCCTTCCCCCTCCCCCCCAAAAAAAGAAAAAAGAAAAAGACCCTCACTGATGTGCCCATTGGGCATTAGTCAATTCCAGATGTAGTCAAGTTGACAACCAATTACAGCCATCACAGCTTGGTTCAGTATTTCCTCGCTGTGCGTCCTTTCCTCACTTTTGCAATGGTAATGTACATTCTGTGCCACTGTATGTTGGAAGTACATGGTCTACCTTTTGATTTTACAGGGGGTTACAGTTAAGAAATTGCTTTGAGTCTCAGAAGAGTCTTTGGACTTTGAAACAGTTTTGAGACTGAAAGAGTATGGATGGGGACCTTTGAAATTAGACTAAATGCATTTTGCATTATGATATGGCTACAAGTCTAGGGGACCCAGGGAGTGAAGTATGGTGTTTTGAATGAGAGTGGCCTCCCTAGGTTCATTTATTTGTATGCTGGTCCTCAGTTGATGAACTGTTTGGAAGGATTAGAAGGTGTGGTGTGTCTTATTTGAATAGGTGTGTTGCTGGGGGTGGGCTCTGAGGTTTCAAAAGCCCATGCCTGGCCCAGTGATTTTCCTTCTGCCTGTTGCTTGTGGATCAGGATGTAAAGCTCTCAGCTACCATTCCAGCTCCATGCTCATCTGCCCCCTGCCTTAATGATAACAGACTAACCCTCAGAAACTAAGCAAGCCCCCAAGTAAATGCTTTCTTTTATAGTGTTACCTGGGACATGATGTCTCCTCACAGCAATAGAACAGCAACTAAGACAATGACATGAATTGTTTTGAGGATCTACATAGACTGCTGAGAGAAAGAGAGGGGGAGGAAGGAGGAGGAGTTGAAGCACAAGCCAACACCAACAAAACTGTTCTCATACACATCTCTCAAATAAAGATAGGCCATGTATATAAATTTTTTTTAAATTTTAGGTCACTAAAAGGTTGTTATTTCAGGAGTGGAGACTAAATTGTGTAAAGACTCTTTTCTCTCACTTCCCACATATATGTCACAAGCTGTGATTACTCACAGAAGATATTGGCACATTCTGTCCATCGGTGTCACAGGAATATCCTATTGGCAAGGAAACAGAGCAGAGATTTAGTGAAGGGTTTGTAGGAGATTTTTGTCTTATTGTGTGCACTATAAACCTGCTATTTAACTGTTTTTAAGTTACAATTCAGCATCATTAATTACATCCACAGTGCTATACAATTATTACCATATATATACAATATTTGGGGGGAGTCCTGGCTATCAAACCCAGAGCCTCTTGCATGCTAAGCATTAACTTACCAGTACATTTTCAGCATTCAACACTTTGTAACTACTTCAAATAAACACTCCCCATTCTTCCTCATTTCTAGCCCTTAGCCACCTCTTTCTGTTTTTATTTCTATTTTCCTATTCTACATTCGTCACCTGAGGAGAACCATGCAGCATTTGTCCTTTTGTGTCTAGTCATTTACTTAGAACACTATTCTTAAGGTTTATCCATGTTGTAACAGGTACCAAACTTCATGATTGTTGATGACCAGATCATATTACATATATTCATCTATTTATGGATTACTTTAAAATGTCTATTCATCTGTTGATGAGTATATGGGTTAATTCATACCTTTGAGTAATAATGCTGCAATGAATATTTGCAAACACCCATTTTAGTCTCTTTTCCTATTTTAGGAGAGTATCTAGGAAGGAGATTGCTGGGTAATTTAAAAGAGGGCTTTTTTTTTTTTTTTTTTTTTTTTTGGTTTTTCGAGACAGGGTTTCTCTGTGTAACAGCCCTGGCTGTCCTGGACTCGCTTTGCAGACCAGGCTGGCCTCGAACTCACAGAGATCCGCCTGCCTCTGCCTCCCAAGTGCGGGGATTAAAGGCGTGAGCTACCACGCCCGGCTAAAAAGAGGGCTTTATTTTATTAATTTTTTATGTATCCGTGCACATGTGCACGTGTGTGGAGGCCAGAGGACAGCCTTCATGTCATTCCTTAGGACCACACCATCCACAATTTTCATTTCTTCCTTCCTTCCTTTATTTTTGTGTGTGTTTTGTTTTTTGTTGTTATTGTTGTTTTGGTTTTTTTTTTAGACAAGGTCTTTTATCAATCTGGAGCTTGAAGCATAGAAGACATTACTGTTTGCAGTAGTCAGTTGCTGTACACTCTACAACAGACTCAAAACTTACTCTTTCTCAGTGAAGAATTCCTACCCTTTACCAACATCCATCTGAGTTTGTAGTATAAATAACTGAGCATGTTATTTTTTTTTCATATAACTCTCCCCATTTTTCCTTCAGATTCATGGCCTCTTTTTTCACTAATTGCTATTGCATGCATATGTGTGTGTGTGTGTGTGTGTGTGTGTGTGTGTGTACACACATATATATTTCTAAGTATAATCTGTTGAGTTCATATAATGTTACTTGTATGCATGTTTTTAGGGCTTACTATTTAGCACTGGGAAACTACTTAGGACGCTCTTCCTTGGGGAAGCCCATCTTTCCCATTTCCAGATTAGTTAATAAAGGGTTGTGGGAAGGTGAACAGTATTTCAGAGGCTTTGTAGATTTAGTTATGTTTGAAAGCAGCCCGCCAACCAGACTCTTTCTCAGACTCAGGGAGGGCAGGAAAGTGCACATACCGTAGGTCTTCCCATTGATAGAACATTTGTTGAAAATCATCACGTTCTCAGTCAGGGTTCCTGTTTTGTCAGAAAACACATATTTCACTTGGCCGAGCTCCTCATTGAGAGTGGTCGTGCGTGCCTGTGCTGGGGTGTTCTTTGGGGCGTAAAACATCTGCCGATCCCAGTTGATATAGTAACTGTTGCCCAGTCTTATTATGTCAGCACTAAGGAGAAAGCAAGAAAAGAGGGTCTTGGTCAGAGCAGGACAAGCAAATATATTATTTTGGTTTCCTTTCTTATAGGTCCATGATAAATGAGGGCCTGTATGTGGAAAATAATATTTTCCCTAGGGATCTACCTTCTGAAGGGCTTTTCCACACTAGCCAATCCATCCAAACTCTGACCTTGACTACTGTTCTGCAAGGTTTTCTCACCGGGACCCTGACATAGCTGATTAATTTGTTTGAGACATACTTTGCTTCACTCATCTTTTGCAATGTGTCCAGAAAAGTCAACTAGAAAAATACCTTTGAGTAACAGTTAACTTACAAAAGGCAACATTGTTGTAGTTACAAAGATTATTACTGTGGTCATGTCAGGAAGAGGGATTGTTTTATGGGTTCATCCTTTGATCAGTTCCCAGCTGGTAATGGCCAATTGTGATTTGTCTCCACAGGACCTCTCTACATCAGCAGTTCTCATGCGTATCAATTTTAAGAAAGCATACATCCAGGTGTGGTGGCACATACTTTTTTTCTTCTCATTAACTAATTTATTTATTCACTTTAAACTACAGCCTCCTCCCTCCTCTCCTCCCAGTCCCACCCTCTTCGCCCATTCCCCACCTTCTCTGAGCAACCCCCCCACCCCATTACCAACCCGCCCTGGTACAACTAGTTGCATCAGGACTAGGCCTATCCTCTACCACTGAGGCCTGACAAGACAGCCCTGCTAGAGAAAAGGGATCCAAAAAGCAGGCAACAGAATCCATATCAGAGACAGCCCCTGCTCCAATTGGTAGGGGACCCACATGACAACCAAGTTGCCTATCAGCTACATGTGTGTAGGGGCCTAGGTCCAGTCCATGCATGCTCTTTGGTTGGTGGTTTAGTGTCTGTGAGCCCCCAGGTTAGTTGACTCTGTTGATCTTCTTGTGGAGTTCTTGCCCCCTCTGGGTCCCTCTGTCCTTCCCCCAACTCTTCCACAAGACCCCCAGATCTCTATCTAATGTTTGGCTGTGGGTCTCAAAGTCTGTTTAGACCTGCTGCTGGGTGGAGCCTCTTTGAGGACAGTTAGGCTCCTGTCTGCAAGCATAGCAGAGTATCATTAATAGTGTCAGGGATGCTCTGTCTCATAGC
>CAJQZJ010032188.1:19215195-19225268 GCA_907164525.1 Lophiomys imhausi
ATGCCCACCTGACATAGAGGGAAATGGGTACCATGGTGTTGAGGACTATGAAGTAGGACCAGAAAACGAGGACAGAACTTGTAGCTGATGAAGCAATAAAATGTTCCCATGGGAGAAACGCCTGGAAGAAGTAGAACTTGCTGCTCTCCCAAATGCCATGTCCAATTGATAGCAGAAAGCACATTGTGCACAAAACCAGGATGATCTGTACACAAAACAAAACAACAAAATATGAATACACTCCTTCATCCTGCCTTTGGACTCTTAGCTCTAATAAGTGCTTCTCCTTGGAGACAGGGAGGGGCTAGAGTGGCACACAGGGAGAAGAAGCCAGTCCAGCAGGAGCCATCTGTGCCAATCTAACTAACAGGGACTGTTTTACATGGTGCTTAATATTGATAAAAACTCCCCATGGACAAAGAACTTGATATTCAGAGTGGGAGACTATTCTACCTCAGGTCACTTAGATATCGAATAAGAGAAACGGGCTCCAAAACAGTGTCAGAGTCCAAGTTCTTAATCACTCAGGCACTGATGGGGGTGGGGAAGTGGTCACTTTAACACAGGGAAGTGTGTGGCTCTGGCAGCAGTTGAGGGGAGGATGGTGGGGAAGAGCAAACAGCAAGAGCACAGCAAGAGTGAGGAGGATGACAGTCTTCCTTACTTCCTGCGAACAGCTCAGGAACTGGTAAAGTTGAAAAGTAGGCCATGGGGCCACTGAATCCGCACTAGCTCCTCAAGCGCAGTGGTTGTTGGTTGCTGAGTGCCAACTTTGATTCCTTCAGGGTTATATCCAGGAGTGGTACAGATGTGGCAAGTGGGAATTCCACTTCTAGGCTTTACTGCTTTTCACAATGGTTGTACTAACTTATATTCCTATCGATAGAACATAAGTATTTTTTTCCGGGTGTCCCTGCTGTTTTTGTTTTCATGATGACAGCCATTCTGACTGAGGTGAGATGGAATCTCAGTGTAGCCCCCTTGAGCCCCTAGGACAATTTGAGTTGCATTTCTATGATAATCAAAGATACATAAAGATACTTATTTACACTTCATTTTTTAATTTTTATTTTATGTGTATGGATGTTTTACCTCCATGTATGTACATGTCTGGTTCCAGCAGAAGCCAGAAGAGGTCATAAGATCTTCTGGAACTGAAGTTACAGATGGTTGTGAGCTGCTTATGTGGATGCTGGAAATTGAACCTGGGTCCTCTGGAACAGCAGCTAGTGCTCTTAGCCACTGAACCATATCTCCACAGAACAGAGTTTGTTTGTAGTTATATCTCATTATTTATCTGATCATTGATTAGAAGCTGCAAGTAGTTTCCTGATAGATTTTGTAGACTATTGCAGACATGGATCTGCTGCTGCTGCTGAGGCAGTCAAATGCTGTTCTGATTCCTGACTCCTTTCTAGAAACTGGAACTCTTCTTCTTTTCCTGCTTCTCTTCCTCCTTTTCCTCCTTTCCTCTTACATAGTTTTCCTCATTCTTTCCTGTACCCTGCTGCTTTGAGACATGGTCTTGCTATGTAGTTCTATTGGCATCTAATTCACTATGAGTTCAGGCTGTTCTCAACTCATGATCTCTGGCTAGAGTCTTTCTTCATATTTGATTGATATTTTTATACTAAATTTATTTATTTATACACTTTAAAATTGCCATACATGTATATGCCACATGTTGAACGTATTTCCTAGCTCTGTTTCTGCCACCCATCCTTTCTTACCCCTCTTCTCTTATTTGTCCCCTTTGTTCTTCTAAATGATTTTTATAACTTTTCTGCAAAAGCTTTATTTGTGTGTATGGGAATGCACAAGTGCCTGTGGAGGCCCAAGAGGGTATCCGAACCCCTAAGCTGGAGTTACAGGCAGTTGTGCTCTTAATTGCAGAGCCACCTCTCCAGCCCCTCAGATCTGCTTTTATTTTTTATATACATTCATGCTAATCTGCAATCTTTAAACAGGACTTGACGTACATTTTAATTTTTTTCTTTCCAGGAAGATATAAAGTATAATAAAAAGAACCTTGATGCTGAAAAGTTTTGTCTGCCTCTCTAGATGGCACTATTTTTAAATACATGTGTATATGTTGATGTTAATGTGTGCACATGCATTTATATGTATGTTTACCTGTGTGTAGGCCAGAGGATGCCATCCTTAGGAATACCATCCACCTCCTTTGAGAACAGATCTCTCATTGGCTTGGAGTTCACTAATTAGACTAAACTGACTAGCCAGCAAGTGTCAGAGATCCTCCTGCCTCAGCCTCCCAAGTTCTGGGATTACAGGTATACACCATCACACCTGGCATTTTTCACACCTTGCAGTTGTATGTGACTTCTGGAGCTCAGATTCAGGTCCCCCTGTTTTCGAGGCAAGCACTTTATTTGCTGAGCAATCTCCCTAGCCCCAGATGTGATCACCGAATAAAACTTACAACTAATGCATGCTGACATGGATACCTCCCTACAAATGGACTTAGACCCTTCAGAAGTGGAGTCATCTTACATACTTTTATGTTCTCACAGTGTCTTGGTGCACATCAGACACACACTGGATTCTCAGCATGTTTGCTTCTTGTTGGGGATATAAAACCCTTGGAAGAAATAATGTAAGGAAGGACTTCTTGTGATAGTTTAGGGAAAAAGTCCATCATGGTGGGAAGGCATGTGCTGGGTGGTTCTATAATGGGGAACTATATGTCATATTGCTCACATTTTGGGAGGGTAGGAAGCCGAGACTGGAGCCAGACTATAACCCTCAAGGCTGTCCCCTATGGAGTCATTTCTTCTAAGCAGAGCCCACCTTGTAAAGATTCCATAATGCCCCCAAAGTCACTAGCAGTGCAAAAAGTGCTCAAATACATGAGCCTTTGGGGAACATTTTACACACAAACCATAACATGCAATAACATGATCTGTCACCTTTGCCATTTGTTTTCCTGTGGAATTTTATAATATTTACCAGAATTATGTTTCAATTAATATATTTCTTGAATTTTCACTGTTTATAGGTATAATAAAATTGTAATTAATGTGAAAATACTCTAAAAGTTAAAAATCCCAGTACAGATATCAAGTACCAACTGCTACTGCCCTTCAAACAGACACGCAAACTATCGAGTCTGTCAGGCTGGCAGATGATGTCCTATTCTGAAGATGACCTTTGACCATGTGAGCTGGCTTACTGGGTCACGTCACATGCTCCTGGTGCTGTTGAAAGCATCTGCTTACATCACTTTCCTTAATTACTGACTGTGATAATCTGTTTCATTAAAAAATCAGGATATGGAACTTTGCTTACTGCGAAGGCTCAGCACTTAGCAGTGGAAAAAGAGACACTGAATACTTGACACTGCTCCTAATACTCAATAGCCTTCCTAGTTTTTCAATCTGTATGTACTGCATCCAAAAGGACTTTGAAAAGGAAGTATAATTTTAAAACTTTTCTTATTTCCTTTTTTTTTTTCAGTCCCGGAGACTCCATCCAGAGCCTTGAACAAACTATGTGAGTTCTCCACCACTGAGCTATAGCCCCACCCTAAAGATACTTCTCATAATGAGAGAGGAAAGGTAGTTTATAATTTAGACATTGATAAGAAGTAATTAGAAAGAAAAGATATTTAAAGGTGTTTTCGGATTCTAATAACAGAAAATGAAAAGTTTAGGAATTAAGTGAAGATATTATCAGAACAGCTCAGTTATGCATAGAAGTTATTTAAATAATGAAGTTAATGTCTATCCAACAACAAAATAAAAGTAATCTGTGTTCACCAGAATGGACACAAATTATTATGAGTCTTCAATCTAAGCTTCTGTTATCAAAGTGATCATTATATATTATAGTAAATTTTAGATTCTACTGATTTTCTCTTTTGTGATATAAAAACTTGAAATTAACATACAAAGTAATGTATTTCACTATGGCTTGTTCATACATATGCATCATTATACCTTGTTCCGATCTGTCTCCTTCCTTTTACTCCTTCCCCAACCTTCCTGCCCTCCTCTGGCTGGTTCCCTTCCTTCCCCATAAACAATTCCCCCTTTAGCTTTCATATTATATATAATCCTATTACTGTCTCTTCTCTCTCTCTTTTCTTCTCTCTCTCTCTGGCTTTTTGAGACAGGGTTTCTCTGTGTAGCTCTGTCTGTCCTGAACTCACTCTGTAGACCAGGCTGGCCTCAAACTCACAGAGATCTACCTGCTTCTGCCCCCCGAGTGCTGGGATTAAAGATGTGTACCACCATGCCTGGCTTCTCTCCCTCTCTTAAGATATTTTCCCCATGGCTGGAGAGATGTCTCAATGGTTAAGAGAACTTGTTGCTCTTTTGGAGGACCCAGATTCGAACCCCAGCATCTACCTGCATGGGTCTGCACCAGGTCCTCTGCATATATGTTATGGATGTTGGCTTGGTGTTTCTGTGAGACTCCTATAATCTGTCCTAACTATAAGATGTGCTGGGACAATGGTGGCGCAGAATTTGTGGGAGTGGCTAACCAATATCTGGTTTAACTTGAGGCCCATGCAATGAGAGTGAGCCCATCCCCTACACTGCCCAGAGGGCCAGGAACTGGAAACTGGATATCCCAGAGACCTAGCGTAGAACCAAACATGACTCCCCCCAAAAGAAAAATCAATGAAATGATTCCTAATGATATTCTGCTATACTCATAGATCGGTGCCTTGTCCAGTTGTCATCAGAGGGACTTCCTCTGGCAGCAGATGGGAGCAGGTGCAGAGACCCTCAGCCATATATACATATATATAGGGAGTCTAAATTAGAGGTCTCCATCAGGTCCCTCCCCTCTGAGACTGGGGAACCCCATAGAAGAAGGGAAGGAAAGACTGTAGGAGTCAGAGGGTATGGAGGACACTAGGCCCACTGAATCAATTAAGCAGGGCTCACAGGGGCTCAAAGAGACTAAAACAGCAAGCATGGAACCTGCATTGGGTCTCCACTGTATTTTTGGATATTTATGTATCCATAATACATATCTACAGGTCCTCTGTACATATGTTATGGCTGTTAACTTAGTGTTTCTGTGAGACTCCTAACAGTGGAGAGGGTATATCTGTGACTCCTTTGCCTGTTCTTGAGATTCTTTTCTTCCTATTGGGTTGCCTTATCCAGCCTTGAAATGAGGGCTTTCCCTTTGTCTTATTGTATCTTGTTTTGCCCTGTTTGACTGTTGTCTCTTGGAGGCCCACTCTTTTCTGAGAGGAAACAGAGGGCAAGTGTGTCTGGGGAAAGGGAGCATAAGGGGAACTAGGAGGAGTGGAGGGAGGGGAAACTATAGTTGGGATATATTGTATGAGAGAAGAATCTATTTTCTTTTTAAAAAAAATCTATTTATTTATTTTTATGTATGTGTGTGCTCTATCTGAATGTACACCTGTATTCCAGAAGAGGGCATCAGATTACATTATAGATGGTTGTGAGCTACCATGTGGTTGCTGGGACTTGAACTCAGGACCTCTGGAAGAGTAGCCAGTGCTTTTAACCAATGAGCCATTTCTCCAGCCTGAAGAATCTATTTTCAATAAAAAAGAAAAGAAAATGTCCATCCTACCAAAAGTAACCTACTGATTCGATGTAATCACCATCAAAATTCCAACACAATTCTTCACAGAAACTTAAAAAAAACAATGTTTAACATCACATGGAAACACACAGAGACACACACACAAACCAGAATAACTAAAACAATCCTGAATAGTAAAAGAACTGCTAGAGATATCACCATCCACAATCTCAAGTTGTACTACAGAAGTATAGTAATAAAAACAGCATGGTTTCAGCATACGAATAGATACTTTGATTGATAGAATAAAATTGAAGATGTAGACATAATTCCATATACCTACCGACACCTGAGTTTTAACAAAAATACACACTGGAGCAAACAATGCTGCTGGTCTGTAAAAAAAAAAATTTATTAATCTATATTAATACCTATAAAACACCTATAACCTGTAAACACTTAATACCTAATAACACTTTAAAAAAATCCTACTTTAACCCCTTTGAAAGAATATTAATGCCATCTAGTGCAGGTCTGTGAGGGCAACTTGGTTTGCTGTCCCTCTACAGGAACACCGCACACAGTCACTCAGCAGTCTGGCTCTGGCACAGTCCTGCCAGCCCTATCTCAGCTTAGGTTTGAGGCTTTCTCCTGAGAGTCAAGGCCTAAGCTAACATCACTCACCGGCTTGTGGGGACAGCCTGCTTGTCCATGGACACCTCCCGCTGCCTTTTGAACTAGTTGAACCCCTCAGGGCAGCTGCTGCACTGAGTGGCTTAGTCTTGGGCTTTGAGGTCTTTCCGGGGCTATTTTGTTTCTCTGGGCCTCCATCACACCCTCACGTGAGAGGGGTTACCCTCCTGCCTATTTTTGAGGTTCTAGTCGCGGCCTCAGAACTCTGCTTGCCTCCTTCACTCACTCAGCTGCTCTCGGCCCAGGGAAGGATGTCTTCAGTGCCCGGTCCTCTTGTGCTTAAATAGGGCGTGGTCCTCAGGGTTTCTCACAGAAACTCACAGCTCCCAGGCTCTCGAGGTAACTGGTGGCCCTTGGCTACGCCCCTCCACCAGGTGCTTTTTCTTGGATCTCTGTGGCTTTGCAGCCATACCCCTCAGCAAGGCACTGTCTGCAGGCCTCACATTGCCTCAGTCCAATCTGGGCTCCACCCATTTTGGCTCCTCTCAACATCTTTTGAAGAGAGGCATCATCCAAAAGCCCTTTCTCTCAGTTTCCCCAGCATTACCAATCACATCTGTTTGCCTAAGATCATACGCTGCCATGTGCCAGGCCAATCTGCATTCTAAAAGCCTTTACTAATTCACTACAGAAAACCAACTCCCATTACACTGATCAAACTGGATAGAATGATGAAGAATGAAAATAGATCCATATCTAAAACCCTGCAAAAACTCAATTCCAAGTGGATCGAGGAACTCAACATAAAACAAGATACCCTGAGAGTGACAGAAGAGAAAGGGAAACAGCCTGAGCCACTGGTGTAGAAAGGACTCCTTCCTGTACAGAACACTAATAGCACAAACACTACAATCAGCAATTGATAAACAGGACCTCGTGAACTGAAAAGCTTTTGCACAGAAAAAAAAAAAAAAAGCCAGCCATCATTTGAGCAAAGCAGAATTCTAGAGAATGGGCAAAAAAACTCTTCCAATTATACGCTCCTGATAAAGGGTTAGTATCTAGAATATACAAAAACTTTAAAAAACAAAACAAAAACAAAAAAACCCAAACCAAACCAACCAACCGAACAACCCCCACAAAGAAAACAGAAAACCCAGTTAAAATGCACTATAGAACTAAACAGAGTTCTTGAAAGATGAAACACAATGGCTGAGAATCACTTAAAAGAATGTTGAACATTATTAGCCATCAGAGAAATGCAAATTAAAATTACTTTGAGATTTCATCTTACCCTAGTCAGAATGGCCAAGATCAAACAAACAAACAAGCAGGGCGTGGTGGCGCACACCTTTAATCCCAGCACTCAGGAGGCAGCGGCAGTAAGATCTCTGTGAGTTTGAGGCCAGCCTGATCTATAAATCAAGTTCCAGGACAGCTAGTACTGTTACACAAAGAAACCCTGTCTCAAAAAAACAAAACAAAACAAAACAAAACAATCCAGCAAACAACAAACAAAACAAAAAGCCCTACAGCACATGCTGGCAAGGATTCAGGAAAAGTGAGACACTTATTCATTCCTGGTGGGAGTGCAAATTGGTCCAGGAAGTGTGGAGGTTCCTGAAAAAGATGAAAATTGTCCTACCACAAGATCTACCTATACCACTCTTGGGCATAGAGCAAAAGGACTGTACATCTTACTACAGAAATACTTTTCCATACATGTTTATATTGCTCTATTCATAATAACTAAAAATTGGAAATATTCTAGATGTCCATCAACTAATGTATAGATAATGAAAATGAGGTACATATACACAATGGAATATTAATCAGATGTTATGAAAAACGAAATTATGGAGTTTGCAGGTAAATGGTTGAAATTAGAAACAATCATCCTGAGTGAGGAACCTCAGACCCCAGAAGACAAATATTGCATGTTTTTTTTCTTACATATGGATACTGGCTTTAGATGTGTGTTTCAGTCAGAATATCTACAGAGGTTAGGTAGCTAGTAAGGGAGCTCGGGGAGGAAGGAATCTTCCAAGGAAGGGGAAATTGAATATAATATTATAAGAAATAAAGGGGAAACTAGAATAGGAGGATGGTCAGGTGGATAGGAGAGCAGGGTAAAGGATGGAATATGGGAGAGAAAACTAACATTGAAGGCCTGTCTAAAAACCATATAGAAACCTACCACTATAGACACTTCCTAAAATATATACATATATGAAAAGAATATCAGTAGAGTCACCATATTGCGAGGGAGACAATACCCCAATTATATATCTCATGCCATGAAGTAAAACTCCAGTGCCAAGAATGGGTTACATCTTGTTGCATCATTGGCCAAAGGGGTCCATAGATGCCCCCTAACATCATAAGCTATTGTCAAGCCTACTGGTTACCCTCCACAACCTGATGGTCTGGCCCTATTGCTGAAGACACCACTTACTATGTCATCAAACATGAAGAAATTGAGCTGGTACCCAACTAGAAGCTTCCCTCATGGCTCAGAGTTTAAGAGCCCTGGCTACTCTTCCAGAGGATCCAAGTTCAATTTCCAGCACTCACATGGCAGCTCACAACTGTCTGTAACTCCAGTTCCAGGGAATCTGACACCCTCACACAGATATTCGCACAGGCAAAACAACAATACATATGAAATAAAAAATTAATTAATCAGAAGCTTTACCCCTACTGACTAGCACTCATGGTGATGGAAGGTGCTTTGTACACTACCAGATGAGAAAGGTAACCATCAATATTACCTAGCTACATACTCTGTGACCTACAGCAGCAACATGCCTGCAACATATACTTACTGGTGCAATGGTGACACAAATGTTATGGGAATAACCAACCACTTTTAAAAAATGGATTTAAGGCTCACACCATGAGATGGAACCCATAACTGACATTGCTAAAGTGGCAAGAACCCAGGATGAGATAGGTCATGGTCCCTGGGGGTAAACCTGTTTCTGTGCTGCTCAAGGAACACAGTAATAAAATGACCCCTAATCACATATTGCTATTCCTATAGATCTGTACAGCTCTCATCCCTCAGGAAAGTTTCTTCTGTCAGTTGATGAGGATTGACACAGAGACACACAGTGGACAATACTCAGAAAGTGAGAGGCTTTGGAGCATTCAGCCCTTATGGCATAGCATTGTCAAACCGTGCACCTCAAGACTCAAGGATCTATGTAGAAAAGGAGACAGAAAGATTGTAAGAGCCAGAGGTGGTGGATAACTTCAAGGAACTATTGTCATCCAGACACAGCTGATATGATGCACATTTTAACTCATAGAGACTGGGACATCATGCACAAGACCTGCACAAGTTTAAACCAGACAAAATCACAGCATGGAAAAGGAAAAGTGGACACACTGTCCCACCCCTAACCAAGAGGCTATTTACAATTCATACTTACTGGAAGTCCTGGTATATCACCCATACACCAGGGCAGGACTTATGTCCAGGGGTAGTTAGCCACACAAAATGGACTCCATGCACTTTTTGTGCATGCAGTTTTTGTGGATATTTAAAATTTTTTTTCTCATATTAGCTTTTTAGTTTATTGTGATATTTGTTTGTTTGTTTTTTGCTTTTGCTTTATTTTTATTTTTATGGATTGGGGAGGAGCATGAAGTTGAGTGGGTAGAGAGATGGAGACATGATCTGGGAGGAGTTTAGGGGAAGGAAATAATATCAAAAATTGTATGTAAATTTAAAAAATTAAAACTATAAAATATCTTTTCTTCTGGGTGGTGGTGGTGCACACCTTTAATCACAGCACTTTAGAGGCATGCAGATCTCTGAGATCGAGGCCAGCCTGGTCTACAGAGTGAGTACCAGGACAACCGGGGCTACACAGAGAAATCCTGTCTTAATAATACCAAAAAAAAAA
>CAJQZJ010032188.1:19225278-19238101 GCA_907164525.1 Lophiomys imhausi
CCGGGGCTACACAGAGAAATCCTGTCTTAATAATACCAAAAAAAAAAGCCCCAAATAACAACAACAACAACAACCCCCCCCCTCAAAACTTGTTTTCTCTCTCATGATTCTCTTTATTGGTGATTTTCAGATTTCAGGTGGCAGAAGAAATCCTATTTTTCCAATTGAAATATTATAAAATAGCATAATGAGAAGTTGCTCTCTTTGAAGCAGGAACTTGGATAAGGCCAGAGCAAACCCTATCAGATCTCCTGCCTCCACAGCAGACTCTTAAGACTTCTTTGAGGAATGTAACTTTAAAACTATTGGTTAAATAAGGCGTTCTATCAGTCTGTGTGATGTGTTATTAAAGGTCATGATCAAATCTGATGTGAGACAGTATCTATTTCTAAAGCAGGCCCTTGTCAACTCTGCTGTCACCCATCAAAGGCAACAGTTCTTAACTGTCATTATCCTGCAGAGGAGTAATGTGGACTCTTGTACATTGAGTCTTTTCTCTCCTGGCTCACACTTTTATGACCTTTTATGTAGGGTCATAAAACTTCTTGTGACTTTTAAACAACTATCTTCTAATTTAGAAATACCAGCTGCTGCTGTGGACGTGTGTCTGTGCAAAGGGGTGAACTTACCCAGGCCACAAGGACATTCATGAGATGGTTTATATGTGTTCGTTTGAAGGTGGAATGTCCACTGTTCTGCATTAATTTGGTGTCTGGCCCTAAGTAAAAAGGGAGAAATCCAGATCTTACGATCACTGAATATACTCAGAGCTTGTAATTGTGTTGACATATACCTTTATGTTCAGTTATTCTAGCCTCTTATGCAAATCCAACCACAATAACACAGAAGGGAGCACGTGTTTCCTTACTAAGTGTCCACACTGACTCCTTTCTCATGGACACCTCAGCCAGTGCTGATTTTGCCATGAGCTAAGTCAGTACAAGAGTTACACGAGTATCCCTCCCCGCCACCTCATTTGTTTAGCTCAGGGAAGGGATTTTCTGATAAAAGACATATTTATTTTCCTGTGAGAAAACCTGTTGCTGAGTAAGGTTATATTCAAAGATCCTGAGAAGGGATGGCAGGGACAGTGATTTCTTTTTTCTGATTTGAAGCTGGGGAGTTGAGACTTCTCTGTGGCTGAGAGACAGCACAGACAGTGAGCAAAGGTCTTGAATGGCCATGAAACCGATTTGCAAAGTCTTAGAGATATTGCTAGCAGCCTGAGAGGAAATATTCACAAGAGGTTTAGGAAGAAGTTGTAAGTAGTAATTTCTCTGGTCCTTTACCATCTGACTACTGTTTTTACACGTGTTCAAAGGAGGAGTGCCACTAATGTGCTCACAGGGTGTAGCTGGGCTACTCTGGCACGTGAGCAAACGTTGGGAATGCACAGCATGCACTGTAGCATTCTATCCCGTGGAGCCTTCCTTTACAGGTTTGGGGTCTTGAGAAGTTCAAGGCAGAGGGTGGCAGCTACAGGGACCATATTCTTCTAAGATCTTTAGACAGACTGACCCTACTCACCCTGGCTTTCTAGGAGGTAGAGATCATAGTAGAAGTTGAACGCTGCACAGCAGGAGCAGCCACTCAAGTCTGCACCGAGTACCTCCTGAGGCTCTTTATAACGTGAGACCCTGCTTGGAACTCCTGGAAGTTCATCACTGGTGTTAACAAATGCAGAATCAGAAGGAAACAGAGTCACGTTGGACTACAGTTGCTTTGGGAAAAACCAATCAAATGAACTTCCTAGGAGTGGTTTTCCTACCTGTGATAACTGCTGACACACAGTGAAGAAAGTAAGTCTGCTTTACATTGTTTGAGTTTCAAACTAAGCGGCTTAGAAGCTGCCACTCCACATCAAGAATGGATAAACAAAGCTCTGCCAGGGCTTCCCTGGACTCATAAGCTTTTCCAAGGGTAGTAGCCTTATTTCCCACAGAAAGAGAACTAGGAGCCCATGTTTAAGAGTGGATGCTCTAGAAAACACCACCAAAAATCCAAGTTTAGTACTGTTCTCTATGGTAAATCTTTCTCAACTCTTCCTACCCTGATTATGGAAGTAGGAAAGCCTACATTTTAAGTATCTCCTAAAAGTTCATTTGTTGAAAGCTTGGACTCCAGCAGGTGGCACTCTTGTTGGGTAGTAGAAACTTCAGTATGGAACTTAGTTGAGGAAAGTTATTAGGGGCTTTTCTCGAAGGCCCCCTCCTGTCTCTTCTGTGTCTTAGTCACCATGATATGAACAGCTTTGCCCATCACAAAGTCCCACTATGATGGTTGGCCTTGGTCCAAAGCTACAGGACTAACAGGAGGTACTCGGTGCAGACTTGAGTGGCTGCTCCGCTGTGCAGCACTCAACTTCTACTATGATCTCTACCTCCTAGAAAGCCAGGGTGAGTAGGGTCAGTCTGTCTAAAAGCAAGCTTGGACTAACACCTCTGAAACTGAGTAAAAAAAAAAACAAAAACAAAAAAAAAACAACAAAAAACCGACTTTCCTCCTTTTAAATTGTTCATCCATAGGGAAAGAAAAAGAGAAAGTTATCAATGCCTATTGCTACTCAGGGTACAGAGGGGCACAGAGGCTCTCTTTCCCAACCATGCCATGAACCAGGAAAACCTCTCACTGCATTTTGTGGGTTGTGATTCTAAATGACATCTCAAGATGGGCCACTGACATAGTGATTTTTTCTCTGCACATTATATTTTATATTTTTTATATAATGAGCACTGGTTCATTATATAAAACAATGACCAACATTATATTCCCTTCTTATGGGAGTCTCTACATAATCTTTCATTCACATGATAATTCTGTTGTACTTTGTCTGTATGAACACCCTCCTATGTCTGTATATGGTTGGAAAGACCCATGAATGCCTTATGGTTTTGAAACACAACACCTTCCTCGAACAAGGTGAAGCTGATATGTTGGAAGGACACTGCCTGGAACAAAGTCACTTTTCCCTCCATTTCTTCTTAAATTTACCTCCCCACCAATCTAGCACTGAGCTACTGTTCTGACATATGCTTGAATACTGTATTCACACCCTGAGAATTAACTACCCACAAGTAGGCAGTGAGGGATGGGTCTGGCGGTGGCTGTAAGGAAGGAAGCATACCAGTGTAAATAACCAAACCATAGCACCACTCCGTGTTCCTGATGATGCAGCCTCGGAGCAGAAGCCTTTCCTGGTCCAGAAAGTAGGTGTCCCCCAGATAGCTCAGGGTTCCGGAAAACTTGTCCAGCTTGTTGTTGGGAGGTTCACATCGAATTTCGCCTGCAGAAGAATGAAGTAGGGAGAGTAATGGCTCTGTGACCTTAGGAGGAAGCTCAGAAGAATGTCTTTTGTTTGTTTTTAATACAACACTTTTTTTTCTATTTTTCTCAACTGTTCCCTATCCTACATGAAATTCCTTTAGAAAAGCCAAAAAGATTTCAGGGCTGTAGTGAGAATTTTGGTTTCTTTAGAAGACACAGAAATAGCAATATGTCTTCATTTTAATCCCAGGTGTAGAATAATGGGGCTGCTTCAGACTGTCCACAGCAGCTGACTATGATTTGCCTCATGCTCTAGCAGAGGTGTGACTCTGCCACCTTCAGATAGTTTCTGTGGCTGTGTGACATCTGGAATTCTGATGACTCTTCAGAGGATATGTAAATGCTAGGGCCCCAAGAGCTGGGGTGCTGCTGGTGGGTTGTTGGTTGTGGTTTGCTAAATAGTCATGCGCAAAGAAGAAACAACAAGAAGAAATTAGATTTCCTGAAGGCAAAGATCAAATTTGCCCCAAGGAACTAAACCCCCCTAATGAGCAGGAAGTAGTGTAATGATAATGCTGCCCCCTTTCCCCTCTACACTTTTTCCTCTCTTATCTAGTGTTAAGGGGTTGTAAGGGCAGAAAAAAGGAACCCACAAAGTAGCCAAAAGTCTGGCATCAAAACAAACAAAACATAATTCTGTATTGCCATGGATCACCCAGAGAAAACAGCCATAGGGCGACTTATTGGCATCAGTGAAGCTGAGGAAAAGGAAACATCACTTACTCTCAAGTGAACCTACTATTTTTTTCAAAATAGAAAAATTTTCCCTGATTAGTAAATATATCCTTTATAAATAATTTTAACCTTTATTCGATTTTTATTTGGTAACTTTGCATGTATGAGCAGAGGAATGTGTGCAGTAGTGCACATGTGGAGATCAGAGAACAACACGTGGGGGTTGGTTCTCTCCTTCCACATGTGAGTTCCAGGGATCAAGCCCAGGCCACAGGCTTGGAGCAAGTGCCTTTACTCACTGAGCCATCTTGCTAGATCTCCTTTGTAAATGTTTATAACATGCTAAAATGATGAAAAAACTTCTATTTTGAGACAGGGTCTTATTACAATGTCCTTGGCTAGCCTGGAGCTCACTATGTAGACCAGGCCAGCCCCAAGGTCATGGATTGCTGCCCTCTGTCCCTCATGTGCTGGGATTAAAGGCTTTGGAGAAATATTGTAATCTACTCATTCTTTAGGGGGAAAAGCACTATTAGCATTTTGAATTACATCCTTATAAGCTTTTTATCTTGTTCATGTATGTAAGTAAACATGTTCCCCAAAGCATGTCTATATTACATGTATTATACTGGCTTTTTATAATCTATATATTTCTCCTATTATGTTGTGTTATGTTTCTTCCATGTCAATGATTGTCAACTTGCATATTGTTTATAATGAACTGCACAGAATTCCTGTGTGGATGGTGCCATACTTTGTTTAACTAGTTCTCTGCTGGTGAAAGTTTGTCTGTCTCCAAGTAAGCCTGTCTCCAAGCTCACCATTAAAGGCTGACAGCAGCTCCAGGCTATCTTCCATGTCAGTGGTAGCGGAGATGGCTTGCTTCACTTTCAGGTTGGTTTCACTAGAGTAAAGGTCACAGGTTCATCACTGTATGGGACATACACACAATGGAAGAAACACTGGGCCAGTTTGTGCCACTTCCTCATTAGTTTTTTGGTTTTGTATTGTTTTGGTTTTTTCAAGACAGGGTTTCTCTGTGTAACAGAGTCCTGGCTGTCCTGGACTCACTTTGTTGACCAAGCTGACCTCTGCCTCCCAAGTGCTGGGATTAAAGGCGTGCACCACCACCACCTGGCTCCTCATTAGTTTTGAGAAAAATAAACATTGCCAGAAAAATATAGGCTAAGGGTTTGAGTTGGACAATACCTCACACTAGTTGTTCTCATGGGCAGTATGGAGGTGAGAGAATGGCAAGGATCCCACTCACCGCTGTCCTCTTGCCCCTCATACCCTGCAACAACACACCACCACCACTTTACCAACACAGGGGAACTTGCTGGTCAGGTATGTTAGAGAAGCTGAAGGAACATCACAGAGCAACGCAGAGGTGGCATCTGCTTCTGCCAGGAACACAGATTAGGTTCTGCTAGAAGCTGTTTAGAACTCTGAAGAAGTAGTTCTGAGTTCATAAATATTTACAGGGCCCATGGAAAGACCACAATTAACAATTTTTGGATTCAAGGATATACAGAGATAGTAACAACTATAGATTTAAAAAAAGCTTTTGGGCAAAGTATTAGTCAAGACTCTTTAGAGGGGCAGTACTGACAAAATTAATATATATACATGTATATATATTCATAATATATATAATAGGTTTATTTGAATGGCTTACAGACTATAGTCCAGCTAGTCCAGCAATGGCTGTCTCCCAACAGAAAGACCAAGAATCCAGTAGTTGTTCAGTACATGAGGGTGGCTGTCTCAGCTGGTCATTAGTATATTTCAGATCTTGAAGAATTAGGCTCTAATACCAGTGAATCATGAGGGCAAGCAGGGAAAAAGCAATCAATTCCTTCTTTCATGTCCTTTATATAGGCTGCCACCAGAAGATGTGGCCCAGTTTAAAGGTCTACCTTCCCACCTCAAAAGATCTGGATTAAAGGTGGGTCTTCACACTTCAAATAATTTAATTAAGAAAAATCCCTTATGGCGTGCCCAGCCCCTTGGGTTTTAGTTAATCCCAGATGTAGTCAAGTTGACAGCCACAGCATGTCTACCCCTTGTCAAATCAACACACCATCATATCTCCTTATGTCATACTTAATTTCTAAATGAAAACGTTATCCAGCTCATGATTATGTTTAACATGATATAACTATCCCACATACAACTGGAATACATTATAAATTTTAGAACAGGTGGCAATGTCCCTTGAGGGAAATTCTTTTAGTACCTCAAAACTTAAATGATAATCACTGATATTCTCTCAACTGATGCTATATTACATGATAAAGAAATCGAGGAAATGGGGCTGGAGAGGTGGTTCAGTGGTTAAGAGGACTGTCTGCTCTTCCAAAGGTCCTGAGTTCAATTCCCAGCAACCACATGGTGGCTCACAACCATCTATAATGGGATCTGGTGCCCTCTTCTGGACTGCAGGCATACATGCAGACAGAATACTGTATACATAATAAATAAATAAAATATTTAAAAAGAAATCGAGGAAAGAAAACACAAGTATCTGCACAAATGCATTCTTAACAAACATGACAAAACACTCATGTCAACTGTAGTCTCATTTCTGCAACTGGTCACGTGTCCTTAACTGATATTTATACCTACCTTACTCTGCTATCCATTTTGTATTTCCTCCACCCTCAGCAAGATCCCAGCAGATCTTGGCTCTTTTCCTGGAGGAGTGACCCATACTCTCATTCCTGATGGGTCTGTGTCCTTTGTCATCTTGCTTGGATGAGGTTGTTGTAGTTTCCCATTGAGTTTAATCACAGGACATGGTATCAGCAAAGATGCCCTACAGGATCTCCTGTACTCCAGACAATCTCAGTTACCTCCAATGTGGAGAAGCAATCCAACTTCCTCTTGATAATCAGGACCAATCACCCCTCCTAAAACTGTAATTCCTTTCTTAGGCTGAATTAAGGGCATCAGAAGCCCAAAGTGGCCAGGGGGAAGTCTGAGCTTTCAGTTCAATGGAATTTTTGTTGTGTCTCCTAGCGGTAGTGCCCTCCCTTCTGGAACTAAAACGTCTAGGCCAGCAGAATGGAAACAGGAAGCAAAAAATGTTCCTAGTGGATCATTAGAGGTGATAGTGAATAAAACCATTCCCTTTTCCAATCCTTGATTCCTGGATCCATGAATCCTGGATAGGGGAGAAACATATCATATACTAGATGATTGATTCAAAGCATATACCTCTTTAGAGAACACTGGTTCAGCCCTTCAGGTTGTTGCCACTTAACTGGGACTTTAACTACATCTTCAAAAGGTTATTCCATCTTTATAGCAGGCCAGCTGCTTCAGGATGGTGGGGAAGATGGCTGGAGCAGTAGATTCCATGATTGTGGGCCCACTGTCACACTTCTCTGACTGTGAAGTGAGTTCCTTGGTCAGATGCAATACTGTGTGGAACACCATAACTGTGTGTTAGGCATTTGATAAGTCCATGGATGGTGGTTTTGCAAGAAGCATTACATGCTAGAAAGGAAGTCTATAACCAGAATAACTATCTACCCCAGCAAAGACAAAGCATTGTCCATGGGAAAGTGGTCCAAGATAGTCAACCTGCCATCAGGTTGCTGGCTGGTCACCCCAGGGAATGGTACCATAGGTGGGGCTTTGTGTTGGTCCCTGCTGTTGGCAGATCTGGCACTCAGCAGCAGCTATAGCCAAGGTGGCCTTGATGAGTGGAAGTCCATATTGTCCAGCCCATGGATAACCTTCTTCTTTGAAATCATGGCCACTTTGTTCATGGACCCACTGGGCAATGACAGGGATGGCTGGAGAAAGAGGCTGACTCTCCACAGAATGGGTCAGCCTATCTACTGATTGCTGAACTCCTTCCTCTACTGAAGCTACCTTTAATTAGAATTCATATGGGATACAATATCTTCATGTCTTTTTGTCCATGCAAAGAGAGCTATCCATATACTTCTTTGTCAGATGTCTTCCTTACCAGTTTTCCAGTCATGCTCTTTCCATGTCCCTGACCATCCAGCCAATTCATTGGTTACAGTCCATGAATCAGTAAACAATCACACATCTGGTCATTTCTCCTTCCAAGAAAAATATACAAACGGGTAATCCTAAAGTTCTGCCCAGTGTGAGGATTTCTCTTTGCTGGTGTCTTTCAGGGTTGTCCCAGAATGGGGCTGTAATGCTGCAGCTGTCCACCTCTGGGTGGTGCCTGCATCGATGCACAAAAGTTAGTACACCAGGCCCCTATCTTCTCTGTCAACAACTATAGAGAACACCCCATGAGCTCGGGAGCAGAAGGCCGTGTAGAAGGCACAGGATGGAAACTATGAGCATGTGAGCAACCTTCTCATATAACTTGTGTGTGCTTTCAGGATCTGCCTGGGCCTGATCATATATACACCACTTCCATTTGGTAATGGATTGCTGCTGTGCACACCCTACTTTATGACTTGATGGGTTAGATAACACTCACCTCATGATGGGCAGCTCAGGTCAAATGGTAACTTGGTGTCTCGTTGTCAAACATTCAGTTTTCACTAAGGCCCAATAGCAGGTCAAGAGCTATCTCTCAAAGGGAAAATAATTTTTCTGCATAGGATGGTAGAGCCTTGTCCAAAATCCCAAATGTTTCCTCTGTGATTCACCTATAGAGTCTGCCAAAGGCTCCAAACAGCATCCCTATCTGCCACTGACACCTCAAGTACCATCATTGCTGCTGGATCATATGGTCCAAGTGGTAGAGCAGCCCACACAGCAGCCCAGACGTGTTGAAGAGCCTTCTGTTCCAGGCCCCACATGAAGCTAGCAGCTTTCCAAGTCACTTGGTATATGAGTTGGAGTAGCACACCCATGTGAGGAGTGTGCTGTCTCCAGAGTCCAGTTAGGCCACTAAACATTGTACTCCTTCTTGGTGGTGGGAGGGCCATGTGCAATAACTTATCCTTCACCTTAGAAGGAATATCTCTGTAAGCCCCACACCACTGGACTCCTAAGAATTTCACTGAGGTAGAAGGCCCTTGAATTTTGGTTGTTCCCCCCCATCCATACATATAATACATATGTATACTGATGCACATATGTATTACAAGTCCAAAGTGGTTGCTACCTCCTGCTCACTTGGTCCAATCAGCATAGTGTCTCATCAATATAATAAATCAGTATGATATTTTGTGGAAGATACAGATGATCAGGATCCCTTTGAACTAAGTTATGACACAGGGATGGAGAGTTAATATATCCTTGAGGTAAAACTGTAAAGGTATACTGCTGGCCTTGCCAACTGAAAGCAAATTGCTTCTGGTGGTCCTTATGGACAGATAACTGAGAAAAAGGCATTTGCTAGATCAATAGCAGTATACCATATACCAGGAGATATGTTCGTCTACTCAAGTAAGGACATCATATCTGGCACAGCAGCTGCAATTGGAGTCACTACTTGATTGAGTTCAACTGTCGTTCTCCATGACCCATTTGTCTTCTGCACTGGGCAGACAGGAGAGTTAAAGGAGATGTGGTGGGATCTACCACCCCTGCATCTTTCAAGTCTCTGATGGTAGCACTAATTTCTGCAGTTCTTCCAGGGATGCCAGATAGTTTTTTATTCACTATTTTTCCTGGCAGAGGCAACTCTAATGGCTTCCACTTGGCCTTTCCAACCATAATAGCCCTCACTCCACAGGTCACAGAACCAATGTGGGAATTCTGCCAACTTCCAAGTATATCTATTCCAATTATACATTCTGGGACTGGGGAAATGACCACAGGATGAGTTCAGGGACCCACTGTACCCACTATGAGTCAGACTTCAGCCAAAACTCCATTAATCACGTGAAATCCATAATCCCAGACTTTAACTGGAGGATCACGATGTTTCTTAGGGTCTTCTGGAACCAGTACCCAATAGACTCTGGAAAGTCTATGTTTCTCAGTGTATAGTTATCCTTATAGTTATACTTATAAGAGACAGTAGGTCCCTCTGGAGGATAGAAGAAAAGCTAACAGTACAAGTCTCAGGTATTTCATCAAGGTCCTCAGGAAAACCTGGTCCTTTCATTCAAGGGGTTCTGGGTCTGCAAACTGGCTCAAGTCTGGACATTGGTTCATCAGCTGAGATTCTCTCGTGCCGTGATCCAATATAGCCTTTTTTTCATTTGTTTGAGAATTTTTCTGTTCAAAAAGAAACAAAAATGCAGTAGGCTTCTTATCTGTTTCATGCCTGGAATCGCCATGATTGATTATCCAGTACCCTAAGTCCATATGAGTCATGCCACCATAACAATCACTTTGCTGTGCTTCCTGCTAGGGGTCAGGCTACTATGGACAGTGATTTGCCTCTCTTGCCCATTTCAATAACTATGATCACTTTGCCTGTGGTGATTCAGGGTTGTCACATGACCCTTGTTGCACTGCGGGTAGCAAGTAAAACCACTGCATTTAATTCATCCAACTGAGAAGCAGCATCTCCTACTCTAAACTATGGTGCAAGGTCAAGGATGATGACAAAGCTCTTCAAATGTGCTGCTAACCCTCTCATCATTTTGTATTGTGAATGAAAATCTCCGAATAGAAGCTGTGTCTGGCTGCGAACAAGAAACTCCTGGAAGGAGTTTCTATGTCTTCAGAGACTGGTGGACCACATAGAATTTCACTACTGTGGAGAGACTGAAAATTTGTAGGTTCTGATGCTAATTATTTCATCTTGTACTAGTTTAAGCCTTCTAGCACAGCCATTCCTTGTCCCACTGTGATGTGAGCTAACAGCCTGTGATAATAAGTTAAAACCTCTTAGAAGATATTGACTAGCAGAACAGTAACACTGCCAATCCCAGAGCTAAGAATGTCACCAGGTAGCACCTTCAGCCTACAGAACAGCTAGCTCCCACATCTCACTGCGCCTGCCTCTATGGTGTACCCACCAATGTGTTTTATTTTATTTTTTTGAGACAAGGTCTCTCTACATAGCCCTGGATGTCCTAGAACTCACTATATAGAGTAGGTTGGTCTCAGACTCATGGAGATCTGCCTGCCTCTGCCTCCTGAGGGCTATTAAAGGCATGTTATATGCATATTAAATACAAGCCCAGCTCCACCAATATATGTAAAGTTGCCTTGAATTTACAACTGTCATAATTCTGTGACATTACAAAAACTTTGTGAAACTGCTTCCACACTGGAACATGGAATTTGGGGTAACTTAGTCTGTGTTCCTGAGCCATAGTCACTCAAAATGTCTCCAGTTAAACTATCTCTTGTTCCTTTTAAGTTGAGAGGTGTGGTTTTTACACAGTGTCTTACAAGAGGAGTGAAGGGCGTGTCTTCTGGACCTTCCCATTGTGGAGGATTATATTTTACACATGGTACCCACTCTGGCATTGCAACTTCCCGGAGCCTTAAAGTCCCTTCCTCAACACTAAGCCAAGGGATACCAGGCACCTCCAACTCCTTTTCAGTAGACCATCTTTTGACAAATGCTTCAGCCAACCAATCATTCAAATAAACTTTGGACATGTGTTGTTTAATTGTGCAAGCTGCCATATTAAACCTAGAATCTCCACTCAAGAGGGTCCATATCAATAAACCCAGCCTGACCTAGTTCTACATTCCTTCCACTATTATCCCTTGCCCTTAAAATCCATTCTCGTGCATATTCCCAGATTTCTACTTGAGTGAATTAGTAGACTCATTAAGTGGTATGGTGCACCTCCTCATGGACTACACTTTCTATTACCCCTCTAGGAGCCTGCTTAGCCTTAAGTCTGCTTACAGATGTAGAGACCGTTGGAGGGCCCTGAGAGACGTCGGTATTATCTTGCCTGGAGTCTCCTTCAGGGAAGGTTTCTGCTGGTTTAGCAGACAATGAAGTGTTAATTTCCTCAGGAGGTGGGGGTTAGGATACATCCTCTGCTAAGGGTGGAGAGACTATTTCCTCAGGTGTGATAAACCCTTCAGAATCGGAGGGTTCAAAGTTTACCACCTCAATAGGGTCCTCTCACACATCTCTATCCCAAGGTGAAGGGTCCCAACTTACCAATCAGTGTCCTTACTTTAGCCACTGGCACCTTTGAGGCTGGCATTTGAATTGTTGTTGTAGTTCAGCAAACCTAACAATGGAGGCTTAGGTCTGCTCTTCTGCAACTTGAGCTCTGTGGCCACTGGAGAGAAAATTCTCTTCCAGGGCACACTTAGAAATCTTTAGACTGTTAATGCATATCTGGAGTCAGTCAACTGTTTCATTCTTTCTCTTTGCACTGTATCTTGAGGTACTAGAAGTTGGATAATTTATCCATAAATTCATTCATTCTGTTGGCAATTTATCTAGAAATGCTAGATAAAACCACAAGCAGCATTTTACGTATTTTCCCACAAATTGCCAAAAGTTTTATGTACAGAGTCACTAGATTCTTTATTCCGTGCAGCAAACTTTTCAAATATTTCTAACCATGCTCCAATACTACCAGGGAGTCTTCAGTAACTGTAGTTGTTGGAATGTTGGAAAGCCTTTTCCAAAAACTTGAAAAAAATCAGACTTATACTTCTTTTGCTCTGGAACACTGGTTCTCAAACTGTGGGTTGTGACCCCTTTAGGGGGAAAGGTCAAACAACCCTTTCACAGGGATCGCTTAAGACCACTGTAAAACACAGATATTTACATTATGAAGCAGCAACAAAAACAATTTTATGATTGGGGCCACCATAACCATTGCTCTGGAACTATTTGTGGTACCAAAATTTGTATTGTAGGGTTCTCTAGAGGATTAGAAATGACAGAATAAGAATGTGTGTGTGTGTGTGTGTGTGTGTGTGTGTGTGTGTGTGTGTGTGT
>CAJQZJ010032188.1:19238111-19278287 GCA_907164525.1 Lophiomys imhausi
GTGTGTGTGTGTGTGTGTGTGTGTGTGTGTGTGTGTGTGTGTGTGTGATTTCTTCTTAGTATGGCTTACAGGCTGTGATCCAGCTAATCCACCAATGGTTTTCTCCCCCTAAAATTCCAGGAATCCAGCAGTTGTTCAGGCCACAAGGCTAGATCTGTCAGCTGGTCTTCATATACTGGAGTCCCAAGGTGGGCCCTAATACCAGCGACTTGAGAGTGAGGGCAAGCAGGCAAGGGGTGGATACGTCCTTCTCCCATGTCCTTTATATAGGGTGTCATCGGTGTAGCTCAGATCAAAGGTCGACTTTTCCACCTCAAATGATTTAATTAAGAAAAATCTCTCTCCTTCATGGGTATACACAGCTGATTGGGTTTTAGTTTATTTCAAATGTAGTCACGCTGACAACCAAGAATGGCCATTCCAGGCACCAAGAGGAATGCAGGTTGATAGAAAACTCCATAAGACAAGCCTCTGAATTGGTAGCTTCTGTGAGTAAATGAAGGTCCATTTTAATTCCTTTTAGTGTACAGTTATTTCTTTGTTCAAATTTCCTCCTGGAAACTTTGTAACCCCATTCTGAAATTTTACAGTCCTGTGAGTCTCTTTCATAATAGCAAATACCATCGAATATAACTGTCGCTCAGTGTCTTCAGGCAATTGGTTCTAGGGTCCATCAATGCTCAGCTGTTTTTATAAAACAGTCCAGCGTTTACATATAACCAATATACACTCTCTTCATGCAATGTAAATGCCTGTTCTATCTTATTTTTAGGGAGTAATGAGGAGAAAAATCTGTGCATATTCAGTGCAGAGTAAACTTTTTTTCAAATATTTTCAGTCTGAAATTATTAAAGACAAGGAAGGCATAGAGAGCACAGACAGGGAGAGCAGACTGACACAGTTTAGAGATAGAGAATCTGGAGTATTTTCCCCATTCCATATCCAGGGAATGCTCATTATTGCTGCTCATGGCTAAGACTTAGACTTGAGGGTTCCATGGCTGTGGCTTCTTGTCTTTTCTCATTTGGATATTTTTAGTTTTCTGAAAGATGAACTACTACTTCCATGAGAACAAAATTAGTTCCTTGCATCATGCTGCCCTCTGATTTGGCTAAATTTCCTTAATGTAATATTAGGAGGAAACACTTACCCATCTAGGTCTGCTGTTTCAATGTATGTCAGATCATATGGCTCACTGCTAGAGAGTAACAGTACATCTGCCTGCAATCAGAAAAGTCGGAGAAGAGGAAAACAGGAGGCAGCCTCTAACATTACAGTGTGACAGAATGCAGTCCCTCAGGGGTACATGTTCACTGTGAGGTATTGCAGACTCTTGGTTTACTCTCATCATCTGTGACCCATCACTGCGACCACACACTTCTCTCAAGATTGCTCCATTTTATCTGGAGCTGTGATGAGAGATGGACAAAAACAAACTTCTTGCCAGAGGAGTTGATGATCTCCAATGCAGAGTAAGACAGCTGAAGGATACCGAGAGAGGTGGGGGCAAAAATGCTATAGGGCTCCCTGATCCTAATTCAAGGAGAGAAGGCAAAAGTCATGGCCAGGGGAGATACTCACCGAAACAGGGTGATTGTTTTCTAGGTTTTATTACATCTCCTACTTGAACGTTCATCCATTTGACCTCCTCAATCCTGTAAGAAAATGGGCCTTGAATTTCTGATCTGAGAGTTTCCCCAAAGTTCTGTTTTTACAACTAAATAAAATAAATCAAAAGAAACAGAAAAGGCTAAGCCGAATGAAGACACATCTCAGAGGTCCATGTTGGTCTGAGTTGCATGATCTGGGCAGTCAAGGGCAAGCTCTGTGTCTCTTTCCCCAGCATTTAGTTCCGTTCCTCAAAGGTAGCCACTACATTTTAACAGCTTTCCTAGAAAATATCAATTCATAGAATCCTCTACAACATAAATACTTTCAAAGTTATGCAGTAAGATTTTTAATCCCAGTACCTGGAAGGCAGAGGCAGGAGGATTTGTGTGAGTTCAAACCCAGCTTGTTCTACACAGAGTTCCAGGCCAGTTAGGGTTATACAGTGGGACCTTGCCTATAAATAAATAAATAAATAAATAAATAAATAAATAAATAAATAAAGTTAAACAGTAGATACCTTACTTTTTTCAGTTTTCATTTAATGACATACCTTAGAGGACATCTATAGATGTTTCTCATTCTTTTATTAAATAGCTAAAATACATTCTATCATCTGACTTTACTAATTTTATTTGGTTCTTTTATTGAGTTACCTTTGACCCTTCAAATCTTCATTTCCTATAAAAGGGAGTCTGCTTGCATGAGCAGATTCAACAGCACCAGCTCTCTTTCCTTCTCTTTCTCTTTTTGTACTTCAACTTCCCAACAAAATTCATAAGTCACTTCCTTTCTGATAGAGGACACTGCACACGCATGCACAATACATTTTGGAAACATGACCAGCTCCTTTGACTAATTCTATTATGCCAAGTACCCAAAGAGCTGGAAAAGAGAGGGCATACCCAAAACCAATTGTCCATTTTGTTTCTGAATGCACTTGTCATATACATCAGCACTTTATCAAGCACATGAAGACATAACTATTCCAGAACACTTTTTCTGGGAAGACCACCTCTTTGAGAAATGCTATGCTCATGTAATTTAAAATTTATTTAGATTGAATTCACTTTTTGTTTTAGGGATTTTCTGGTAGTAATAAAGAGTGGCTCTCAGTTAGTGCAGCTGGTTCAGGGTCTGCTAGAAGCATCTACAGGCAAGTTCTTAGAGCACTTTCCTATCATATGTAAGGTTTTGGGTTTGATACCCAGCATCCCAAAAAGAAAGATTTCAGTTAAATAGAAACTAATTCTTTTAAAGTTTATCATCAGGCTCTTCTCAGTGTCCTGAGTTACCTGTCTAAAGTACCCACTACATCAAGTTTTAGCAATGTTGACCTCTCCCTGGTCTGGTCCTCCCTAACCTGGCTTTCCTAAGAGAACATACCTGCTGTTCAACAGGATCAAAACAGAGCGGTTGTTGACCTGCTTGTCACTTCGGTGTCTTTTCTAAAATCACATAGAAAATGTTCAGGAAATAGACAAATAGAAAATTGCATGCATAATGTAAACATTTTTAAACACAGCACTGAATGTAGTTCTTGCTTGTGATCCCCTCTTCCATATGTCAAAGCCCTCCTACCATTAAAACTGGCCCAAGAGGCTAAAGCTTACTAGAAGCTGGGAAGGGAGATAGAAAAAGAACTCAGGGAAAAGAAAGAGACACATTTTTGGGCTAAATATAAAAAAACTAATGCCTAGGAGCTTAAAAACAAATAACTCTGTCAAAAGCTGAGAGGACAGGGTGCATGCTAGACAGCACTAGGGAATTCCACGGGGACACACAGAAGCATCTACAGCTTAAAACTAAATACAAAGAGGAAATCCTATATAATGCAAAGGGAAAAATAGAAAAGCTATTATGCAATTAGGACTCTGAAAAACATTAAGGTCCAGAACAGTATAAAATATAGAAAAAATATATATTCACATCTCTCTTATGGACTTAAGAAGGCATCAATGAGTGCGTGGGAACTAGCCACAGTGGACCCCAAGACAGCAGGTGAGAGCAAAGATGGGCGCTGGAGCATGTGCTTGCTACTCTATAAATTACTTCATAAATAAATATGTAAAAATTTAAAAACAGGAAATAGGACAAAAATCATTAATGGGTAGATTTTTTTAAAAAAAGAAATACAAAAGGCTAACACAAAAAGGTGATTGATTTCACTAAAAAAAATATCATTTTTGTTTAAGAGTTGGCAAAGATGGAAAGGACTGATAATAACTAGCTTAACCCAGCATAGAAACAGCATGCTTGCAATCCCAGCTATTAACAGTGGGAGGAGGTGGTAGAAGGACAGCAATCTGAAGCCAGCTTGGGCTACAAAATGAGACCCTTATCTCAGAAAAGTGCAAAAACAAAATCAGTTTGGCAGGAGTGTGAAGAGAGTGGTTTTCTAAGGTACACAGAAACACAAATGGATATAATATTTTCAGAAGGCAATCTGCAAAAATGTTCATTGGGTGTTTTTAAAAATGTGTTTCCCTTTAGGCCTGTTTCCAGAAAGCTCATAATATATACAAACACAGATGTGCTGACTGATATGAATGCCATATAATGAAGTTCACTCAGGACCATATATCATAGAAAAATCCTGGAGACATTTTAAATATTACCAGGAGCTGGTAACTACGTTAAGGTTCATCAATAAAATGGGAAACAACACTGCTGGTGAGTGAACAGAGCCAACATGCATGTGCTGTCATTGACGTCTAACTGAAAAAAGAGAAGTAAGTAATTGTGAGAAGAAAAACGATAATATTTCTTTCATGGGAGTTACACATAAATACAAAATTGGAGACATTTTCTCCTGAGTGAAGGACACTGGGTTAGTTTTGGCTTCTGAGCTTTCATTGCACCATTTATAAGAGAGGAGGTAAAACTGGAATTTATGCTGTGGTTTCTGTGTCAACAAGGAGTTCCTCCCTCCCCTCAAAAGGAGAATGTACAGAACACCAGCCACCACTGATGGAGTCAGTGACAGGAAACTTACTGGATAGTCAAAAAGAGAGTTGAATTTTCTATTGTTTGCCTGCAGGATTCTTACCTCTGAAAGAAAAGAAGAGAAGTGGTGAGAATGCCCTTCTGGGTTAGCCTGGGATGCTCTGTGGTATGGAGGACCCCACCAGCTCCTCACACCATCTTGCTGAGGACATCTGTCTGAAAACAACTTTTGCGTGCTGGGAATGCTGCTTGGTTCACAGAGTGCTTGGCCAAAACGTAATACATTCTGTGTTTGAGCCCATTTCTGCATCAACCAGGTGTGGTGTATGTAGGTTTATGTCAATGTTCATAGGTTTATTCATGTTTAAGCCTGAAACTCAGCAGTGGAGAAATGGAGGCAGAAGGGTCAGAACTCTGTTCAAGGTCATCTTCACCTACATATGGAGTTTAAAACTACTCTGGGATACATGAGACCCTGTTTCAAATGAATAAAAAGTAGATAAAAAATAAAAACTGGATGCCTGGCTAGGCAGTGGTGAGGTAGTTGTGCATGTTGTAGTCTTAGCACTTAGGAGGCTGAGGCAGGAGGATATTGGGTTGGAGGCAAGCCTGAGATTTATAGAAAGGCCCCATCTCAAGGTGCCCACTCACCCGCCCCTCCTCCCTCACCACACAAAAAGGCCAGGGATATAATGTAGTCGTTTTCCCAGCAGGCACAAGGCACTGAGTTCAATCCCTAGTATCACATGAAACCGGGCATTGGTACAGCCAAATCCACTGGAAACAGCCAGAGTCGTGAAGCCAGCATGGCTGTTCCCGCAGAGCTGATCAGATTGCTGCCGTCACTGTTATTCTAGCTCTAACTTTTGGGTTTTGGTCTCTGCATGTTGTATTCTTGGGGACTTTCTGAATTATGATTCATTTTGTCTTTTCCTGAGAAAAATTATGTCTCAGTCTTTTTAGGAAAATCCTAAAATTAACTTTATCTGGCCACTATTTGGAAGTCTTCCTTATGCTCCGGAGATCAGATAAGCACATAGCTAGATGAGGCCATTGTTCCAGGAATCTTCTTGGAGTATCTGCTCCTGAGAAAGCTCAAACAGTATATTGATACAGGGTAAATAGAGACAATTGACAAACTCTGACTGGCCAAGAGAATAAGTTATAGATTCAAGGTCCTTTTTTTATTATAGGCTTAGAGGTCTCCAAAAATGTAGTTTAATTAAAAAAAATAATAGGGGATCACACATGTACACCCATGTAGGAATGAAACTTAGTAAGACAGATCAACTACAACAGACTTTTCTACATTATATCATAGGTGACAAAACATATAATAAAAGAAGTTAGGTATTAGTATTTGTTATTCATAAAGAGACCGGATCAGATATTTTCTGTTTGTCTGGAGTGTTCTCAGATTACAAACATTCCCAACCTAAAAGTAGGCTGTCATTTAATAAATGTGTGTGCTTTGGAGGAGACATTCTTTAGATTGTAGTTATAGGGCTAATAATAAGAATAAAATCTGTTGTTTGCATTTTTAATTGTGACTGAACTTGTAATGAAAAATCAATCACATACTCAAACACCTGGATAATCACTAACCTGTCTTTGTTCTGTGAAACCTGTATAAATGAAAAAGCACCTGGTTGCCAGTCAGTCCATAAAGAAATTCCCTGACTATCTTGTCCAGTAGTCAAGACCTTTGCTCTGGAGTGGTCCTTCCCCAGATACTGGAGGCAGAAATCCTGCACAGAGAGGCTGACAAGAATCTGGACAGGACTTGCTCGGGTCTCCATCCAGTCTATTAGTAACCATGCACATGCAATAAGTCTCCATAAAATCTCATGGAAAAGACCTCAGAGCTTGTGGAAACTGTAGAGGCCAGAAGGGAGGTGAACAAGGACTTACCCATGGGTTAGGAAGGTAGTATATGTCAAACCCAATGGGTGGGTGCTCCTGTTCTCATGATCCATCTAGCTCACTATATATGTCTTCCTCTGGCTCTTATTTGTATATTTTAAAATATTCTTTATATTAAGCGGTATACGTAAGGATGATGTTTCTATGGGTTGTGATGTTCTAACAAAGTAACCAAACTTGTGTGTGTTGGGGGTTGCTCATAAAAAATAAACAAACAAGCCAAAAAAACCAATTTGTAGATCATCAGAAGTTCCAGAGACTTGGACTTTTGACTGCTTTTAGGTGGGGAGAGTTGAGATGAGCCTTCAGCTTGTGAGGCCCAATGCTGTCTAGATGGAGGCAGGATAAGAACTAAATGGGCTGGCAGAGTCTGAGCTGGTATCTGCCGCTCAGGGATGACCTCCTTGCTGCTGAGGAGAAATCTCCACATCGTTTAGCATCGCAGAAATCTCCTGTGTTGACAGTGTTACGAGAGAAGAAGAAAAACAGAAGTTCTTTCCAACACAATTATTCAGTAAATTTAAATTAAGAAATCATCACTGAGCTTCCACATCACAGAAGCTAGAATGCTCCAGCTGGGAGGGGAGGGGAGGGCTGAGTAAGACAGATTCCCAGGCTTTAATTTAAAGGACATTGTGCAAGAATGGGTCTGCTAACTGCAACATTTGGCAAAATCATCATATGGAAACCAGATATGTTACAAACTATAAAAAATGGTGAGTCTGTTAACATGAAAGACTTGCATATATATATACAGCTGTCCCTCCGTATCCGTGGGGTTTGTTTCATGTCTCCGTAGACACTGAATTCATGAAACTCTTACATAACATAATGTAGTACTTTCATGTGATCTATGTAACACCGCTTCAAATATCTCTAAACTAAGCACAACACCCAACTGAATTAGAATATCTTTAAACTACAGTGTTTAGAGAATCATGACAAGAGAAAATGCCATAAATATTTAGTACAGATGCAAATTTTTTCAGATATTTTCAATGATGGTTGAACCCATGGATTTGGAATCCATGGATATAGAGGACTGACTATATAGTACATATCTATTGATGGCTAATCACTAGAAATCTGTGTCCTAATGAAGTATTTCTGTAGTGTCTCAAGTCTTCCATGGCTCAACAAGCATTATGAATTTTTGGCTGGGTCCAGATGGCCTCTTTATTTCTTAGTGCTGTCAGATGGAGCAAGTCTCATCCCTGACCATCTCCAGACTGCTACAAATATAAAAGGACAGGGACATATGTAAGCATATAGGGACTAGTGGTGTACAGAATGGATGAAGCAGGAAGTGAAGTATTCCTAGAGGGAAGGTGCCTGCACTTATTCAGACAACACCAAGAAGAACTTCCTAGTTCTCTTCAGCCTGCATGTTACACCAGATGACCTAGAAACTGGCTGAGGATGGCACTGCTACTGAGCCTTCCACTCTTATCCATTACTGGCTGTGTCTCCACAGAGCTAGCTTCCTCAGAGGGCAGGCCCTAACAACCACTCTGCGCCTTAGTTTGCTGGGTTTACTTTGAAGCTCTTCTGGTTCTCTAAGAATCTTCTTGGCTCATGGCTCCAAAAATTAGGAAGACATTTCCTTCCTTAGTTTTCAAAGTTTCCATACTAGGTTACTGATTCCCCTGATCCTGAACTCAATTTACTGTTCTAAGGGGAATATTTTGCAGTAGGTACTAGGGACATCTATCTATCTACCATCTATATATCTACCTACCTACCTGTCTATCTATCTATCTATCTATCCATCCATCATTTATTCTCTCTCTCTCTCTCTCTCTCTCTCTCTGTGTGTGTGTGTGTGTGTGTTTGTGTGTGTGTGTCTGTAGAGGGAACTTTTTCTAGACATTGAAACCAAATTAATAATGTCTTTAGATAACTGAAGACTATGGACTCAATCTGCTGTCAACTGTGTAATCAGTTTAAGTTTAACCTGCCTTTAAGAGAACAAAGTAATCAACCTTACTATGCCTTGGGTTTCCCATGCAATCAGTTTTTCAACCTAAGTATAACTTTAATCTTAATCTATGTATTCTTCCATGGTCCTAACCCAGAATTGTGTGTGTGTGTGTGTGTGTGTGTGTGTGTGTGTGTGTGTGTTACCAAAGATGCACAAACAAGTGGCTACGAGTTGCCTTCTAGCTGGGTTTATAACCAGTTATGTGGATTATAGTTTGTTCTAGGGGAGTCATGTATTTCTTATTACATTCATTGTGTGTACCAGAATTAATGATTACTAGGAGGATTTCAAGCTGAAATAAGATGGGCAAGCTGCAGATTTATATAAATGGGATTGAAAATATGTTTTCTCATACCTTGTTTTAACTGGTTAGTGGCTTATTTGCAAGAGTTTCTGCTAACCATTGTTAGTCTAGGTTTTCCAAGGCAGTAGAATATGTATGGCCCAGATAATTCAGTGACACGTGGAATTCAGAGATGCTTCAATCATGACCTAAGTCCTTCATGTAATAATTTTCTTTGGTGTTCTAACAGCTACCTGATTGAGGTAGAGTATTAGTCAGTATTGCTAAGATTATGTAATTACTGTACAGGCTATTTTCATAGTTTATTAGGTAGTGGTGTTTAAAATCTTATATTTGCTATTTATGCTTCCAACCATACCAGCATAGTCACTCCATTTAGTTTTAATATCATTTTATATTTGATAAAGTTCTAATATTTTTACTGAATTTCATCTTTCTTATTAGATTTTATTTTACCTTTTTTTAACTTAGCAAAAATTTCACAGGCTTTCTCAAGCACTCCTTTGGGGGCAGGTGTATGCCTATAATCCCAACACTTGGCAAGTTAACGCAAGGAGAACTCAAGTTTGAGATCAGTCTGGAAGACTTGTTCTAAACTCCCTCTCCTCCCAAAGAAAATAATAATTAATTCAAATTCCTTTAGAGCTTGTAAATAATATAATAAAAGCTAAGGGAACTAAGTGTTCTCTATTGTTAATTGAAAGATTACTACCTTACATAAGATAACTTATGAAAGGTTATTTCTACATAAAACAAGAATGACAAGATGTAGTCTGTGTATGGATTAGAATTTTAAAAGATTAGAAATAAGCTTAGGTAATGAGAGTCTAGAAAATGGCCTGATAAAGGAGTTCTGTTGTACAATTAAAAGGGGCAAACATAAAACTCAGGGCTGAAATCAATAAAATAGAAACAACACAAAGAGTTAATGAAACAAAAAGTTGTTTTTAAGAGAAAATCAATAAGATTTACAAACCTTTATCTAAATAAACTAAAATGTGTAGAGAGAATATCCAAGTAACAAAATTAGAAATGAACAGGAAGATATAACAACAGCATTTAGGAAATCAAGACAATCACAAGAGTATACTTTAAAAACCTGTACTCCATTAAATTGGAAATTTTAAAAGAGATGGATAATTTTCCCAATGTATACTACTTATTAAAGTTAAATAAAGATCAGATAAGCAATTTAAACAGTATTATAATCCTTAGTGAAATAGAAGCAGTCAGAATCTCCCAATTGAAAAAAGAAAGCCCAGGGTCAGATGATTTTGGCACCAAATTCAACCAGATTTCAAAGAATTGAGGCCAATAGTCCTCAAATTATTTCACAAAATAGAAACAGAAGGAACACTGACTAATTCATTTTATGAGGCCACAGTTACCCTGATACCCAAACCACAAAAAAAAAAAAAAAAAAAAACAAAGAAAGAGAATGACAGGCCAATTTCTCTTATAAACATAGATGCAAAAGTTCTCAATAAAATACTTGCAAACCGAATCCAACAACACATCTAAAAGATCATCCACCATAATCAAGTAGGCTTCATCCCAGAGATGCAGGGATGGTCCAACATAGGTAAATTGATAAATGTAATCCATCATATTAACAAACTGAAAGACAAAAACCACAAAATCACCTCATTAGATGAAGAAAAGGCCTTTGACAAAATCCAACATCCCTTCATGATAAAAGTCCTGGAGAGATTAGTGATACTAGGGACATACCTCAACATAATAAAGTCAATTTACAGCAAGCCCAGAGACAACTTAAATGGAGAGAAACTCAGAGCACTTCCAATAAAATAAAAAAGACAAGGCCATCCACTCTCTCCATATCTCTTCAATATAGTACTTAAAGTCTTAACTAGAACAATAAGACAAGGAAGACAAAAGGAAGTCAAGGGGATACAAATTGGAAAGGAAGAAGTCAAAATATCTTTATTTTCAGATGATATTATAATATATATAAGTGACCCTAAAAGTTCCACTGGGAAGCTCTTACACCTAATAAACATTTTCAGCAAAGTAGCTGGTCACAAAATTAACTCATAAAAATCAGTAACCCTCCTTTATACAAAAGACAATATACTGAGAAAGGAATCAGGGAAACAATACCTTTCACAATAGCTTCAAATAATATAAAATGTCTTAGGATAACTCTAACTTTCAAGCAAGTGAAAGACTTGTATGATTAAAAACTCCAAGTCATTGAAGAAAGAAATTGAAGAAGGTATCAGAAGATGGAATGATGTCCTATGCTCATGGATTAGTAGGATTAATATAGTAAAATTGGTCGATCTATCAAAAGCAATCTACAGATTTAATGGAATCTCTATCAAAATTCCAACACAATTCTTCAACACAATTCTTTACAGACCTTGAAAGGACAATACTCAAGTTCATATGGAAAAACAAAAAACCCAGGATAGCTAAAACAATCCTATACAATAAAATAAACAAACAAAACTATTGGAGGTATCACCATCCCCAATCTCAATTGTTCTACATAGCTATAGTAATAAAAGCAGTATGGTGTCAGCATAAAAACAGACAGGTTGATCAATGGAATTGAATTGAAAACCCAAAAATAAATCTACACACTAGAATCCATGGTTCTGAAGAAGTAAACTAATTTGCTTTTTCATCACAATTTGATTTCATTTCATAGCCATTATCTGTCCAATGGGCTACAGTCATTCACATATCAGACATAAAACAGCCTTTCTTCACTAAACAGGTCCTTAAAGTAAAGATAACAGGATTGGTACTTTTTTTTCCCTTTCCAGAGTCTCACTATGTAGCTTGTGTCGGCCTCAAACCTGAGATCTTCCTGTCTCTGAGTTCCAAATTCTGGGATTATAACTGGGCCCTGGGCCAGCTGAGATCTGGTTTTTAAGTTGAATTGTAACAGTGAGATCACATAGTATTTGTATTTCTTATAACTGGGCCCCATGGCCAGCTGAGATCTGGTTTTTAAGCTGAATTATAACAGTGAGATCACATAGTATTTGTATTTCTTTGCCTGGCTTATTTCAGTTGCATGATGTTCTTCATGTTCATCCATGTTGTCACAAAGGACAAGACTTCATTTTTTTTTTTTAATGACTGATCCAAGACTGAGGCAGTGATGGGGGAAGGTTTTGGAAGTGCTAATTAAAGGTTCCAAATTTTAGATACAAAGAATAAGCTCGAGAGATCCATTGCTAATATGATGACTGTAGATGATAATGAATTGCATCCTTTTGTGGTCTTATTCTTTATTGACTTATCTTATAAACCAAATAGTTGACTGAATCTCCTCTTTGTATTTTTTCAGGAGCAATTTGTAACCCCCACAGTGGCAGAATTTTCTGTGTTTCCTTAAATAAGCTCTCTAAAGTACCAGCATCAGAATTAGTCAACAAAATATCATCCATATAATGATAAATAATAGATTGAGGAAATTGCCTATGGATTATTTCCAATGGTTGATGTACAAAATATTGACATAAAGTTGGACTATTCAATATTCCCTGTGGAAGCACATTCCAGTGATACCTCTTGATTGGCCTACTATTATTAAAAGTAGGTACAGAGAAAGAAAACCCTTCCCTATCATTTTTGTGCAATGGAATTGTGAAAAAGCAATCTTTTAAATCAATTACTATTAAAGGCCATGACTTTGGTAGTAAAGAAGGTAATGGTATACCAGACTAGATTTTAAGTACACACACACACACACACACACACACACACACACACAACTATCTATGAAAGGTAATGCATGTTAATCAGCACGATTTACTCATTCCAAAATGCACATATATTTTAAAACATCATGTATACATTAGATATGCACATTTTTATTTTCTTTCAAATATGGACATATAGTATTTGTTGCTATGTTCACTTATTTATTTTTATTTCTTTTCTTTTTTTGAAGCAGGGTGTCACTAATCCAGACTGGCCCAGAACAGGCCATCCTTCTGCTCCAGCATCACTGAACTGGAACTATAGTCATGGACCACCATGCTTGGCTAAGAATTCTTTTCTTCTTTTCTTTAAATCTCAGCATCTCACTGCTTAGTTTAACTCTAAGGCCCTAGAGTTAATGAATATTTGTTTAATGAGCAAACACACAGATGAAAAGATGTTTACAAACACGTTCTGTCAAACTGAGGTCAGATTTCTGTGCAGACTCTGTCGAGGAGGGGGATGACCACCTGTCTCCCTGTGGGAGGATCTACAGAGCCACAGAGCAGCTGTGCTGACAGGATCCTTAGCTAAGGCTGAATCTTTGTTTCTGCATGGCTGAAGAGGGAATGTAGAGGGCTTTGCCTAGAAGAGCCTGAAGAGGAAGCTCACTAAGGTCTTTAATGACACCATCCTCGAGTCCTCATAGTTTTCTGAGCCTCTATCCCAACAGCCTAAGATCTTCACTGATCCTTCTGTGTGAGCTCAGTGAGAACACGAGTTGTTAAAAGACTAGGTGCTGCTGGAAGTTTGGTAGAGCACATGCCTAGGTTCAATCCCCATTACTATTAATAAAAATAAAAGTAAAAGATAAGGCCCTAAAGAAAACAAAAATGTCATAATAGGGGAAAAAAATCCTATTTTATTAATCAGAGTCCCATAGAAAGCTGGTTGAGGATTCAGCATGGCAGCACACCTGTTATCCCAACACCTGGGCTGAGGCAGGAAGATTGGGAATCAAGGACAACCTGGGCAACATGATGAGAGTCTGTCTCAAAAACAAATGAACAAACAAATCCACTGATCTGGCAAGCATAACCCAGGACTTGCTGGAAACAGAAGGTCCCACCCTCAAGCCCTTGTATGACCTGTGTGACCCTTCCCTCTCTGAGGCACAAGTGACAGAAACATTATTCATAGTGATTCCCACGGAAGATAAGTGGGACACTTCCCCATCCCACTTCATTTGGAATGTAGGACCAGTGACTTCTCATCGATGTGGTAAAGATACATCAGTCCCATTAGACTAAACTGGTAGACATTGTTTTCACGGCTGTCGAGACACAAAGCCACCTCTGGCAGGAGAATGAGGATCTGAGAAAGTTAAAATAAAAGTCACCTTTAGAAACAAAATGCCTAGATGATATCAATAAAGTGATTTAACTGTTAACAGAGTCTAAAGTTAATCCCTTCTGTATAGGTTTGACAGATTTAGCAAAAAAAAAAAAAAAAAAAAAATCAGAGACCCCAAATAATGAAATCCCATAATCCACCTGAGAAACAATTAACACTAAAAGTCATGCATTGTTTATCTGAAACTCAATCTTACTCAAGCATCTATTCCAGCCTCAGCTACTGAGGTCAAGAAATTCCTAATATCACTGTAGTTGTCTTAAAGAATCCCCCCTCTTTCTTTGCATTTTCATAGTATTCTCAGCTTTTTACCTAAGCATGGCTGTAATGAAGGCTGCTTTTCTCATCAAGTGGACCTCTTATGACTTCTTAGGAAACAATCCAAGACAATAAAATTCACATCTTTTTAAATTCCAAAGAAAAAGAAACAGCAATATGAGAAAAAGTAAAATCAAGTTTCAAGGAAACAATTATTTTAAAGTGATCAGACTTATTTCTAAGAGGACAGATAAAGAAAGACAAAGAAGCCAAAACCATATAATGGAAAAAGGACAGCATATTCAACAAATGGTGCTCATCCAACTGGATGTCCACTTGTAAAAGAATGAAATTGGACCCATACTTATCACCTTGTACAAAACTTAAGTCCAAGTGGATCAAAGACCTTAACATAAGCCCAGTCACACTAAATCTACTAGAAGAAAAAGTGGGGAAAACCCTCGAACTCATTGGCACAGGTGACAACTTCCTGAACAGAACACCAACAGCTCAGGACCTAAGACCAACAATCAATAAATGGAACCTCATGAAACTGAAAAGCTTCTGTAAGGCAAAAGTCACTGTCATTCAAACAAAACGGTAGCCTACAGATTGGGAAAAAAATCTTCACCAACCCCACATCTGACAGAGGGCTAATATCCAAAATCTACAAAGAACTCAAGAAATTAAATGCCAAGAAACCAAATAATCCAATCAAAAAATGGGGAACGGAGCTAAATAGAGAATTCACAAAGGAGGAATCCCTAATGGCAGAGAGACACTTGAAGAAATGCTCAACATCCTTAATCATCAGAGAAATGCAACTCAAGACGACTCTGAGATTCCATCTCACACCTGTCAGAATGGCTAAGATCAAAAGCTCAAATGACAGCACATGCTGGTGAGGGTGTGGAGAAAGGGGAACCCTACTCCATTGCTGGTGGGAGTGCAGGCTTGTGCAACCACAATGGAGGTCAGTATGGGGATATCTTAGAAAACTTGGAATAGCTCTGCCTTGGGACCCAGCCATACCACTTCTGGGTATACATCCAAATGATTCCTCACTGAATCACAAGGAAGTTTCCTCATCTATGTTCATAGCAGCCTTATTTGTAATAGCTAGAAACTGGAAACAGCCGAGATGTCCCTCAACCAAAGAATGGATTAAAAAACTGTGGTACATCTACACAATGGAATACTACTCAGCTATCAGAAAAAAATGAAATCATGCAATTTGCAGCCAAATGGATGGAACTAGAGAAGCTCATTCTGAGTGAGCTAACTCAGACCCAGAAGGATGCACATGGCATCTATTCACTTATAGTCGGATTTTAGCCATGTAGTACAGGATAACTATACTACAACCAATGCACCAAGGGGAACATGAACATAGACTTTTTTTTCCTGTCAATGAGACACTTTGCCCTAGTGGTGCTGCCTTGTGTAGAAAAAAAATTAATTAAATTACTTACTAGTATTTATATTATATAATATAAAAGTTAATTGGTTGGCGGCTGTTAATCCTTAACCAGACATTATAAATGAGAACACAGACATCACATGGATTTTAACAAGCCTTGGCCTGAATTGAGCAATTTTGGCCCATCTAAGCTAGCTCTTTTTTTTTAATAATTTATTTTTTATTTCTTCAAGTTACATCTCAATCACAATCCCCTCCCTACTCCCCCCTCCAGTCCCACCCTTCCACCCTCCTCCCCCTCAACCTCCCATCCTCTTCCCTTGTTTTTTTTTTTTTAGTTTAAGGTATTTCTTTTTTCCCCCCAACAGCTCTCCCTTTCAGTCCAAAAAACGGTTCTTTTTCTTAAAACTATAAATACAATACAAAACAACAGAAATAAATAGGCCACAATTATAAGAGTTATATGGCTTAGCATACATAGCCGAATATGACCCCATATATACATTCGTCCCCTTGGACTGCTATTCTCCACGCTATGCCGATGTTCCTGGCCATGTGGAATGAGGTTCTTTTTTCTAACCCATGGCCTGTGTCCTCCTTCTTCCTGCCGCTGGCTGAAAGGAATTAATCCCCTGTCTAAAAGCGCAGGCTTCCTGTTCTAATCTCAGGAAATCCCACTTTTCTCTGTCTTTGCCCAATCTCAGGCCTCAGCATTTATTTAACCAATCAGAGACAGTGTAACAGACAGCAAACATGACCAATTAACATTTAGAATGCTTAACACTACCCCATCAGCCTTGTATGCCCCCAGTGTATGAGGAGGCTCTTGGCCCTCATATGACTGCTGAAATGGGGTGGGGGACTGTTATGTAGGGACACTCCACTCCAGAGGAGTGTGATGGAAGGGATAGGGGGTAGAGGGTGGGAGGGTGGGACTGGGAGGGGCAGAAAGAGGACACTGCGATAGAGATGTAACTTGAAGTAATAAATAAATATTAAAAAAATAAAGAAGAAACAACACTCCAGAAACTAACTCTAGCAACTTTAGATGCTGGATAACTTACACTGCACAGAATCATCTATTTAAAATGTACACTCCAGTGGCTTTAGTGGATTCACAGGGATGTGTAAGCTAAAGGCTACTTCTGTGTGTTTATTTAAATGCTCTACTGGAATGCATTCTATTTCTAAGGCTCTTTTAACACTTTCATTTTGTATGTATGGGTGTTTTGCCTGCATGTATGTCTGTGCACTATGTGCATGTCTTGTGCCCACTGAGATTAGAGACAGTCCTGGATCCCTGGGAACTGGGGTTACAGATGGTTGTGAGGTGCTTGTGTGTGCTTGGAATCAAACCCAGATCCTCTACAGAACAGTGCAGGCTCTTACCCTCTAAACTGTCTCCAGCCCTCTAATGAGCTTTGTCCACACACCACAGTATTGTGTCTTCCTCCTTCCAGATAGTTTTCTTTTTCTCCTTTTCTGTCCTTTCCTTATTTTCTAACCTTTCCATTTATTTTCTTTTTGTGATTATGCTGTTTTAAAAAAATTTACTCAAAGTAATATGGAATACACTGTCGAAGCTTCCAAAACAAAATTATATGGTAAAAGATGTAAAGTTTCCTTTCTGCATCTTCCACTTCTCCTCGCTAAAAACGATGTGACCTATGAAGACCCTGAGAGCTGAAATTATGCAGTCACACAAAAAATTGTATACAATACACAACATAACACTTACTTGTAATAGCCAAAAAAGTACAAGTAATAAAAATACCTACTAACTGAAGAACAGATAAACTATCATGCATCTCTACAATAGCACCAACCACAGAAACACAATAAAAACTGTTACATGCTGCTGCACAGAGGGATCTTGAAAAGAGGTGAAAGAAACCAGTTACAAAAGTACACACACTGTAACCCTAATGTCCCCATGAGGGTGATGCTTGGTGCTAACCCCAGAGCCTTGCATATCCTCAGCGAGCCCTTTCCCACTGAGGACAGAGACATTAAGAGATTTGTCCAAGAGGACAGAGCAAGTAGCAGAGTTAGGATTCAAGCTGGAGAGAAGTACAGTGTGGCCTTTAATTAGCAAATTAATTTCATTCCTGCACTTTACCCAAGTCAGGCAGCTCCATTCTGAAAGATAGCTCCCTCCTGCACCCTTTACCACCTTGGTCTACCTCAGGACTCCTGAAGGCATGCTGGAATCCTCCCGAGCCCCTGCCAGATCCAATTGTTTTGTCCACAAAAAGACTGCAAAGGATATTAAGCCCCTCAGCATTTTTTAACCCTGTCATCCTCTTTGCAAAAAACAGTTGTAAGGGATGGGAAGAGGGAAAGAAAGAAAGCTTTCCTGGCAAATTTCCGAACACTGTAAAAGTGTAAAAACGAACGAAAATTTAAACTAAAGTTAGAATTCTCATATAGCAAAACTAGGGACTTGTGCTTACAAGCATGAAGTATTTCCTTCTGCGAAATGCATTTCCTTTCCTGGTCACTTTCTTGGTGGGCTGCTGTTTTGACTGGTAAGTTGGATGAGTCTGTCATATACACGCATGTGCATGCACACAGTGAACACACATGAACACACACGTTCAGAGGCAACAGGAAGGATGTACAGATTTCAATTTCTTTTTCTGAGTTCACCTACCTTCTTCACTTTGTCTGTCTCCATTTCCCCCTTCATACAGAGACATTGCAGAGTAGTACCAACTACAATTCCATGGAATCTCTGTAAGGAAAATGAAGAGATTGGAATAAGGATTTTCCACGCCGATACTATCTCATCTTGACACGTGTTTAAGAAACCTGGAACTCCATCTCTGAAACCCAAAATAATCTACCTCTCACACACATGACTAGGTTTTAGAATTCACTGCATTTACCCTCATTATAAAGATAGTTTCAGAGCTTGGGAAAACAGGCTTCTTGCCAAGCAAGCCTACAATGACTACAATCTGTCAGAAAAAAAAATCATCAGAAACTACTGGGTGATATTTTAGTGCAGCTGGCTTACACCCTGGGTGAATTTTCTAACTGACTAGTCTCCAGAGCAGAGGTTAACATGTAGGTTTTTATCCAGTGGAGATACAAGTATTTTATGCTGAAGTAAAAGGTAACTCCAAAGGCTGTGGCATATTATAGTTCATCACATTACTCATTTTATATTCAGTTTAGAAATCTTAATAATTATTTTTATTTTCTTGAGCTAGTATCTTGTTATGGAGTCCAGGCTGGCCTTGAACTTCCAATCCTCCAGCTTCTGTTTTCCTAACATTTCTTTATTGAATAGTTTACAAACATTTAGCTCCTAAATTTTCACTTTAAATGATCTTAACATATTACTGGTTCTCTTATTAGTTAAATAAAAAAACAACAACCACAACTACTACTACTACTACTTCTGCTTCTCCTCAACACTGAGGAATATCACTACCACTGAGCTTTTATCTCCAGATTTTCCCCCCTTCTTTTGCTACATTTCCTAGGCTAACCTTGAGCTCACACTGTAGCCCACACAGGCCTTGAACTTGTGTCTTCCTACCTCAACCTCCTAAGCACTAAATATGTCTTTTGATTTTTGTCTTTTACATTAGTTAATTCAGTATATGTATGTGTGTGTGTATGAGAGAGAGAGAGAGAGAGAGAGAGAGAGAGAGAGAGAGAGAGAATGTCACAATAGCAAGGTCAGAGAACAACTTGCAGGAATTGGTTCTCACTTTCCACCATATGGGTTCTGCGGTTTGAACTAAGATTGTTTTGGTGGCAAACACTTTTACCCACTGAGCCATCTTGCCGGCTAGTTATCTGTCTTTTCATATGAAAATCATATTTAACTTTCTGAAAATTGTAGTTTACTAACTTTTAAGCTTGTATGTTCTTCTTTGACTTCCTTCTTTGAATATGAATGGTTTGAATAGGAAATGTCCTCCATGTCTCACGTGCTGAATATTTGTTGCTGCTTTAGGAGCTTCTGGGAACATTAGAAGTGGGGGGCCTTGGAGAAGAAAGGCCACTGGGAACAGGTATATAAGGGTTAACCTCGACCCCAGACCCTTCCTTGCACTTTGCTTCTTATCCACTATGAGGGAAAGAACCTCTTCTACATATGTTCCAGCGGCCATGATGGTCTGTCCAAGCACATTAGGCCAAGTAGCCATGTATCAGACACTCCAAACTAAAGTAAATCCTTTTCCCTTAAGATGCTTATTTCCGACATTGTCTCTCAGGGATGAGAAAAGTGATATACTATTTTAACCCAACTGAGAAAATAATAATAAAATATATTTATTATAACCAGTTCTTTGAGGTCCCATGAGTTACCACATGTAGATGAGTCATTAGAAAAACTTGGGTGAAAATACATATAAAATTTGTAAAATCATAGGAAGTGAAATGTCAAGTATTTTGACAAATTGGTGAGTGCAAGCCTTTATATAAGAGTGTCCAGATTTTTAGTTTTCATAATTTTATGAATTTATCATGGGTGTATATGTACATGTGTATGTGTGTGTGCGTGCGCGTGCGTGCACACAAGCAACATGGTATATATGTGGGGGTCAGAGGACAACTTACAAGAGTCAGCTCTATTTTTCCATCATGTGGTCCCAGGGATCAAACTCAGGTTGTCAGGACTGCCAGCAAGTGTCCTAACCTAACCTAACCTAATCTTGCCAGCCTCAAGTATCAAGATTTTAAAAAAGAAAATTAAATGTTGTGCAAGTCAAAACTCTTGTGGACTACAAATTTTTTAGTTCGACCTCTGAAGTAAAGCTCTTAGCTATGTCAGTAGAATATGTTTAATAATAGGAATTCTGAGACATGATTCTCTAGGTACTAAGTCCACTCTCTGATTGTTTTCATTTCCTGTAGTAGCTACATTTCTATTGGTTTGTTGTCCATGGTCTATGATAAGACCCCCATGACCAAGGCAATTTATAGAAAAGTTTACTTGGGGCTTACGGTGTCAAAGGATTAGAGTCCATCATGACAATCAGGGCAGGGAGCATGGTAGCAGGCATGGTGCAGGAGAAGTACCTGAGAGCTCCATCATAATCTACAAGCAAGAGGCAGGGCAGAGAGAGCACTGCTAATGGCATGTGTCCTTTGATACTTCAAAGCCCACCCCCAGTGACACATCTCCTCCAACAAGACCACACCTCCTAGTCCTTGCCAAACAGTTCCACCAATAAGGAACCAAGCATTCAAGTATATGAGTCTATGGGGGCCATTCTCATTTAGGATACTACACCTCCTAAGTAGCCTTCCTGAAATGGAGAATACAGAACGTCTAGGCCAGTGAGACGGTTCAGCAGGTAAAGGCTCTTGCTGTCAAGCTTGAAAGACCTGAAAGAATCAGCTCCTGAACACTGTCCTCTGACTTCCACACATGTATGTGTACACATACACATATGTGCACAGACATTATTAACAAGTAAATATATTAAATGGGATGCTCAGCAGTTGAAAGCCTTGCTGCTCTGGTTCCCAGCAACCACATCAGGTGGCTCACAGTTCTCTACAACTCCAGTTCCAGGGGGTCCAATGCCTTCCTCTGGCCTCTAGAGGCCACACACTCACAGGCACACATACACATATGATACATACATACACATATCTAAAATTATGTATCTAAGAAATGGGATGGTCTGAAGTCTGGAAGCTCTCTCACCCTGCAGGGCCATTAGCATCTGTGAGAGCATAGCTGGCTGAGTCCTCACCACCAGCGCAGTGTGAACTATGAGAGGGTCACGAAGCACATAGCCTGGAGAGGCCTAAGCAATGACTGATGAGCTGGACCCAGGTGTTCACCCAATGAGTGTGTGTCATATTACAGTGCAGCTAAACTGGAAAGAATACTGAAGATGTTAAATTTAGAGGGAAAAATGGAAGAATGTGAGGAGAAGAGGGAAGAAATGGGTTCTGGAAGCAAAATGGGAAGAGATGAAACAAAAATTGGACTAGGAGCTAGAAATTTGGGTTTTATTGTATAGTCTGATACTAATTAATGACTATATTACTAACCAGTTCCTACCTAATTTGTGAGTGTATGCGAATGATTTTTAAAAATCAAGAAACAGCCGGGTGTGGTGGCGCACGCCTTTAATCCCAGCACTTGGGAGGCAGAGGCAGGCGGATCTCTGTGAGTTCGAGGCCAGCCTGGTCTACAAAGCAAGTCCAGGACAGCCAGGGCTGTTACGCAGAGAAACCCTGTCTCGAAAAACCAAAAAAAAAAAAAAAATCAAGAAACAAATTTTATAGATGCAGAATGGAGAAAGCAATTTAGGAATAAGTTTGTCAGAGATGCTTAGGAATAATTAAAAACAAAATACATTACTGGTCTCCATTTTGAGCCCTAGTAAGAAAAACTGTAAGACTATGGAATTATCTGACAGGGTGCTTTGTACAAAATATCCATTCAACCAATAACAATTAAAAATTTTTATTTTAAATTAAAATTTAAAAATTTTAATTTACATGTACCATATTAGGAAAAAATATGTCTAAAAATACTGTGTTAGGGAGAAAGTGAAACTCGAGCATAGATATTAGCTGATGGTAGTATTAAAAATTGAACAACCATGCTAGATCTGTCACAGGCCTATAATTACAGCTTAAAAATCTAAGGCAAGAGGATCGGAAGTTCAAAACTAGCCCAGAGTGAGCTCAAAGTCAGTCTGAGCAATGTGGTGGGTCCCTGTCTCAAAATAAAAAAATAAAAAGCAGGCTGAGAGCACAGAGAGTGGCAGAGAACTTGGCTGGTGTATCAGTTACTGTTCTGTTGCTGTGATAAAACACCCTACAGAAACAACTCAGGGAGAAAGTCTGCAGAGATATGTGAGCCACGCAGACATCGTGGCAGCTGGATGACACCTGCAGCCAGGGAGCAACAGTGCTGCTAGCATTAATCATGCTATCTCCTTGTTATTCAGTCCAGGACCTGAGCCTGGGGAATAGTGCCACCCACACCCAAGGTAGGTCTTCCTGCCACATTAGCCTAACCTATATGATCCCTCACAGGGATAACCAGAGGTGATTCTAGACCCTGTCAAATTGGCAGTATTAACCATCACCCCTATCATGTGTGAGGTTCTAGATTCAATTCCCAAATTCAAAACAAAATCAAACAAAAATATAGACAACTACTCTGGAAAAATAATTTGGCCTTATTTAATAAAGATGGTAAAACACTTACCCTAGAGCTCACTAAGTCTACTTCCAGGTATATACACTCGTAAAACTCTTACATTATACACAACAATAAATGAAATAGCTGCTCCCGACAGCAAAACTGGGAAGCCAACAAATGACTAAAAAGAATAGAATCAAGAAGTAATTTGTGGCCAATTTTGGGGCTGCATACTTTCATCCCCACACTCAGGAGGAAGAGGCAGGTAGATATCTGTGAGTTTGAGGCTAGCTGCTCTACAGAGTGAGTTCCAGGCCAGCCAGGGCTACACGATAGTGAGCCCCTATATTAGTTACTTTTCTACAGCTGTGAAAAACACCAAGACCAGACAATTTATAAAAAGGAAAGGCTTATTTGGGCTTTGAGTTCCAGAGGGATAAGGGCCCATTGCCATCACAGCAGGGAAGTGTGTCACCCATCAGGCATGGCAACTAGAATAGGAAGCTAAGGACTTTCCTCTTGAACAGCAGTAGGAAGCCAAGAGCAAGTTCAAATGGCACAAATCTTTAAATTCTCAAAACCCACCTCCAGCAACACACTTCCAGCAAGGCCACATCTCCTAAACCTTCCTAAATAGCTCCACCAACAGGGAGCCAAGTGGTCAACATTGGAGCCAATGGGAGACATTCTCATTCAAACCATCACAGACTGTTTCCAAAACAAACAAATACAGGAAAAAAAAATAACTTATGATATTATCATATAGTGGTAAGTTATACAGCATTAAAATTAGGAAACCACAGTTTCCTAAATACATCAATGGATAATCTTGTGACTCCAGTTAGGGAGAAGCAAATATACAAAATTACAAAATAATATATAAAGTTATTATTTTACTTACCAAATTTAAATACCATACAAAAGTATATATTTAGAGGTTTGTGTCAAATATATCAAGATGAATCCATAAGGAAAATAATTGAAATGAAAAATGGGAAATTCAGGACCGAGGTCATGGAGGGGGGATAGGATTGAACACAGAAAGTTTCAAGCCACTTTTATACCTCTGTTATTATTCTTTACAACTTACACATTTGCCAATACTTTACATCAACTCAATATATAATAACAAAAATGGATAAAAATCTGGAGTAATTTATAAATAAAAATAGGTCCAATCTGAGTTGCAGCGGTTTTTAATGTTTAGCGCGTGCATGCGTGCGTGCGTGCGTGCGTGCGTGCGTGCGTGCGTGCGTGTGTGTGTGTGTGTGTACATGCTATTGTGCACTATGTGGAAGTCAGAGACCATCATGTAATTCAGTTCTCTCTTTCTACCATGTGGGTTCCATGGACTAAACTCAGCTTGTCAGCCTTAGTGACAAACATCTTTATCTGCTGAGACATCTTGCCAATCCAGTCACTGTTTTTAAAAAATGTCTTATTTGAGATAACTTATGGAAAGTTGCAAAACTAGCACAGAGAATTTCCATATATTCTTCAGCTACCTTATCCTTGTGTTAGAATCTTATGTAATCACAGAACACTTAAAGTAAGAAATGAATCTTGGGATGATACTGTTAACTCATGTTTATAGTGAATTTATTTTTTTGCCCTTTCTCCTATATTTTTGGTTCCAGGGCTAGTCTGGAATCTCACATGGTATTCAGCCATTATGTCTAGTCAGTCTTCTCTAACTTATGACTGTCACCCATTCTTTTCTGGAACTTTGATATTTTTCAGAGTACTAATCAGTTTTTTTTAAAGTTTTATGTTTATTTTGTGTTTCTGTGCGTGTGTGCATGCCTGTGCATGCGTTATGGTGTACATGAGGAGGTCAGGGAGAATCATACGGTGGAAATTAGTTTTCTCCTTCCACCAAGTGGATGAGAGGGACTGAATTCAGGAGGCCAGGCTTGTCAGCAAATATCTCTGCCCGTTCAGTCGTCCTGGCAGCTCCTGTTTTGTTGACTATGTCTCTGATCTGTCTGACGTTCCCTTTCTAATACACAATAGACGGCTATATGGGCTATAGATACCTGCTGCTTGTGATGTGAATCTAGATAACTAGCTAAGACTCTACCGTAAACCATTTTCCATTTAAGTACTAAAAATAGGTAGGGGGCAGTTGTCACATATAAACTATTTTGAGGAACATTACAGTCATTTAAAAAAGACACTGAAGTCAAGGAATAACTAGTGCTACAGCCATTGTTGCAGGAACCAAGCTCTCTCATTTAGACTTCAGAATCCAGAGGAAGAAATAAGTAACCCATCTGCCCTGGACTCACAGGCCCCCAGCTGCCTAGACCCTGGTCTGAATTCCTAAATTAGAAATGAAGATGATCCAAAACTTACAGATGGGAAGAAGACACTGATGATCCATTAGCCTGCAGTCTTCCAACTGGACTATACTGCAGACCAACTTTAACTCGGCCAGCACTGTACCTCTGTGCCGCCAATATTCCTCTACCCTCTTATTTATACACAAACGACTGAATAACTGACTTAGTAGAAGAATGGGAGAAAGGCTTTAAGGACAGGTCTCAAAGTTTGTGTTTATTTCAATCTGAAAGCTACATTAAATAAGAGCATAATGGAGTATAGCAATGAGCTATTTGTGTGCCAGCACTACCAATGACTCTTACTGCCAGAATATCACAGAGTGCAGTGGTGGGTGTTGTGATAGACAGGCTCTCCATGAGTAAATCTGTCTCAGGATGGGGAGAAGGCTCTTCATCATGAAGGCATCAGCAGAGGAGATTGCAAATGAGCAAATTCCTGGCAGGCTTGAGTGCTTTTAAGAATCTAAAGGGCTCTCATAGAAGCAGATGTGCCTGTCACTGGCTGATTAAAATAAGAGCCATATTTTCCTAAAGTTATTTATAAAGACAGCTCAGTTTCTCTGGCTTACCTATTTCACCCCACCAATCTGAAAAGCCCAAGTTACCCCAGAAACCAAGGTTCTCATCCTGAGTCTCTCTCCACAGAATCTCAGCAAAAGCACATATACAAACAAAAAAAAAAAGGTAACAAAAAGAAAAAAAATCCACCAGAAAATCATTTACAAGGCAAAGCCAGAAATCTGCCAGCACTCTACATATCTTTGTTAGTTATCCACTCCTTATGCCAGTCAGAACTAATAGCAAAGACTTTCTAAGCTTAGGTACTTACTCAGTAGTGTAGTACGAGTGCCATTTAGATGATGTCTTACGGTAGCTGTTGCTGTGAGGAAACAATGAGCAAAAGCAACTTGGGAGAAAAGGGTTTGTTTACTCACAGTTCCCTGTAACAGTTCACCATTAAAGCAGTGAGGCTCAAGCAGGGCAGGAACCTGGAGGCAGGAGCTAATGGAGAGGCCACAAAGAGTGCTGCTTACAGGCTTGCTTGGCCTGCTTTATTTTAGGGGCTAGCAGATAGCATCCAGGACCACCAGCCTCAGGGTGGCACTACCTACAATGCACTGGGCCCTCCCCCATCCATCATTAATGAAGAAAATGCCTCACAGGATTGCCTACAGTAAGATCTCATGGAGACATTTTCTCAATTGAGGATCCCTTTCTGATGATTCTAGCTTGTGTCAAGTTGACATAAAACTAGCCAGTACATATGACCAGATATGCTTCTAATTCTTTTTTTTTAATTTTCTTTGAGATAAGATCTTTCTATACAACCCAGGATGGCCTCCAACTCACAATCCTCCTGTCTCAGCATTCCAGGGCTAGCTAGAATTACACATGTGTGCTGCCTGACAGTTCACTTCCCAATTTCTAATCCATTCTGGGTTTTGAGAATTTTCTAGATTCTGTTGCAGAATTTTTTCTGATTCTGTTTCCTGTACACAGGGGAAAATAAAATGCATCTCAAAATCTTCATTTACAGCTTGTTTCTCCAAAGGTGGTTCACAGACTTTTAATAACTTCTCAGCAAACTTGGTTGATTTCAAGGTTAAAGCTAAGGGATGAAAGTGAACACGAAGCATTCTTCTAACACAGACTGGGCCAAAGGGACCTTCAAGAAAGTACAGCTTTGTTTTTGAGTCCCGCCTTCCAGAACAATGTGCTCAGTCTACAAGGCAGGCTTTGGAAAGCAGCAGTGTGTTACACTGACCTGTGGTGGGGTTAGTGAGAGCAGGTAGCAGCATAGGGATCCTGGAATAGCAAAATCCTGGACTTTCAGGTAAAAGATTTATGTCCGGACATGGCATGTCCTTGGGAGCACGCCAAAAAGCAGATCATGGGACCAGATGACACACTTGTGAGGGCGTGCCTTGGAACAAGCCCGCCAGGAACCATAGCAATGACACTGTCCAAAAGCACTCCAGATTTTCATGACAGAGACAACAGTCTCCTGACTGCCTGCTGCTCCTCGACCCCTCTGCAAGGAAAGCTATGGAGGGACACATGGCCCAAGAGCATGACTTGGAAGCACTCAAAAACTTCTGCCAAAAATCACGCTGCCGATTCATTACAACAGGTGAAGAGATTTAAGTCAAGATTCACATGGACACAGGACACTCCTCCTGCCTCACCCAGCAATTTTGTCATCATCTTGTGCTCCTGGCCAGTGATCCACATAGGTGGAGAGTGTGACAAAATACACCTTTTGGCAGAGTTGGACCATTTTGGTACAACTCAGAAAGCTGCCACAGCCAGAGCACCCAAGCCAGAACAAGTGCCCAGAACACAGAAATGGTGAGCAAGTGGTGGATTTGGAAGTGGTTTGGAGGGGCTTCCACTCGTGAATTATTTGAGCTTAGGATCGCGTAGACAAGTCTTGACGGACTATAAACTTATCTTAAGATTTGGTGAATAAGACTCACAGACTATAAGACTGAAAGATTTGGCAGAAATCAATCACCCTTATGGATCCATGCCCAGAGAATTAATTTGAAAAAAAATCCTTTTAAGAAACTTTAGGTTAATGTTAAGTGTTTGTTTTATAGGTATTAGGGTGTTTTAGAGTTAGGGTTTGAATTTTAGGATTTAGGAACTTTATAGATAAATGTTAGCTAATTGTTAAGTATTAATAAATATATGTTTGATAAATAAAAATTTACTGCTACACTGATCTCTTTGTCTACCTTGAGAACAAAGACTAAGCATTTGGAGGAAAATGTCTTCCTTTTTTTTATCCTTATTATTCCCGAGACTAATCCAAATCCACAGAACAGAGTCAGTTTATATTTACCTTCTTCATCAAAGTTCTCATCCCTCTGTAGTGCTGGGGATCATCATGGGGATTTGTATACCCCAGGCAAATGGCTTCACGGCTGGCTGAGTTACAGCACCAGCTTCTCATAGCCAGATTCTTTTTTGGGGAAAAAAAAAATCTCTCAAGCATAACCCTCTTTTTTCCTTTTTTCCTAAACATAACCTTTTATAGACATCTCTTTTTCACTAGGCGGTGGTGGCTCACGCCTTTAATCCCAGCACTCAGGAGGCAGAGGCAGGAGGATCTCTGTGTGAGTTCAAGGCCAGCCTGGTCTACAGAGTGAGTAGGCAGTACACAGGTGAGTACACAGGACAGCCAGTGATACACAGAAAAACCCTGTCTCAAACAAACAAAACAAAAAAGAAAGGCAATCTCTTTTTAATGGCACTGAGGTATATAGCTCAATAGGAGATCACCTGCCTAGTATGAATGAGGCCCTCGGTCTGATGTTCAGCTCCACAAAGCAGAAAGGAAGGAAGGAAGATAGATCCCTTAAAAATAAATAAATAAAAACAAAACAAAACACTTGATACTCCTGCTTTGTCTGGTCTCCCTTCTCAATTTTTCCTTGGATGAAATCAACAGGGACATAAAATCCTTCTGGAAAGGGCTAGAATTATGTTCAATTTTATCATTCCCCATAGGTACTTGAATAGCTGAAGAAATCATTTATAATAGCCCACTTTAGCACATACTGTGGGAAGTCACTGAAGATCTTTTAACAGGCAACTACTAATATCCAAAAACTTTAAGATTCAAGAAAATTAGTTTCCTAATGATAATGAAGACCAGGAAACTTTCTGAGAAAAGGAAAGCTAGGAGGTCACTGCAAGCTTAGCATGTCAATGCATGCTCCTTGGGATGCTGAGGCAGGAGAATTGGGTTTAGGATAACCTGTACTATACAGTAAGTGCAATCAAGATGAGCATAAGGAACTTACTGAGACCTGACTGAAAATAATAATTAAGAAAGGCTGGGGATGTAGCTCAGCTGTAAGAGTTTACCTAGTGTAACCGAACTTTTAAATTATTATTTAACACTTATTTATTTATTACTAAATTCACTTATAACAAACACCAACAATTTCTTAACTATTAATCCTATAAATTCCTACAACCCCTTTAACCTATCCACTAAACCTATTGATAATCATAACAACCACTTTCATAACCTTTTAGAATGATACAGTCTCTGGGGCAGGTCCTCAGTCGTCAGGAACACAGTCTTTGTTGTAGATTCTTTAACGCACTTAGCAGTCCTTCTTCTGGATCTCTCAGATGCAGGTTCGTCAGGGTCGTTGGTTATTGCAGTCTCACCTTAAATAAGGCTTCATGCTTTCTTCTCTGTGGGAGACCTCAGCCGTCTGCAGGCCAACTTACTTCTTTTGAATCAGGAACTCAGCTGCTCTGCCTCAGTCCTTAAAGCCAGGCACAGTTTCCTTTAGGCCACTGTTTGGACAGATCAAACCCCTCTAGGCAAAAGCTGAGCCACAGGGTCCAGTCCTTGGCCTTTTGGTGTCTTGCTCAGGCTTTCTTTGCTCACCGGCTTCTTTCTGCTTCAGGGAGAGAGCTGGCCATCAATGGCCAGCCGTTTTTTCAGCAGGACTCTTGGAGCCCTCTAGCATCAGGGGCCTCTTCTCTCCTGGGCTCCACGCACTGTCCTCAAATAGGAGGAACTCTGTTTCAGCTTAATTTGGGCTCCACCCACTTAGCAGCTGAAAACAATGTCAGGCCAGATACTTTGTTTCTTCAATTCTATTGAGTCTTTCCTGTTTTCCTGACTTCAAACTTGTTTTTCAGTCTATTGAGTCTTTCCTGTTTTTGCTGACTTCATGCTGATAATGATCTTCAGGCCCCGAATTAAGAGACAGTATCAGAAACTCCTATATATTTTCTAAATCTAATTTATCTAACCCCTACAACCTAGCACAGAAAAACTCCAGGTTTAATTCCCAGTACTGCCAAAAAAAATATTACTGCAATAATCTGTAATATAGTGAGCTTTCCACATTAAGGACAGCAGTATGAGAAGAGGTGGAATTTATGTATTCACTCAACAAATGAACAGGCTGGGCTCTACTCTAGGTATCAGTAATACAGGGAGATCTGACAAAGTTTCTGCCAACAGTACAAGCACCAACAGATGCTTGAATACCGGTTGATTACATGCACTAACGAGTGCTTTATGAATATATATAATGGAGCAGTGGTTCAGGGAACAACCAGTTGTGATGACATGGTGACCAGAGTTCTTTAAATGAGACCTGAATGATAAGAAGGACACAGCTTTGATATCTGGAAGACCGTTTCAAGCTGAAAACCAGCAGCAACCACAAAAAGACCCTGAGACAAAATATAAGTTGATGTGTTTGTACAGAGGAAGAGGGCCAGCAACTCAAGGGCACTGAAAACAGGAGTCAGATTTAAGAAACGGGTAAGACCAGGTCACACTGGGCCCCGAACATCAGTCAGAAGCTTGATTTCACTATGAGATCATAATGAGAAGCCAACACAAGAATTTCAGCATGAATAAGCAAAGATGAGAATTAAGAGCTGCCACACCTGAGAGGCAGGGGCAGGAGGATCTCCGTGAGTTCAAGGCCAGCCAGGTCTATATAATGAGTTCCAGGACAGCCAGAGCTAGTGAGACCCTGCCTCAAAACAACAACAACAACAAAATGAATGTTAAAGGCTGATCCAAGTACAAAGACACCATCTGTTTTATTTTATTATAAATAATAAAAATATATAGTCCTTATATAATAAGGACTTGGGGAGGGGAAAAAGGAACAAAAGAGAAAGGAAGCAGTAATACTGGGAAATTTCTGCAGCAGTCTAGATGGTAGCAGGGTAACCTTAGGCTATGGAAATAAAGTTGACAAGAACTGGCTGACTACAGGATGTCTCTTAAAGGTGACTGGGTTTGTCAGTGGTTTGGATGTGGAGAATGAGAGCAATAAAATATGGTTTGAGTGGAAGTTTAATGAATGAGATAAATAAGCCTAGGGAGAGACGTGTTTGGGGCAGGGTGGTGGTCAAGAGTTCTCTGTACACTTTGGTTTGCTATGATGTTGAAGAGAGTCACATTTTGCAACTGGATATGACTCTGAAGCATTAAAGGAATATTATTCACTGTTCAAAGTTTGTTTCTGCCAATTTTTCTCCTGGTTTTGGGTCTCATTTTCTGTTTCTTTTTTTTTTTTTTTTTTGGTTTTTCGAGACAGGGTTTCTCTGTATAACAGCTCTGGCTGTCCTAGACTCACTTTGTAGACCAGGCTGGCCTCGAACTCACAGAGATCCGCCTACCTCTGCCTCCCAAGTGCTGGGATTAAAGGCGTGCGCCACCAACGCCCGGCTATCATTTTCTGTTTCTTATACCTGTATAAGTATGTTTAGAACTTTGGGAGACATGAGATCAACTAGGAAGAGAGAACAGGTACAAGCTCTAGGGCATTTGTTCCAGGTGAGAGGCCTAGGAGAGGAGAAACCAGCTGGCAGCTCGTGTAAGATAGAGAGGCCAAAGATTTAGTAAGATGATGCTCATGGTGGCCTTAACACTAACTGCAGTTGACTGAAAAGATAAAGATGGTGAGAATAAATTGTTTTAACAACTGAGAAAACTGTTACATGACAGGTGTGCATCTGAGGTGCATGCCTGCAATCCCAGCATTCACAAAGTGAGAGTAACACAAATTTGGGGCAGCCTGTGGTGAGACCCTCAGACCCAAACCTAAACCAAAAAGTTGAGCTCAGGTTGTGCTCTACTCTAAGTTACTCCATACTGTATAAAACAGCTGGTTTTCCAGGTCTGCCTTGCCCTAGTATACTGTTTTACATGTAGCTTTTGACTCCATTTTGAGGGAGAAGACTCCATTTTGACTGTAGCCCCTGGGTGGATCCACAAGCCACACCATCTGCCATGCAGCACAGACTCATTCTTCAGAGTAGAAACGGTGTCACCTTGTAAGTTTATGGGGTGAATCCATACTGTGGGACATACAGGAATATTAACACCACTCCAGGGAAACCAGGCTTAAGAACTTACCAGACACAGAAGACCAAGGAAGAGTAGGACTCCCTCCCCCAGATCCAGTGAAGTGATCAATGCCTAGCTCTGCACTACTCATCTGACACTCATTGTGTGCCAATGACTGACAGGCAGAGAATGCTTGTCTGTCCCTGGGTTTAGATCAGCTTCAGTTCCATACCCAGCTGCTGACTTGGCCTACTCAAGTGTTTGCCTTTCCACCTGTTTGTCCATCTGCACATTAACCTACCTTTTTCTTTCGGGGGAGAAGGCTCAAGACAGGGTTTCTCTGTGTAGCCCTGGCTGTCCTAGAACTCACTCTGTAGACCAGGCTGGCCTCAAACTCACAGAGATCCACCTGTCTCTGCCTCCTGAGTGCTGGGATTAAAGGTGTGCACCAGCACCGCCTGCCTCAAGCAGAACCCACCTGGCTTGTTCCAGACTGGTTCTGCTCCTGCATCTGGATGCTACTCTGTAGCTTACTTTCAGCTGGGACTCTCCAGTGGTTCTCAGTAGCAGCTCCCTTCCAGCTCTATCCCAGACCAGAAGTGGTCTTCTCTGTTATCTATATAGATGGTATCAGCATTTCTACCAACCTGCTTCTGAAACTTTTGAGACTCTGCCGTAGCTTGTCTAACTTGTAATTCTGTAAACCACATATATGCAAAGAGAGACATATTTACCATGTACTGTAAGAGTTAAAATTAGTAATTAAGACTGGAATGAAAGAACTTGCACTGGCCTCTGCCACATTACCAAGGTAGGTGGGATTATCTGGGAAATCAGTCACTGAAATCACAGGACCCTGTGATTTACTATTATTCAGAAAACTCTGACATTGTGAGGAGACACTGCCTCTTCTATGGTTCTTGCATAGTGAACTCACAAAACCAAAACCAAGCAAAAGGTGCATATCTGGCTGATGCTCATAATAAACATTTGAGTGACACATTGAGTTCATGTTTCTAAGAGCAGTAGTACATTTCAAGCCAATACAGTTCTACAAATTATTTTTCAGAGAATAATTTGGTATTCAAAAATGCTTTGAAGTATAGAAAAACATCTATATACAAGAAATAAACTTTTAAGGCAAGACAAAATGCAATTGAAAACTTTCATGTTGTTTTATTTTTATTGGTGCTTCTATGTGTGTCAGTGTGTGCACATGCCATGTGAGTGCAACACACAGAGAGGGCACAGGACCTCTGGGTCTGGAGTTGCAGATAGTCAAGGGTGTTGAGAGTTAAATCTAAGTTCTTTGGAAGAGCAACAAATGCTCTTAACTACTTGTTACCTCTATTCACCTAAGAAAAATTTACATGATGCTAATATGTAAAGTTAAAATAGGTATAACAAATCAAACATTTATCGAGTAAATCATAAGGAAATTTACTTTAAAATAATTTTTGGTAAACATCATTTATTAAAGATGAACACAAAATTATCATGCTAATAAATAAATATCCTTATTTTTTCATAAAGAATTAAATTTCAGCTGAATATATGATACTGCAGGAAACAGAACATCTTCAAGCCTTTTCTGAATAAATATTTTGGTTTTATAACTGTCAATATGAGAATGCCACATCACATAAATATGTAATACAAAATGGTAGAAGTATGCTTAGAATCATTTCAAAATTGTTGGAAATTCTGTCTACTCCCAGGGGAAGGGTGGAATCCATTTAATGATTTTTTAAAAATACAAGACATCAACTCAAACAGCACTTTTATTTTTTGAGAAAGGGCCTCATTATATAGCCTTGGCTAACCTGGAACTCATTATGCAGATCAGGCTGGACTAAAATTCATAGAGATCCACCTGCCTCTGCCTCTAGAGTATACCAAAACACTCAGTGCAAACAGCAACTTTTAAAATCAGATCCTCTGGGTTGATGAACTGGCTCAGTGGGTAAAAGCACTTGTCATATCATTCAAATCTGATCACCTGAGATTCCCAGACCCCACTGTGGAATGAGAGAACCAACTTCTGAAAGTTGTCCTGTGACCTCTACATACATGCCATGGCAGATGTGCAGACAGACAGACAGACAGACAGACACACACACACACACACACACACACACACACAATCAAAAATACTTTAAAAATAGCCAGGTAGTGGTGGCACACACATTTAATCTCACCATGCCAGGGCAGTCTGTTATGGTCTACAGAGCAAGTTCTAGGATAGTCAGGGCTACAAAGAGAAACCCTGTCTCAAAAAAAAAAAAAAACAAAATTTTTTTTTCTAAAAATCAAATATTCTAACATAATATATTCTAAAATATACTAATTTGATACTTTTTGGTGAGAAAAATGGTCAAATTATTAGCTTACAAAAAATGGGTTTCATTATGACTTTTTAAACCAAAAATTGCTTCTGTTGTATCTCTGACTTGATTTTTTTTCCATTCTCCCTCTCTCCTTCTTATTGTCCTACATTTGTACCATCCTTTCCCCTCCCTTCCTCATTGTCTCTTACTTTATGTTTTTGGCCTACCTAGCTTCAAAATCTATACTCACTCTCAGATCCAGATATTAGAAAGAATGACATGTTCATCTTTCTGATGCCTGACTTGATATAATACTTCCCACTTTCATCTGTTTCCCTGGAATGTTAGTTTTCTTTATAGGGGAGAAAAATTCCATTGTGCATCTATGTCATTCTCATCATCCATCCTTCAGTTGATGGACACCTAGACTGGTTCCATGTCCATGAATAGTATAGTAATAAATGCAGATTTGCAAGTGTCTTTGTGATAGGATATGGTGTCCTTTAGGTATGTGCCTAGGAGTGCTTTTATTTTCAATTAAAAATATTTAAGAGACTATTATTGTGTGAGTGCACAAAATGTGTGTTTGTGTGTGTGTGGGGGGGGTCAGGTGACAACTTGTGGAGTCCATTCTCTCCTTCCACCTTTATGTGGTCACCAGGCTTATGCAGGAGTGCCTCTACCCACCGAGCCCTGTTTTTACATGTTTGAAGAACCTCCACAGTGACTTCCATAGTGGTTGCATTTCTTCCATAGCTTACATTTCTACCAGCAGTGGGAGAGGGTTCCTCTTTGCCCACTAATACAGCCTTGACAGTATTTATGGTCATTTATTTTCTTAATCATAGCCATTCTGACTGTGGTAAAAGAGAATTTCAAAATAATTTAATTTGCATTTTCCTAATGACAAAAATTCATATGTGAGGCCATGCCTTTAATTCTAGCACTCATTAAGTAGAGACATGTGATTCTCTGTGAATTTGAGGCCAGCTGTGTCTACATAGCGAGTTCCAGACTAGCTAAGGCTACATAGTGAGAACCTGTCTAAAAGAAAACAAACAAAACAAAACAATCAATTGTATGGAAACATGAAGGGCCATGCATATAGCTAAGGAAATCCTAAGCAGAAAAAAACTGTTGGAAGTATCACAATACCTGACCTCAAATTACACTACTGAGAGATAGTAAAAGGTACTGGTACAAAAACATACAGATAATTCAATATGACATAATATCCACACAGCTGTGGAGATCTAATTTTTGACAAAGGAATCCAAGAACATACAGTGGGAAAAAAAGAGCTCATTCAACAAATGTTGCTGGCAAAACCGTGTATCTATTTTCAGAAGAATGGAGTTAGACCTACACCTCTCACTCTGCACAAAACCCAGCAGGAAATGTGTCAAATTTAGAACCTGAAATGCTGAAGCTGCTCTAGAGTAGCAAAGAGACTACATATGAAGTTACAGGTATAAGCAACTTTTTGAGCAGGACTTAATAGCTCAAGAAACAGTCCTAAGAATCAACAAATGAAACTAAGAGAATTAGCAAGCTTCTGTACAGCAGGGGAAATTAAAACAGCAGAGAGGACAGATAGCCTACAGAATAGGAGATGAACTTTGCCTAAGGAGTTGATATCTTGAATATATAAAGAACTGCAAAAATTAAAACCCAAAGTCACAAAACTGCCAATCAATAAATGTGCTAATGAAATGAACAGATAGTTCTCAAAAGAAGAAAACAAAAGGCCAATAAATGTGCTTGATGCATTTGATTTTGAATCAATTTTTGATAACTGTTCATTCAGAAAAATTTTAGTGTTTTTCACAACACCTGCATTCAGTTTCGTGACCACATACGGGATTGTGACATTAAGAAGCTCATTTCTAGCCAGATGTGTTGGTACAGGAGTTAATCTCAGCTACTTGGGAGATTGAGGCAAAAGGATTGCAAATGTAAAACCTTCCTGGACTACAGTGATTTCAAACTCAACCTGGGCAAGTAAGTGAGACCTTGTCTCAAAATAAAAGGTAAAAAGAGGGATGGAGCTACAGCTCACAGTAGAAGGTTTGCTCAGCAGTGGAGAGTGGGCAGAGCATCTCGGTCTTATCATTTCCATGCAATGGGCACTCTTCTCCCAAAGCATGTTCTTACCCCTGGTTCCCTCCTATGTGCTTCTCCTAAGTGATGATACCTTTCCATCATACCTGTCGCCATGATTCTCCAAACCTCATCTCTAGTCTGGAGTTCATATTGCTGGACAATTGCTCTTAGTTAGGTCTAGCATAAATACTTCCCAAAATGAGATTCTTCAGTGTCTTTGAACATTTTGTTCATAAGAAATGTTTTTAGTATTACATTTATTTATGTGTGTGTTTGAGGGTACATTACATGGTACATGTGGTGGTCATCAAAGGACAATTTGTGGAAGTCAGTTCTCTCCTTCCACCATGTGGGTCCTGAGAGTGAATTCATGTTTTCAGGCTTGCTACAAGCATCCTTATCTATTAAGCCATCTCATCAGCCCTTGTTGATTTGTTCTGTGGGACATGGTATTGCTACACGGCCTTGGCTGACCTGGAACTTGGTTATGTAGCTCAGGCTGACTTTGAACTCAGTGATCCTCCTCTAGCCTCTCATGTTCTGGGATCACAGGCACACACAATGTCCAGCTTACCTTCCCTGATCACTATTCTGCAACTCTATGAAAGCACTTCCAGGAAAGGAGGGTGCCTTTCTTAGAGGCCCATTTTACCCAGAATCCAGTGTGTTTTAAGTAGCTGTATAAGGTACATAGATATGTACAGAGTTTCCGTATGTACTAGGGAAAGGGCAGCAGCACTGTGCACACTTCCCTGGAGTCTGCAATTGCTTTGACTTAACCTAGCTGGCCCCTACCAGTGCCACTTAACTATGCTCTACATCCTGTGTAAGTGCCCCGAGCTAGCATACCCCTACCCTTATTGTTTGGGAGGCTCTTGGTCAGTCAATCCCAAAGTTAACCTCCTGCGTAACATTCTCCTAAATATTGTCCCTCTGCAATCTTTAAAATGCATATGTGCCATAGCAACATATGGAAGTCACAGGACACTTTGCAGGAAATGGTTCCTTTCTTCCATCTTGTGGGTTCCAGGTATCGAACTCATGTTTTCAGGCTTCATTGCAAGTGACTTTACCCATCCCACCAGCCCTCCAGGGTATTCTACAGAAGGAAGTAGTCGTGGTGCTGAAGGCTTGGCATGCCTTCCCAGCATCATTTGATGCTTTAGTGTAGAATTTTATCTCTAGCCAAAGTTCACCATGTCACAACACCAGATATTACAGGAAAGTCTCCTCTGGTGTCAAATCCAGGAAAGGTCTGTTCTTGTGCTCCCGAATGAAAGTAACCCACATGGGACACATCAGTAGAACAACCAGTCAAAAGTTCAAGTAACACAAGGACACAGGAATGCTCTTTAGACAGACTGGGCATGGCTGGGCGAAAACAGCAACTGTGGTATCTTAGCTACCAAAAGCCTTATGGCTCCCCATGTGTTACTCAGTGAGACCCAGCCATCAGCAGCAGCTTTACATTCAGGATGCTTGGATTTGTACCCAAACTACTCTTCCAGCTTTCTCTTCCACTATTTACCTTTATGCAAACTGGTCTATATGAGGCCCACATTTTCAGCCTCTACAACATTCCATTGTTCATAATGTTACTTGGAAAAGTGATGCTTTCCTCCATCTTATTATATTCCTCCAAAGCAATCTTAAAAAGTGCAGTGGAAATTCTGGGAACTTCTCAATGGAGTTTCCATTCTCCCACAGACAAAAATACTTTACCCTTCCAATGCCCATAATACTTTGATTTTATTCTCCAAAAACAAACCATTGTTCTTTGTGCTAGAATCACTTTAAAAAATGTTATCTTCTTTACCAGTCTATTAACTAGAACCATATTTATTTATATGTCTTCTAAATAGGGGAGAGGTTTTTTTAAAAAAGGAAATTAGTAAGGAGTGAACACAGGGTAGGCAGGATGGGTCAATGGGTAAAAGCTTTTCCTGTGAGCCTGGTCTCTTGAACCCACAATAGGAGAACTAGTTCCTACAAGTTGTTCTTTGATTCTTACACACACACACACACACACACACACACACACACACACACACACACACAAATAATAACGAAATGATTTAAAAAAGACTGTGAACACAAACAATAGGTAGGTTTATTTAAAATACCAATCCAAGGAAAACCTCCCTGAAAAACACACATTACATGATGTCTCCTGCTGATAAATTCATCAAGACAATTGCTACAAAGAATACAAGCTCATTATCTGGCTGATGCCAAAAGTTAGCTCTGGTATCTGTGTGTCTCTCAGCTAATAGCAACCCAAAGGCACATAATCCTTAGCTGCCCTACTTCGCTAGGTACAAATGCTGTAACCATGAAGTGAGGCTCCTGAGACTAACCTGACCCAGCTTTCTACACTGCCCCCTACTGAGCCTCACAGTAAAAAGCAGCACATTTCTAACAGGAACCTCGGTCACTCCCATGTGAGACTCCCAGTCTCCAAATGTCCACAAGGAAATCACTGAGCGTGTCTAAATTAAACTAATTCTCATGTTAAAAAAAATCAGAATTGCCTTCCAGCTGGGCATGGCAATATACTCCTTTAATCCCTGCACTCATGAGACAGAGGCAAGTAGATCTCTAGAGTTCCAGGACAGGCAGCTCTACATAGTGAAGTCCTGTCTCATACACAACAGAATACAAAATTGCCTTCTGTGTTTAGCAAGAATACCTGGGCCAGGAGTCACTCTGGATCTCTGATAATCTCTTAGGGTCACTCTGATTCTGGAAATTGCAGGAATTAGAAGGCCACTGGGAGCTATCTATTTCATCCATCTACCCTGAGTAGTTTTTCCTCTATGTCCAGCATGCTTAAACACTTCCAGGGGGAAAAAAATCTCTCCAGACTTTTCCATTTTTCAGTCAGCTTTGTTTATAAATTAATTTATGCATACATTTTCTCCTGCCTCTTATGAAACTCTTATGAAAAGATTAGGCAGAGTCAATAGCAGGGTTTGCCTAAATTGTATCTTGAGTTCCTCCCAGCTGTTCAGCACTGAAACAAGCAAGCACCTATCCCTTAAACATGGTACTTGATATAGTGCTCGGCCTGTCTTCTCTGTGGTCATCTTCCATCAGGTGATAGTGTGGCCACTGGTTTATTAGTTATGCTCTGGGTCCTGAACTCTAATATCCAGCCAAAGAATCTACCTACTACATTGGCAGCCAATGAAACGCGAGCACTTTACTTTTCCCCAGCACTGATCTTGAACATTTTAGCCCTCTGTTTGCTGCAGTTCTCAAATGCACTCTACTCCATGTTATCCATCCTCAAACTCTTCCAGGGATTTCTTTTTTCCAGCATGTCTCTCAGTGATTTCCAGTAACTTCTTTTGCATTTTCCTTCCTCTTTCAATTCAAGTCCAACAATGGACCAAATGGCTGGGGCTACCCAGACAACCTCAAAGTAAGAGATGGTCCGGTAATGTCAATTAAATGGACACATTCAGCAATAGTTTATTGAACCACTCCTAACTCCCCACAGGCCCATGGACTAGAAACGTATTCACCTTAAGCTTTGTGGGCTATCATAGCATGGCTTTCTGGTTACAAACTTCCAGAATTAAATTACTTATTTATTAAATTAATTTACTTAAATTATCCATGTATTTCAGCTTTTTAAACATTGCTTTTATTGCCCTCTAAAAAGAACACTTAAGCACTTCTCTTCTACACAAATTAATACCATCAGGGGTTATAATCAAATCAATAATAACCTCAAGTTCAATTTTGCAGTTTTTTCCTCTCACCTCTGTAGCAAAAGTAGTTTCAGGAAAGGTCAGAGGCAAATCAAGTTTGAGTCCTAAACAACTGTCTTGAAGTTCTCATTTGTGTGTGTGTGTGTGTGTGTGTGTGTGTGTGTGTGTGTGTGTGTGTGTG
>CAJQZJ010032188.1:19278297-19367820 GCA_907164525.1 Lophiomys imhausi
GTGTGTGTGTGTGTGTGTGTGTGTGTGTGTGTGTGTGTGTGTGTGTGCTTTGTTTTTGTTTTTGGAGACATGGTCTCATGTATCTGAAGCTGGCCTAAAACTCACTACATACCCAGGCTGGTCTTAGACTCTTGAGCATCCCTCCTCCATCTCCCAAGTGCTGGGCTTACCGATGTGTAAACTATATAATTTCCCCCATTCTGATCAACTGGTGGTTGAATCTAGGGCACTGTGCATGCTAGACAGGTCCCCTGTCACTGAGCTACATACATCCTCAGGCAGTGCAGATCCCAATTTGTAAGGTGCTTCTATGACAGTGTCAGTTCAACATTTTAACAAATGTCCTGAAAGCACAGACTTGTGAGAATGGAGCATGGCACACCACAGGACTAGGAAAATACCAGTACTGCTTGCTGAACTCTGTACGTCAACTGATATGAGCTGAGTACTTACCTGAAATAAAAAGTTTTATGTATTTCATCTCAGAGAAACACCCCCTAAGAATGAAACAAAAACTGTTTGTCAGTTAGCTGGCATCCTGATGTTATAATACCTACCATTCATCAAAAATTTTGTGTGCTGGACACATTACTCAGTGCTTTATGTAGGCTATCTTTCTTTTCACTAAAATGGGGATCTACCCATTTTTATTTTGAAATTATATGCCTGTGTTTGTGTGGAATAAGTGTAATCAAATGCAGATGGCTATGGAGGCCAGAAGGTGGTATCAGATCCCTGAGCCTTGAGTTACATAAGATTGTGGGTGCTTGAACCTGAGCCTGGGTCTTCTGAAAGAGCAACTATAAATGAGAATTTTATTAAACTGTATTTATTAATACCTTATAAAACCCTATAACCTATAAACACCTAATACCTATAACCTATAGACAACATTACCCTAACTTTTTTGAAAGGATACCATGCCATGGGTCCATAGGGCAACTTGTCAGCTGTCTATCTGCAGGCACACTTCAAACAGTAATCAGCAGTCTGGCTCTGGCATAGTTATGGCAGTCTTATTTCAGTTTAGGTTTGAGGCCTTTTCTCAGGGTCAGGGCCTAGCATCACTCACTGGCTTGTGTGGCTAGCCTGTTTCAACCGCTCAGCTTTGGGGCCGGCTTCAGTCAGCCAAGACTATCCACGGACACCTCAGGCCACAGTTTGAACTAGCTAAACCCCCTCAGGGCAGCTGCTGCACCATGCCTTGCCAGGGGTTGGCACACTCCCTCATGGCTTGAGGCCTCTAACTGGTCCGTGGCTTCCTCAGCAGGACTGTCTCTGCGGTCTCTTGGGGCTGCAGCCTCTCTCTGTGCGGTCTCCTCACAGTCCATTTGCCTCAGGTCTGTGCTGTTGCTGCCCGCCAGCCTGCTTAAGTTGCTGTTCCTGCTGCTGGTGCCAGTCCCAGCTTTCCTCAGTCTCCTCAGCCCGTGCACACCTCACACCTTGCTTACTGGTTAGCGTACCTTAGGTTGCTCTGCTCCTAACTGCCTTGTCAGTGTCTGCAGCTTTTCACAGCCTTCTTGGGCTGACTCATGACCAGAGTCTCTCTCTTAGACTCTGCCTCTCAGTTTATGTATGAGACTGTTTAACACATCTATGCTTGAAATCCTGCCTTTTCTGTCAGCCACTTAGCACCTCATCATCTCTCCTGCAAAGTGGGGGGTGGGGAGGGTGGGTGTGTCTGTCGGGCTATCTCTGTCTCTCTTTCCTTCTGTGAGGCTACTCTCAGGCTTAAATAGGGAGTGGTCCCTCACAGTAGCTCACAGCTCTCAGGCTCTCTTGCTATCCTTGCAAGGTCCTTGGCCATGCACCTCCACAGGGCACTCTCTGGGGTTTCTTTGGCTTTGCAGTCACACTCCTCAGCAAGGCACTGTCTGCAAGCTTCACATTGCCTCAGTTCAATCTGGGCTCCACCCACCTAGACTGCAATCTTCAGCTAGAGTCTTTCAAAGTGTGGCCACGTTGAGAAACAATGCCAAGCCCTTTTCAGGTTCTCTTGGCTTTGAGAGTGTCTTCTCATGTCCAGGACTATGTGCTGCCATGTGCCAGGCTGATCTGCACACCAGAAGCCCTTACTAATTCACTACAAGCAATAAGTGCTGAGCTCTCTCTTCAGGACCTCTCATTTTGTTTTGAGACTTGGTTGCACCATGGCCTTGAACTCACAATCTTCTGCTTTAGCCTATTGAATAGCTAGAATTACAGGCATAGGCACCTAGTTCATGATGAAATAATAAAAATCTCAAAGCCTAGCATGCAGCCAAGACTAAACAAATCATAATAGTAGATTCAAGCCAGGCAGTGGTGGCATATGTCTTTAATCCCAACACCTGGGAGGCAGAGGCAGGCAAATCTGTGAGTTCGAGACCAGCCTGGTTTACAGAGTGAGTACCAGAGAGCCAGGATTACACAGAGAAACCCTGTCTTGAAAAAAACTAACCAACAACCAACAAACAAACAAAACAGTGGATTCAAGGCATCAGTATTATCCACTATCAAGTGATTCCAATGTGTATTCAAAGTTGAGGACCATTAATACATAATTCTTCATATGAGATAAAAGGAACTCAAGTAAGTGATCAAGACTCACTGAACAACAACAAAACAAAAAAAGGTAACTTGCTAGTGAATAATTATGAATGGTTGAAAACCCCTAATGCCAGTAGTTAAGGATCCTCTAGAACTTTTCAATGATTTCTTAGCTTTCTCCCATTAAAAGCCAAAGTCATTCTAATGGGCAACAGGACCCATTATAATGGGCAACAGAACTGAACTTTATCAGTCAGTTCATCTGCACTTTGAGACCTTGTCTAGATAAGGTATCTTAGCCAAAGAGCTATTTTGGCATGTAAGAAAGGACCTATTATAAAGTGGACATTCAGGGTGTATTGAGGCTCCATGCTGGGTACTTTCATATACCATACCACAAAATCCTCCCACTCTTCAACAAAGGCGCCAGAATCCTCACATACAGATAAGGAGACTGAACCTTACAGTATTTGAACACAGGGAACACTATGCTATTTGGAATACATCCATGGTGATTTGTTCTCTGATAAAATGTTGTTTGCTATTTCCTCTCCCATCCTCCAACTCTCCTGTCTTGGTGTGGGAAGCCAACCTCTATGGACTATATGCCCTATACTCTGTTGATTCTAGATTGCTGTTTATGTAAAAGTACTAGCTGGCAACTGAAGGACATGGGAAATGGGAAGGGCATTTATTCCTCTGCACCTTATTCAAGTTCCTGAAGTGCTTTCTCACCTCTTGGGATTATAGCTCTTGCTATGAAGCCCCTTCCCCCAGGGCTGCAGCTCTAGCTCGGTTCTAGTATGAACAGTCCTTTCCCTTTGTCTCTTCAGCCTTAGGAGAGCTACCCACTACTGTTGCTAGTCCCTTTATCACCGACGAAGCCTGTAAGTCAAATCTTTATGACTGTATCAACTGTCTCTCTGCCAAGGCTCTGTTATGTTAGAAAAATAATATATGGGGGCTGGAGAGACTGCTCAGTGGTTAAAAGCATGTACTCCTCTTGCAGAGGGCCAGGATTTGACTCCTAGCACCTACATCAGGCAGTTCCCAACAGTTTGTAACTTCAGTTCCAGAGGGATCTGATGCCTCTGGCTTCAGTAGACACTGGCACTTGAGTGCACATATCCATACACAGACCCACACACAAGTAAAATTTAAACATCTTTTTTTTGTTTTGTTTTGTTTTTTTGGTTTTTCGAGACAGGGTTTCTCTGAATATCTCTGGCTGTCCTGGACTCACTTTGTAGACCAGGCTGGCCTCAAACTCACAAAGATCCGCCTGCCTCTGCCTCCCAAGTGCTGGGATTAAAGGCGTGCGCCACCACCGCCTGGCTAACATCTTTTTTTAAAGGATAATAAAATATGAATGTTTTATTCTTTCAAATTTCCACTTAATTTCCAATACCTGCAAGGGCCCCTCCCTTCTTTCTACTCCATTCTTCCCAGTCTGCCCACTCTTCCATGAAGTCTCTCTGAGCACTCCACTACCACGCAAGCCAACTCTGTCATTACTACTGCTGTGTTGAATCTAGTGTGACTTCAGTACTTGTCCTTATGGTTCAGCTTTTTCAATAGGGGAATCCTAGGAAGGCAATAAATTCATTAAGTTAGGGAAATTCAACTGGAAAGGACATCTGAGGTCACCTTAACTCCTTATTTCACAGATGCGGGTATTCAGGCTGACACACAGGAGTCTTTCCATAGTTATGCAGCAGCAGGGTTAAGTCTAGAATTTAGATTCTTCCTACTACTCCAATATGCTGTTGAGTTTGCACTAGGTACTTGGTATGTAATTAATACACTGATAACCACCCCTAAATTTATAAGCGTTATCTGTCTCTTGTACAATGCTAGGTAGGGCTCGTGCCTAGATATACCCTGACATATAGTAATTGTTCAACAAAAATATCTTTCTTGAACCTGGGTCTAAATAAGACAAATTCTTTAAAAGTTAATTTATCAGAACACATAGGATCCTACATAACACTTCTTTATTCACATAGAGAAAATGTATAGTTTTCAAAGTCAAAGTTGCTTTTTCTGTTTTGTTTTCCTGCTTCTGGGTTTGGGAAGATCATGCAGGAGTCAGTCCAAACATCCCACTGAATAGGTATGTCACACACTTAGGCTAAAGGAAGAGATTCTGTCCTTTAAAAACCCACTAGATCTTCTAACCTGAAAATTTTCCTGTTTTTCTTTTGTTTAAAACTGAACTACAGGGCTGGAGAGATGGCTCAGTGGTTAAGAGCATTGCCTGCTCTTCCAGTGGCATTGGGTTCCCAGCACCCACAAGGCAGCTTACATCTGTGTCCAACTACAGCCCCAGGGGATCTGGTGACCTCCTCTGGCCTTCAAGGGAACCAAGCACAATTAATATTTGTGATCCTAGCAGCCAGGAGGCAGAGGCAGGAGGGTCAGTACAAGTTCCAGGGCAGTCTAATCTACACAGTGAGTTTTAATCCAGTTAGGGCTATCCAGTAAGACTCTGTCTCAAAGGAAAAAAAAAAAACCCAAAAAACAAAACAAAAAACAATGCCTATCTTAGTCGTTCCTCAGATAGATAAACAACTACTTATTCACATTAGAAAGTCTGTTCGTGGTAGTGTGTTTAATTTTTCCTGCCAGGTAGGCATTAAAAGGAAGTGAATGACAGCAAATGCCCAAGAATCTTATTCTTGGGGGAACTGAGCCAACTCCCATATTTACCAGGAATATAACATAGCTGGGGAATTTAGGGTTAACATGCTTTGTGGAATAACTGGTCAAATGTTCCCTCTGGGAGTTATCTGGGGCGGGATAAAGACTCTCTCTGGAAGATTCAGGACAAACACATCTCTGGGAGTGCCGGGGAAAACCTGTCTATTCAAGGAGTACTGACAGAGTGGTGACCTTGGGAAGTATCACAATAGTTCTCAAGGAAGTAGGATGGATAACAACCCGGTAGTTAAAGTAAGATATGGCCTCCAAGCAATGTCGTCAGGAAGCCGTAACTTCTCCTCGGGCACCCCCTACTTACAGTTGCCTCACAGTCTCCTGCTCCAGCAACCTCCATCTTAACGCACCTTTCTGCGCAGGTGCCACAGAGCCTCAGCTTCCGCCCAAAGCTGGACCCCCCCCCCCCCCCCCCCCCGCGGCCCCCCGCCCCCCCCCTTTCTGCGGCCCTTCCCCCCCCCAGGATATTGTTTAAGCATCTTCAGATGAAAAGTCTGGGTTTGAAGTACTTGAGTCCTAAGTCCAAAGATGGCCAAGACCAGAGATCCTCAGATCCTTCCAGGGGCTGACTACACGCTGATGAGGGGAAGCAGAATAGGGGAAGCAGAATAGCAATGGAGAGTGCTGCCCTGAGTTGGTTGAGTCCCAATAATTTCCCAGAGGCCACGGGCTAAAAGGTAGTGGAAAGGGTGGCTGGACATTCCAACAAGGACACAAGAATATAGAAGGGAGCTGAGGGGCAAAAGTGCACAAGCAGGTAGGGAATTGTAAGGGCAATAACTTAGATAGCTGTGGGGTTGTGTGTGTGTGGGTATGTGGTGGGTGTGCGCTCCTGGAGGGTGCCAAGTGTCAGATTAGAAGCCAGGGTTGGCCTCTTTTTAGCTTTTAGCTGAAGAGGAAAGAGAGGATGACCCAGAGAGATGGCTCAGTGGCTAAAAGCACTTGTTGTTCTTGCAGAAGTCCTGGGTTTGATTCCAACCATGCATAACTACAGTAGGATCCCAGGTCTGCTTTCGACCTCTATGAGCTCCAGCACCCAGGTTGGGGCCCAAGCATACATTCAGGCACAACACACATACAAAGGTAAAACTTTAAAGTACTTTTTAATAAGGGGAGGAGAGTGGAGGACCAGAGGCTGGCTGGCCTCTCAGTGATCCTGAGGAGGGGGAATAAAAACACTCTGGAGGGACTAGGAGTTAGAGTCCCTGATAGGGAGACAGATGAGAGGGGCCCAACTAAGTAATTAAAGACCATGAACTTCCAAGATGGCTGGCTGCTGCTTCACCCTCTTGACCTGAGACAAAAGCCTGGCTTTAAAAAAGGCCACAGGTCTTTTTTTTTTTTTTTAAAAACCCTCCTGCCAGTGGGGCCCCTGCTGGTGTGGTGGCTCAACAAGTTCAAGGCAAGATCAGGCCATGTTTACACAACAGTTGTGGGACAACCAGCTGTCCTGTCTTTATTCAAACTCACCAACCCTAAATTAGGAGAGGAGGACCCTTCACACTTTACAAGTTCCTAACCCTTAAGAAGCTGGGCTCCCACTTTGCAAGAGGGTCTTTCTCTGTGTATGCCTGCTGTATGGGAGTGTTTTCTTACTCCTAACAAAAGGTTTTCTTCCAAATGCTCAATCTGTCTGCTCCTGTTAGCAATTTCTCTACAGCTTTCACGGTCAAGATTTTTTTTTTCCCTGCCTTTTAATTCTTTAACTGGCAGAGAAAATGAACCCAATCTAGACCCCCAACAACTAGTGGAAGTGGGACTAGAAAATAGATAGTAGATTCACGGGGACATTTCATTTTTAGACATGGTCTAGCTGTAGCCCTGGCTGGCCTGAAACTGCTATGTGGACCAGGCTGGCCTCAAATTGACAGAGATTCAAGTGCCTCTCTCTCTCCCAACTGTTGATCTTAAAATGTGAGCCACCCTAACCAGCCCCTGGGGGCAATTTTGATGCAGAAGTGACAGAAGGTTGCTGCTTTAGGAGGGGATGGAGGGGAGGAGAAATGACTTGGCAATTGAACAGAATGGATCTACTTAGCAAGCAATGGAAATGGAGTTAGTTCCTTGTTGCAGATGCTGACTGAAGTCTTTAGGAGTATGTGAGATCTACATTTCTTGTGTCATCTTTTCTGATTCCAGACTCATTTTTTTAATGTTTATTTATTACTTCAGGTTACATCTCCATCACAGTACCCTCTTTCTACCCCTCCCAGTCCTGCCCTCCCACCCTCCAACCTCATTTTAATGTTCCTTTCTCTATCTTGGAAGTAATGTTACCACAGTTTATCTTCCTTGAAAAGAGCTGGGACAAAAGCCTAACCTGTGCCGTCCATAGTAGTATGTTACTATGATCTGCATCTCTCCTCAGCAGACAGATGCCTTGTTTCACAGCCCAGGCTGTGGTCTGTCTTAGTGATCCTAGACAAGGAAGCACATGTCACCTCCTTCTCTTTTGGACCTTTTGCAGGAAGCTGCTGTGCGAGACTGTTTATAGGATGGTTGTCCCAGGGAAAACCACAATGATTCCACCCAGTGACTGCTGAATCCCTGCTTATCCAGAGTGGCTTTAGGTTCCACCACTTGGCTGTAAGTGGAGTAGGGCTAGGGAAAGAGGGTGGGTAGGAGGCGGGGGCTATAGCCAGGGGTTATTGATCCAAAAGCTATCATTACATATGATAATCATTTTTTCAGTTTTCCATATCATCACAGAATTTCAGACTCCAAAAGCTACTATGAGATAATTTATTACAGTCTAGCCTATAACTTCCCATAACAATGGCACACATAATAACTAAAAACAGCGACGATGGTTGGTTTGCTTTGTGTACTGACTGGTGCACAATGTGGGGTGTTCAGCAATTTCAGGAGGCTACTTTCAGGAAATCCAAGGACCAAGTCACTTCTGAGCAAGGCCCCGGGAGCTCATCTGATCCGCTGAAAGAGATTGTCTCTGACCTTCCAGCGAGCACTTAGGTCCTGTCTGTCCGTTTCATGCAGAGGACTGAGAGTCCAGGCTTCTCCTTTATGCTTGACCAACCCATGGGGAACAGCAGCTGATCCCAAAGAGAAAAGGAGGCCAAAGACTAGATGTTTTCTGCGAGGATGACAGTCAGAAGGTTGTGGCCAAAGATGAGGGCAGCTCTTTCTAGACAGTTTTCCACGATTTTTGGCTTTGTTCAGAGACTACTCAAGTATCCTTAGATCCTTAGCCCTCAAGTCTACACAAATAAGATTGTGTGTGTGCATGTGTGTGTTCGTTCTAAGCATCACTCCTTGCTTATAGGAGTAGAGAGATGGAGTACTCTGGGCAGACCCCTGGTGCCTGGATTCCAAAGAAATATTCTGCTCAGGACTCCAAAGCACCATGTGACCCTGCTTTGACTCAAGACAGATATTCTGAGCAAAGGAATTAGCTCAGCAGAAGGTATCTTGTTCAGTTCCAAGCCTGGTCCTCACTGGAGCCACACAAACCAGTCCTGCTGCTCAAGTGACAGTGAGGTCCATTCTGTGTGTTCCTGCTCTGGCCAATTTGCAATATGGATCATGGAGTCAGCCAGGTACATGCTCTGGGCCTTCTAAACATGTTCTTCCAATGATGGGCATGTTTAACTGGACAAAGTGTGGTTTAGAGAAATGGGAAGTGGACAGTTGTCTACCAGGAATAGCTGACATTCTTGGAAATGCCTATCCTTCTCTATTTATGGAAAAATCTCTCCATGAAGTAGCTCCCACAGCCTGGCTTCTAGCACCACAGACCCACTGGCTGGGGATTCAGGACTTTTCTCTGAAAAGCCATAGTCTTATTACCCCAAGATTCTCCTTAAATCTGGGAGAGTCAGCCTTTTGACTACAAGGACTCTAATCTAGCTACACAGCTAACTCTCCCTGACTGATCCGTGCAGTTGGTGCTGTCCGGATGGCACACAAGCCAGAGATGATCAACTCCCTTCCTCTGTGGAACGAGACTCTGATTTGAGCTTCACAAACTCCCGAGCTACCTCGTCATTACTCCTTTGACACAGAATCCGGAGAATGGTCATTCCTGTCTCATCCATGTGGATCTTCCGGCCTAATGGGCACCAGCAGGCACAGCTGCCTTTGGCTGCCACATCCCTCAGGGGCATCACTGCCAGTCCTATCACACGGTCCTCCCGGGCAAAGCAGTAATCCTTCACACATATCTGCAATTCATAGGCCTCTGGACCCTCTTCATTTCCCAGGAGGCTATGAACACAGGGTAGAGGATAAAAAGCCAGAAATGAACATTTTCTGCTTAATTCACCCAAGTTTGACATCTAACCCATCCATCTACTCCCAATCTCTTCAGCCTTACCACCCAGCACTCCCCGATCCCAGGGTTCTGTAGGTTTCCTCCTCTGTGACTTACAAGTGAAATGTCTCATTGTACTTGGGAGTCCAGTTGTTGCTTTTAGACTTAGTTGTGAACTTCCTCTTCTTATCACTTTGGTGTGGGCCAACCATGGTCACTTCCACAAAAGGCCGGAACATACCTGCTGTCTGCCACTTGAGGTCATTGGCTGCTACCACTACCCAAACAAGGAAGATCTGTGAGGGAGCCCACCAGTATTCCCACGTTCCCCTTGGGAAGGACTGAGCAGGAGCACTGGGATGAGCAGCCCCTGCTTTCAAGGGGTGAATGAGAAATGGTCACTGTTGGTCAAGAAAGAGTCAAACCTGTAAGTCAGCTGCACTTACCTTTCACTGTGACCTTATGCTCCCCAGTGCCAGGGTGTGTAAATAAGTCCACCTGAATAGAGACTTCTCCCACAGGGTCATCCACACCAGCCCCTGAGGGACACACAGATGATTGCCCACTGAAGAACTAGATTCCAGGTCAAATGAGGTTTAGAATGCCCCACCTCACACCCTACCCTGAAGTAAGAAGAAATCACCCACAGTAGTCATGAGGAAGTAACAAATGGAAAACAAAAAGGAGAGAAAGAATGAGGCAGCGTAGTGTAACACAGAATGAATTGGCAGCATCTTGGAATGAACTTACTTAAAGATGCACCAAGAATTCTGTGTCCCTCCTTCCCTTTGCTTTTGATCGTGTTCTTACTGCCTATGTGGTGCAGGCTGGACCTGAACTTGAGCACCTCTTGCTTCAGCGTCTTGATTTCTCAGATTGCAGGCATGTGCCCTGACTTACTCTGTCTGTTAATGCTCTATGGCAAGGGAAGCCACCTTGTGCTTGTCCTCAGCATTTCTGGGTGTCCCTCCTTGGGAGGCCTTCTTTGTCCTACTTCAATCCACAGAACAACTCTTAGAGACACAATCTCTGAAGAGAGTCAGTCATACACTGCTAAGGTCTAAGATTTGGCATAGAGCTCTTGGACTTCTAACCCTGGTTCAGTTATCCCCAGCATACAGCTCACAGTGCATCACAGGGTGGGTCAGTGTTTGATTTATGTCTGCACAACGTAAAAGAACATACCCTTTTCTGGCCGAATATCCTCATTAGCAGTAAACCTAATACCTTTGCCATCATGTACTGAGCGAGGACAGCCAAGTCAAGAGGTGAGCGGCAGGAGGACAGAGAAAGAAGAGTGGTTAGAGGTCAAAGAGTTACAGCCACTGGTGAGAGTTCATAAACATTCGGAGAAGCTCAGACCAGGGCAGGATGCAAAGTCCAAGAGCCACGGTCAATGCCTGAGTGCTCCACATTAAACTCCTTGGGCTGGAGACCAAGTAAAGCATAGCCGAACAGTAGAAAATACAGACAGAAAGGATCTAAGACCAACAAGGCAGGAAGGGAAGGGGTGGCAGGTCCTAACTCCTCAGCCCCACAGGTGACAACAGACAAAGCCATACACAGGCAGTCTCCTGCAGTGTAGCCTTGCTAGCACTTCATGCCCATCCTCACTGTCACCTAGCTGCAGCTCAGTGCTTCCAGATTAACTCAGACCCTCCCCATATCACAGGCTTACACTTCCCCAGCTCTGCCAAAGTTCTTCTCCCTGTCCTCTTCAGCTATCCCTCCAGACCCTGAATTGAGAACAGCTGTAGGAAAGGGAGGAGTAAAGCACAATCCCTACATTTTCTCAACACCAGTTACTTCCAGTCTTAACTGCTTAGATTTCTCCCTTCTGGGTCAACTCTGTACTTCACATCCACAGCTCAGTAAGACTCAAGCCTCCCACTCTTGCTGGGCCATCAGGTTCATACCCCTGGATGCGTACCCGAGTTTTCTTGGAGGAGCCCATAAGTGTGCCTGTAGGTGCCTCCTGAAAGGATCCTGCTTCAGGGCAGGTCAGAATTCGAGGATGGGTCTCTCTTTACAGATGATAGTTTGGGCAGGCAGAAAGTAGTTTGGGGGACTGAAAATTCCCCAGATGAAAATCTATCCCTACCCTCAAAATAAACCAACCCAGCTGTCTGGTCCCCAGTGCACAAGCATCTTCTCTTGAGCCTACAGCCTCTGCTAAGTACACCCTTCAGCTGCCCATGATTTGCCTTGGTCTTCATTTCATCCATGCAGTAGGGTCTGGGGAGCCCTTTGCTTTTCCTCTCCAGAGCACCTTCAAGTAAAGCTATAAGGCTACACATGTATCCAGCCATTCCCTGTCAGAGCTTCCTCACAAAGTTTTCTTACTTCTCCAACATTACAAAGCTGAGCCCAATAAATGTGCACTGGGAAGGAAATGTCCAAGAAAAGGAATAAAGAAATCCAAGACATTTTCCAAGCCCTTGTGACTCTCATTCTCCTGCCAGATATGAATATGTGCCTGGCTAAGTACTGAAGATAAGTATTGAATGCTGAGATCCAAGCTTGAAGGAGAAATTGGATCCTCTCTAAGGGCTAAACAATATTAATTCCCTACAGGCACTGTATATAGGAGGGGAAGTGGGAACACATAGTCCTGAGGCCCTTACCCTGGGCAGTCTGTGAACGCACAAATGTCTTGATGAGAGTGTCCGTAGTCTGTGTATACAGAGACAGGGCATAACGTAGAGACTGTAGGTCTGGGCTCTTTTCCAGGAAGGTTTTCTTCAGACCATTACCTCCTGCATGGAAGTATTGCTGAAAGATAAATGAGCACCTGCTTTATTCCTTCACAGAGAGGCAGCTCCCCAACTGTCCTCAGAGAAGGCAGAAGAGAACTGTAACAACAACAGACCATTTGACAAACTATGATCAGAAGCATCTACAGAGTTGGCCATAGTCCCTTGGCATCATTCAGATATAGGAACAGTAGGGGAGGGGCATATTTCTGAAGGTGATGTTTGAAGAAAGGGCCTATGTGGCTGGGCAGGTATGCGATGGAAGCATTTTCGGTAGAGACAAGAGCCAAAAGTGATCTTTCACCTCTCTGAACCTTACGGGACTTGATACCTCAGCCATACTTTCCCCAAATGCCTTAATCACAGTTCACATGCACCTGACTTATTATCACTTTATCAATCTTGTGTCTTGGACTTGGAATCATTTCTCTTTCTGTCTGTATCCCTGAAACTGCCTGGGCCTTGCTCTCTGGATATGGAATACTAAGAGTCTGAGAGCTAGTCTGGCAGGTGGGAGACTGTCTGGAGAAGGGAAGGTCTCCACCTTGATGGTGTCCAAGGCCAGGTCGAGGACAGCACACTGCTTTGGAGTGAGATTCCGTGTTTCCTCTCGTACCATGTGGTCCTGGAACCCCAGAGAAAGCAGTATCAGGAGAGCGCAGGACAGTCCTAGTGTAGTGCCCCCACAGTAGCAGTTCTCTCCCCAATTGCAGGCCCTAGGCACCTCCCTGCAGCCTCATGGATCCCACATCCCAAGAACCTTGAGTTTGGACAGCTGGCTCAGCTCCTTGGCAGCAGTCAAGATCAGCTGGGTGCCCTAGGCAGAGAGAAGCCAGTCAAAAGCTGAGGAAGTTGACCTTTACCAGGAAGTAGGGAGTGGGGGAGAAGGAGGCAATGGGAGCACTAGGAGGTGATGCTCTTACTGTCTGGTCAGTGAGTGGGGGCAGGACGATCACCCGTTCCATGGTGTTCATCACCACACGCCAGAGCTCCTTCAGGACTCGCTTCAGAACCGTCTTCTCACACACAGTGGCAAAGAGTGTGAGGCTGCAGGTTCAGGCAATAGGTGAGGCTAGGGGAAAGTCTGGAACACCTGCTCCCCCCTCATCTCCTTTGTCTGAAGGCCTCAGCTTTACTTTTCCTCTTGAGTGCTATACTCACTTGCCATCCAGGAAATCCATGAGAGGTCGCAGCACACTATCTGCATCCTGAGCCACTGAGGCCCTGGCGTTGGGGGATGCATTCCCCGTGCCCCGAACTTGGCCCAGGATGTCAGCCATTTGTCGAATGCATTCATCAATCCGTGCCTGGAAGCTACACATGTGCCCACAGTGCAGCCCTCCCTGCCCCCTACACCAACAGTGGAGCAACACTAGCAATTTAGTCTTATTTCTTCATGCTGCATCTTCATGAGGGACAACATGCAGGAATATTGGAAGATCTAGAGCTGGATGGGTGTGGGTAGCAGCTCTAGGAATGGCCAGGAACTACATCTGGTTCTAAGGGCTGTGTATTTTGGGGACCACTGACCTGTTTCCAAATACCATGCTGAGCTCATCCAGAACTGTATTCAGTTTCACCTGCAGCTCCTTCAGACTGTCTGCAGCTTCAGAGTCCAGCTATCCACAGGGGTACACCCAGTCAGACGGCATCCTTCACTTCCTCATATACCACTGTTTTCTCCTCTTAGGGCCAGACTCCAACACACCCTCTTCCCTCCTATGACCATATCTCAGTGCTTTCTCCTTCTTCCTGTGACCGTATCTCAATGTTTACTCCTCCCTCCTAGGATCACCATCCCCAAGCCCAATTCTTATTCTTATTCTTAGAAACATACCCCAATGGCTAATTCTCCTTCCTAGGACCACACCCCAAATGTCTGGTTCTCCCTCCTAGGGCCCTACCTCTATTCTTATTCCTCTGGGTTAGGACCATATCCCTGCGGCTACTTTTGCTTTGTAGGATTTTACCACAATGCGTATCTCAAGTGAACCCATCTTAAGTCTAAACACCTAGCCTACATTCAGTTGAAAGAGGGTAGAGTTCTGTGACCAGGCAACTCAGCACACACAAAATACAGTAACCACATACCCTAACACTTACCTCTTTGCCTCCCATAGCCTCAAACATTTTCTCCAGCTGGACCCTCAGTTGCTGCATGTTGTTCATCAGGATGCAGGGCTTTGGGGACAGATGGATCCCTTCAGTCTTAGTTCCTTTTAGCATAGCACCCATCACTTTTTAAAGCTATTCCAAGGCTAATGATACTTAACATTGCTTGGTTCTCACCTTTAAAGACTGAGATCTGGAGCCAATTCAGACAATTCTCTTTGAATAAAGACTAGTAGCAAATATCTTTGCCCAAACTTAGGTTAGGTGGTAGTTACACAGGGGCTCATGGTTACCCCTCTTTATAAGTCTGTGGAACGTCTGAAATATTTTATTGGAAAAAGACTAGATGCTTAGTGGAGGAAAACAGCACAAAATGGAGGCTCAGAGGCACTCTTAGCTAACGTCTCATTATCTTGTGGCATAAGTCTCAAGCAAAGCAGGAAGGGAGCTAGAAGCCAAGAACAGCTGACGCACATTCAAATCCTCCACTCCCTTCCTCTCAGTGCCAGTGCCTGGCCCTACCAGTTTCTCCTTTGTGCAGTAAGTTGGGAAGTTCTTTGATAAGATGTCTGCATACTGCATCAGCACCTTCCTGATGGTCTGAGGAAAGAGAAGAGAATCCTTAACATCATCACAGGGATGTTGATGTTGCCTTGACTGATGTTCCATTTCTCATCCTAGCACATAACAGCAGGAGTGGGCTGCAGTGTACACACACATAGTCCCAGTGCTGTGGAGGCAGAGGCTGGGAAGACTGCTGCAGGTTCAAAGCCAGCCTGGGCTACATAGTGGGTTCTAGGCCAGCCAAGGTCAGGTCAGCAAGACCAGGTCTCAAATATATGAAACAAAGCAAAACAAACAAACAAACCCCAAAACATCAAGAAAGCAAAGAAGAACTCTCATAGGAAGGAGCAAAGCTCCCTCTCAACTGCACAGGAGAACTGAGACAGAGTACCTGTCTGCTCTAGACATAGCAAAGAGGAAGCAGGTAATGTAAGGCTTTACCTGAAGGTCACCATGGAAGAGGATGTAACTTAGGCCTGTGACTGGCTGTGACTGTGGTGGTGTAAATGGGACAGCAGGCCCATCGTTACCTTAGCAAACCTTCTCATGTAGTGGGCAAGGATGCTGGGGTCTGGGCATTCCAACTTCCGGATGATCTCAAAGCTCTGGTTGAGTTGTGTAAAGACATCCACCACAGAGCAGGAAAAGAGTGCGTGTTCTGATGTCTGCTGGAACTAAGGAAGACCACACATGAAGTGACCATTCATAGCTTTAGGGTTTGAAAGAGCTCTGCCTAGCAGGGGTGGCTCCGTACTCTCTATAGATCCTGCAGATTCTATAGGACAGGGCAGATCAGCCTAGCAGGAGTCCAAAACTTCTGGCCAACAGCTGAATGCTGAGACCTGGGTTCACCACTGCATAGCCAAAGTCCTCAACTTACCCCATCCTTCTTATCTCGTTCAAGGGCCCCACGCAGGAATTCCAGGGACACATCTTCATTCTCATCTAGCCACTGTAGCACAAACTGCTCAAACCACCTGTAGTCAGGACAGGAAAACTAAGGGCCTTAATACCTGACAGCTCCTCTAGATGCAATCTTCTGGAAGGCAGGGCATTAGAACTTCTCCTTCTAAAGCAGTGCCTACAGCAGGCAATTCGAGCCTCGCTCGGTTATGGAACTCACTGTAGGTACTATTTTTACCCGACCCCCGTCTCTGTTGTACACACTCACGTTGGGTACTCGGGCACCTGCCCCTGGAGTGCAGGCAGATCGCGCACGTATTCATTGTGCAGCCACTTCACCTTGAAGTGCAGGTTCATGTAGTCAGCACTCTTACACAATCGGTCTTTCTCGTGTTCTAGTGAGGGGAAGCAAGCCAGGTCAAGTTTCAGTCACAGCCATGGCTCCTCCATTTCCTAAGGCAGTAGATCTAGACAGGGGGCTCTGCCAGAGAGCTTAAAAGATGGCAACTCACAAGTCCTTCCAATATCTACCCCACAGACACACTAGTGCCCCCACTCAGCCATCTTCCAAGAGCCTGGCCCAAACTTCCTGTATAGGCTAAGCCAAGTAAAGTCTATAGCCTTCCTGCTCTAACTTCTAGAAGAGCAAAGTGAAGTCTCTGGTCTCTACTGAAGAAAAGAAAGGGTGCTAATGATAATTACTAAATACTACCAGGGACCAGGGGGGGGCTGATGGGAAGGAAAGACAATGGCTTTCTAGTGTTTGTTTTCAATCTTAGTAACTATCAAGTAGCCTTAAATGAAGAGATATTAAGATGTACATGACATGAATATGTTAATGTAAACTACTAGAGACAGAGAAAACCAAACAGCAAGACAGTGGAACAGCCATGTTATGAGAGAATCTTGAGGTACAATGAAGGGCTCCAAAGAGGAGCTGAGACACAGAAAATGAGCTCTCAGGGAAATATGCAAATAAAGATCATCAGTTTGGAAACTATGGAATCACAGAACAGGCCATCATGGTGTAGCAAATAGGACTATTATTATGGATCTGACAGGTTAGCTAGCTGAATCTCAATCCAAGATGAAGACCACTCATGGCTGACCCAGAGTCTAGAGCACTGGCCATATCTACACAGTTATCTTCATACCTACCCTTTATAGCTGAAGTATTAAAAGTCAATGTGTGCTGATATAAAGGTTATAAAGGAGAAACTAAGCAAGAGAGAAGGAGCAGCTGGTATACTTGGAGACATCATTGCTTAACTTAGAGGCAGCATAGATACCACACCTCCCAGTCAAAGCAGAACATCAGTCTGGGGTCACTGGCTCTAGTGACTAGTGCAGCAGACACTCACCAGGGAACAAGAAGCCTAGGCCACAGTCTGGACAGGCTTCAGGGCCCTAGACTCTTATCGTCTGATATTGTGGAACCATTGTAACCCGAAGCTGCATTTGCCATCTCTTCTAGGAAGCGGTAAGCAGGAGAAGGAAGGGTATAAGACTAGAGGCAAAGGGACAACCAAAAGTTCTTACCACCAGCAAAGAAGGCTTTTCGAATACGAATGATAGTAGTTGCTTGTGACAAAGCAGAGACACCAATAAGTAACAAAGAGCAGGAAAATTGGGGTCACCAGAGACTCTTTTCTACCCCATTCTGTGATGCTCTTGACCCAGTCCCTGACCTTGAAACACAGACTGACAAAACAGGACACCCCTTCCCCCTATGCTTAGTCAACAACACGCTGGAAATGGGGGCAGGGCTTCCCTGTGACTCCTGAACATTTTCTTTGTTTCAGGACCCTTGAGTTACTATATTTGCACATAATTCTTACATTCTCTGATAACCCATTATGTATTCTCTGGTAACAGGGCCCAATTTCTTTATCAAATATTAACTTCAGTACACAAACACTAAATAGATGAGTGTTCACACACTGGGTACACTTTATCCTAACAAGATCCAAAGAGTTAATGCTCCACAAAATGCATGAGGGCATTGGCGAAATAGCTCGTTGGTAAAATGCATGAGGAGCTGAGTTCAGATCCCAGAACCTATATAAAAAGCTGGGCATGGTGATGGAAGATGGGAGGTGGAGATAGGTATACCCTTGAAAGCTCATGGGTCCACGAGCCTAACCTACTTGGTGAAGCTCCAAGTCAATGAGAGACTGTCTCAAAAAGTACCTTGGCAACCAGGAATTGAGGCTGGATACCGTGTGAAAATTGCATAGGATTGCTGTTACTTATGGTAGAACGGGGTTAATCTGTCAGAAGGGACAATAATGTTTCCATAACCTGTCCTTGACTTGGGCTTTAACAGTTGTTTATTCACTTATTTATTATATGTGTGTGCGTGTGTATCCACACGTGGAGATCAAAGGGGTTGGTTCATACCTTCCACTTGTTGAGGCAGTTTTTCTGTGTTTCTGCTGAGGTGCGGGAACTCCAGGCTCACCAGCCTTCTGCTTCTGTCTGCTCACCACTCTCTCCCATCCCCACTTTACCCTCACTCCACCCCCACTCTGCTTAACAGGGTCTCCATATACAGCTCTGGCTTGGAACTTGCTTTGTAGACCAGGCTGGCCTCAAACTTAGAGAGGTCCTCTTGCCTTTGCATCCTGAATTCTGGGATTAAACATATGTGCTACCATGTTTGGCCCGCATCCAGCTTTTTACATGGGTTCTGGGGAGGAACTGAAGCCATCAGCATTGCCCAGGTAGAGCTTTTTTATCCACTGAGCCATCTTCCCAGCCCTGTTTTCTTTCTTCCATCTTTCATTCCTAGAGGGTTCTTTCAACTTCATGATCTCTCCTAAATCTCTCTAATTCTGGTGATGTCTGTAAAGATTCTGATGGAATAGTGTGCCTCAGTTTAACCTTTTCCTTCTACCTCTTGTGGTCTTAACATCTCCAAGTGAAGTTGAACAGAATATGCCAACTAATCTTACACTATTGATCAAAGATAAGCATCCTAAAATATGCCTTCTTCCTGTCTACTCTCACATAATTAAATCACCAGTTGTCACTGAACATGGTGGTATAGGCCTATACTCCCAGATATACCAGAGGCTAAGTCAGGATTGCAAATTCAAGGCCTGAATAGGCTACACAGCAAGTTCGAGGCCTGATAGGATGCTTACCTAACTTGCACAAGGCTCTTGGTTTTATCCTCAGTACTGTCTCTACTCCATCTCCCCAAATCATCAGTGCCTACCCATTTTATCTACAAAAGGCCTCTGAAATCTCTTTCCTTCTAGTTACACTATTACCTTTCTAGGTATCATTGCCATCATCTTTAACCTAGGCTGGACTACTATGGTAGCTATCAGACTGGCCACTCCTCTCTATACTACTCTCCATAGGGTAGTAAGCATGACTAACCTTTCTCTATGATAAATCTGATCATATCAATCTACTGCTTAAGATGTGAGTGGCTCCCATCTACCTCTAGATGACATCTAGAAGCCTACACATGGCTTACATGTCCCTTATGATCTAACCCTGTGACCTTTCCAACTTCCAAAGTTCCATAGAACTTTGTTTTGTAACCACCAATTTATAAATCTGTTTTCTAGACTGGCCTGTGAGTTTCTCAAGAGTCAAGGCTCTGTCTTATCATTGTAATGAGTCTTCAAGAAGTAGCATAGTGTCTGGCACAAAGAAAAGACTCAATAAATAGTGAATGGGGGTGTTTACAGCAAAGGAGCAAGAGGGAACTTATGATTTCATGTTTTAAGTGGGAGGTTAACTACATAGATGTGCTTGTCAATCACTAAGTTGCCTAGGAACGGCCTGGAACTCAATAGATATCCTAGGCTGGCCTTGTATTTGCCATCCTCATGCTTTAGCCTCCTCTCTGCCATACCTACTTAAGGGAAGTATTTTCAACTTTCGACAATCAGGGTCAGTGCTGTCCTCTTATCATCTAAGTCCCCAGCCTCTTTCTCTTAAGATGCCCTTCATATTCTAAGCATCAGCAGTTCCTCCTATAACCTCTTTCTAGCATCTATCAAAACCCACTCTTCCATCTCCATTTCTCTGCTGTAATTCCAGCCTTTCTCTTATTCCTATGTTGGCACAACCACCTTTCATTATGTGCCCTCCTTCTCTTTGCTCCCCCTATCTTTCAGAGTTAAGATTTTAACTCTCCACGTGAGTGTCACATAGCTTAATGGTCTCTTCTTGTTCCTAATTATTGAGTTTGACTCAGAGCTAAGTACCAGGACATTTGCTAGCTATGCTTTCTATACCTCAGTTAGCTTACTAGCTCAAGAAGCAGATGTCATTGCAACTTGCACTTTACACAGGAGAAAATGGGAACTTACAAAATTAAATAGCTGAAAAAACAAGCTGACTTTGCTCACAGCAGGTAAAAAGCCTAGCAAGAGGTTTTCCCTTAACTCATAAAACAGCCCAAACAACTCTACCTTACACTACTCATCTTCTGAGTTGGTTTATTTTTCAGAGGTATTTACTTTTTTCTGCTAAGCCAACACCAAACTTCCCATCAGGCTTGGGGAGTGCTGCCTCACCAAGGTATGGATGTCAGGTAAAACCTGTATAAGCCTTTCAACCAATATGTGGACTACAGTCCCAGAAAGATGAGCCCACAGTAAGCAAGACTCAGGCACTACTCTGGAGCTGAATTACATAATGTAAATCACACATGTGGTCTGGCTGTAACAACTTAGCACAGACCTTCAAAGTGTCTTTCAACCTCAAGAATCGCTGATTCTAACCCTCACATGCTTAAGAGTCTGAGAGTGATCCATATCTTTACTCCAGCCAAGTGGATGCAAACTCTGCTCTGAGCTTGTCCCAGATGGCTCCTTTTCCTTCTAAGTCCATGTTCATAGAGTGAGGAACTAGACAAACAGATACAACAGACAGGGACGGCAGTTAAATTGGTGAGCACAGATGGGTACAGATGAGAGAGTCTGACATAGACAGAAGGTGATATCTTTGTGAAGGTGAGAAATGGAAAAAAGAACAAGCTGAATGAACAAAGTGAATGGTAACGTCTCTGTGGTTCTGCTCTAGGGGGTGAGGGAAGGAGTTTTCTGAGCAGGCTTTAAAGAAAGCCAGGCCAGTAAGTATAAGAAAATAATACATCTCTGTATATTTAAACTTCTCTTGCTCTTCAAAACTGTACATAAAAGTCCAGTTAGTTCATTCTCTAGGCTGCAAGCCACCACTCTGAAAACATTCACCACGGGTGAAGCTGCTCTCTGGGCTAGAAAGGTCTTGCATAATAACTGGAAGGAGAAGCCTGCATTGCACACCCATTTTCCTGATTTCTTGTGGCTACAGCTTTGTCCATCCGATGCCTGCATAGCTTACCTGCCACCATGGCTAGAAGCCCTCTAGTTTGCTCCCACACTGTTTACCTAGAACCTAATGTTGCCTGGGAGAGGAAAGAGACAGCTCATGAGGCAAATGGAGTCTGCAGACCCTTACCCTCCAGTGCGTACTTCATGTCCTGGGCAAACAGACACCACATCATTTCTGCACTCACTTTCCCTGCATTCAACTCCTGAGGAAACCTGAGAGATGGAAGACAACACAGTAAGCATCTAGGCGAGAGCTGTTTGATTTTATTTATCCCAAGGTACCTAGTTCTTGCAGGGCATAATGAAGAGAAGAGAGTCCTGGGGAACAGGATGAAGCTTAGTCTGGAGAAAAGGGGCCCAGGGACCAATGGTGGGATGAATGAGGGAGAGGGAAGCCATATTAGCTAAGATGTGCTCAAAGGACAGAATGCCCAGAAGGTAAGACAATATAAGGCTGGATCCCTGAGGAGGGCTGAGGCTGATGGGTCGGCCAGGATAGACAAGCTGCAGGAAAAAGAGCAGGGGGCAGGCCTTAAGAAGGTCAGCTTTATTCTCTGTGGAGAGGCACATGCACACATAGGCTCTGGATCCCCTGGGGGCTCCCCTAACAGTCACAGTCCCAGAAGCCTTTCTCTCTGAGAAGGCTATCCCATTCTGGATAGGGCCCCTCCTTATATTTCCACACCTGTCTCCAGAAACAGTTACCCAGACAGATACAAGGGACAGAGGGACAGATGGACGGACAGTTGGAAGAAGTGGCACTGCAAACATACAGAGATAGGAAAGAAAGAGGCTGTTAGACAGATGGACAGACCAATCACCAACCAGCCAGAGCCAACTAGGGTGATACTCACTGGTTCAGAACAGGTGTGTAGGAATTCTTATCCTCCTCTATAATTGACACAATGAGTGTGATCAGTTTGGGCCAGAAATCCAAGTTCCGAATGCTGGGTCCTGGTTCCTCTAGTGGTTGTTCCTGCTTCTTGTTCAGGGTGGCAAGGGGTAGGCAGGGGACAGGAGGAGAAACAGAGATAGTCACAACAGTATTGAGAAGACTCTTTTTCTTTTCTCTTCATCATGCCTGTTACTTTAGAGTTAGGGATACTTCTTCTCTGGCACATGTCTTCCAAATGTCTGCCTCTGTGGATGACTGTTGAGAGAGCCTTGAACCACTGAGAACCGCTATCTTCAGCTCTGGGGCACAGTTCTGGTAAGCTTGGACAATCGGAGAGATACAAATGCACCTGTGCTCCCTCTCTTAGTTACTATGGACACGTGACTGGCTGAAATGAGCACGCTCCAGCCTCACTAAAGTAGGTCTGGTTCTGTAAGGTTCGCCTACCCCAGGCTACCTTCCTCTTCCAGATGTCCCTCTTCACATCCACGTTTCACATGGCACACACAAACCCCCATCTCTGAGAAGCTCCTTCAGGCTGAATAGGACAGACCTAACTGTCCTAACACTGTGCAGCGTGACCTAACTTTCAGTGGAGCAGGTCTCCTCTGGATCCCTGGAAGGGTACTATTATCTGGAAAGCTATTTGCCTAGCTGGAAAAGAAGAGGATTTACTTAGGAGACAAAGGAATACAACAGTGGAGCTCAGCAAAAGAAGAGTCACTCACAGTCACACCCCAAAGACAGTGATCACTACAGGGACTGGAATGGACATTCCCTCTCACAGGAACAAAGGCAAAGGCAGAGCTGCCCAGGACTGGGATGGAACTTTAATGTGGACACTACATGTCACTGCAGTGTCCAAAATCCCCTACTGAGCCGGCATCAATAAGAAGTCAGCAGAAACCAGGACTGAATCTTTATGTTATTGAGTCTATCTCAATGTCACTTACACGCATCTTCTTCTGTTAGCTTTTCTGCCACTTTCCCAGCAAAAACTCATTCAAAAGGCTCCCTTGGCCTTTGAACTGCAGTCCACTACATCCTCCAGTGAGTTGCCGGTGATTCTCTATAAGGAAACCTCAGAGTCTGACCCTCCTGCTTACAGCTGTTCCTTGGCCTTCAGTTAAGTTAGACTCCCTCATCTCACATGACGGTCTTCAGAGCATCTCCTTCTCTCTCTACTTCATGTTTTCAGTTCTCCTGTGCTGTCTTACATCATGATCACCACTTACCGTGGTGCTAGGAGCTTTGCACACACTACCTCATCTTCTAGATGATGACTGAGCACAGGTTACCAGCCTCTCATTTTTGGATGAGGAGACTGAAGCACAGTGAGGTCCTAGGACTTGTCCATTGTCACAGAGCTAAGATTTGATCCCACAATTAATGAATTCCAGAGTCCGAGCTTATAAAGACCTGAATAAAACTCATTGTGATTTCTTAAAGTAACATGTTCATATATAATTCTGAGCCTCCAAATACTCGATTTTCCCCCTTTTCTTCCCTCCAGATCCTTTCTTGATATCAGTTCTACCCCTCCCTCAAAATCCAGGTTGACCTTTACTTCTACAAAAGTTTCTCTGACATTCCTAGCTTGGTTAGATGACCCTCACCTGGGCTCCCAGAACACAGTGTATGAATTTCTGGTATTAGTAAACCAGATATCTAATAGTATAATAAAATATAATAAAAAATAATACATGAAGTAATTTGCCCTCATTTCTACCAAACAATAATTTCCTCCAAGGCAGAAATGTGCTTTATTTGACTTTACATTCTAATACTCCATTTGTTAAGTGAATGGGTGGATGAATGATCCTATGACTAAAGACTAGTGAATGGAAATATTAAAACAAGCAAACAAACAAAAAACCCCAAGAATTTACCCGAGTGTATACATTGCCTCATGAAAATGAGATTGAAAGTAGAAAGTAGACAGTAAAATAAAAAGGCTAACGCTAAGTCCCTGAAGCACTTGAAGGCCTTGTTAGAGTCTAGTGCACTATTATGCCGGGGCAGAAGACCAAATATTAAAATGTCTGCATGGTTGAAAATCAAAGCTGAGAACAGTATCTTTCCCTAGCCAAAGAGAATTGTAGATGAATGACACAGGGGCCCAGAATGTTCCAAGCTAAACAAAGGCTCAGGAAAACGTCCCATGGACATCAGAACCAGTGGAAGGTTTTATAAAACCTTTAGAGGGGTAAGCCTTAAGTTTATGGCTGGCATAAAAAGAACATTTAGAATGAGAGAAGGCAGCAGGAAAAAAGATCTTAGACCAGTAGTTCTCAACTTTTCTCATGTTATGACCCTTTAATACAGTTCCTCATGTGTGGAGACCCCAATCATAAAACTATTTCATTGATACTTCATAACTGTAATTTTGCTACCGTTATTAATCATATGTAAATGTGTTTTCTGATGATCTTAGGGCTGTTCAACCTATGAAAGGTGGTTCATCCCCAAAGGGGTCACAACCCACAGGTTGAAAATCACTGTATTAGATCTTTACTAAGATCCTCCAAGGAAGTATTACAGATTGGATATATTCCCTAAAATATGGATGTTCAATACATTTCCATCATTTGGTTCCACACCCTCTCAAGATCTCTCCCTTCTTTTAAGTAGTTTTTCCTATTGTAGAATCAGGACTGAATTCTTCCTCCTTGGAATGCCTTCACTCTTAGCCCTTTCTCAAAACACTTCTAACAGACCACACTGATTGAATTTATATGCATGCCTGTGAGAGTGGGGATTTCTTCAGGGAGCACTTGCGGCTTTTCTTGGACCTGACCTGGAACATTTATATACATGTACATGCATACATACATACACATACACACACATTCATACACATGTATGCACACTCGGACCTGTGTGTGCTTATAGCTCTGAAGGAAAGTGAATCTGCAAAAGCACAGGCAGCAAGACATTCTTAAGACATGAACTGCAATTGACTTATTGGGACTAAAATGAAGTCCTGGCTTTTAAGTGGGAGGCAGAGGAGAGACACAGTTGGAAGATGGGGCTGGAGAAGTGGCTCAGTAAGTAAAGGCACCTGTCACCAAGTCTGATGACCTGAGTTCAATCCCTGGGACTAACATGGTAGAAAGAGAGAACCAATTCCTACAAGTATTCCTCTGACTTTGATGTGTGTGGGTGTACATATATACACACACATAAAATAAGTATAATAATGCAATAAATAAATAAATGTAATAAAATTTTTGTTTAAAGAATGAAGTAAGTTTCCAAGCACTGAGTTAGAATGCTAGCCTAAAACAAAGGGGCTTGGCCTTACAGAACGTTAGGCTCAGCCTTGAGAGTCAGTCCATGAATATAATCTCAGGAGACCATGAACTGAAGAGTGAGTCACCAAAGGGAAAAGTCAAACTTTCATGCTAGGAGCTCCAAGACAGTATAGTCTCAAGGAAGTGCAGAACTGACATGGGTCCAAACACATTTGATCAAAATTAACCTTGAGACAGTAAAGGTAAAAGAAAGATCCTGGAATTGCCTGAGAATTCTACTTAGGTTGAGCCACCAAACTGCTCAAAGCAAAACTTATATCACAGTCATTTCTGTTCAGCTGAGGTACATATATACTACATTTTGTATAAGGGCCCTTTGTCAATGCATAGATATCTAAACTATGAGACAAATGCTCCAAAGTCGACAACGTTCTCATCCTTGAGAACATCGAGGACTTTGTGTTGAGCTCCTTTCCACCATGAATCTCTGTAAAGAAAAGCTGAGGCTCCCAAGAGCTAATGTCAGCTGGGCTCACTAACCCCAAACCTCTTACCAGCTGGTACTGGCGACTGTAGAGATCATGGCAGTTGTTGAAGATATATTCATATGTAGAGTTCAGGCAGGCTTTCACACAGTCTTTAACCACCTGGCTGGCTCTTGGGGGGCTCTGCAGTTCTTGCACCTGACAGATAACAGAAGAAAAACAGGCCCAGGGTCTTGCTCACCTAGGTGGGATATCTGTCCATCATTCCTGCAAATTTCCAGATTCATCCCACCTTTTCCAAGTCTTCAAACCTTGCCCAGTGTTACAGTATGAATGGAAAATGTCCCCCAGAGGCTCATGTTTTGAGCATTCAGACCCCAGCTGGAGGTCCTTCCCCACATGACAGACTACATTCCCTGAAACTGGTATCTAACATAACTCTCTTCCTTAAGTTGTGGCTGTCAAGAATCTTGTCATATCATGAGACAACCAATGAGCACAGGCTAAGATGACACAGCAGGTAGCTGAAGAGGAACTTCCAGGCCTTCCTCACTGGTCTATGGATTACACACTCCTAGAGGTAACCCAGGGAGCAGGTGTGTTTGAAAATGGAAACTTCTGTAGCCTCTGACAGTCTGTAAAGCCTCTTATTCTCCAGGTTTCCATGGCTAAAACCTCAGTCAAACACTGACCAGCTCTGTCAACCCTTACCTTCATCCTGAAGAAAGTAATGCTGGTCAGCAAATCCACTGTAGATTTTAAATCCTGAAGCCGCTCAGGGCTCCCGGCAGGAAAGTTATTCTGTTACAAATCAAGCAAATGTTAAGAAAGGAACAGAGGAACACAAAAACCTACACTACTAAAAAGTAATGAAACCAAAATCTCCCTTAGTTGCTGCCCACTGGGGTCCTCTGTGGCTGAGCTGGGCAACCTACATTACTGGACTCCTTTGTTCTTTCCCACTGAAGCAGGCAGGTCCTTGCCACACTTCTTCCCCAAACCTGCTTCCCATGAATATGTGGGATTTGTTCAGATGAACACTGATATGGTCAACTCTGCCTTGTGCTCTCTATCCCTCTCTTACTCCCTCCCTCCTTAAATGAAGATTCTTACACCCAATTTGTACTTCAAAAGCTATAATCTAACTGCATATTATGGATACAAATGAAGCCACACTACAGACCAAACTGAGATCTAGAACCTGTACTTTCAGTCCACCCTGCTCATCTAGTGTCTGGAGCCAGCAGATGGCAGATTTCTGAGCAGAATCTTTGAAGTGAATTTCTTAGGACTCCCTGTATGTCATAAATTATTCTCTTTGACATAAATTTTAGAAGGAAGCTGCCATGGAAAGACTGAGCTATTCACTCTGTTAGCTTTAAGCCTATGGCTACTAATGCCAAAAATAACTTAGTTATTTCTCCATTATTCACACAAATGGAGGATAAGGAAAGTGCAGATAACCAAACCTCACTTTTGTTAAGTTGGAAACTGCCTCTGTACTTACTTTCTAAGGTATATGGACTGCGTGTTGTGGAGATTCATGACACTTTAAGCAAGTGATGAAGCCACTGTAAGAAGATCTAACTTAGAAGGAGCTGAGAAACTGTCCATTTCTCATCCTGAGCCATTTCATGTACCTACTCTCCTACATCCATGTCCTCCTATAACAGAAAAAGATACAACACCTAACACTGCTTAGTTCTCTAAGACAGGCTACTCTTTCTTCCCCTAGCCAAAGATTCATATCTCTCTTGGGAAGTGAGAAGAGCAAAAGGAAACAAAAGAAAGAAAGAGAGAAAAAGGAAAGAAAGGAAGGAAGGAAGAAAGGAAAGAAAGAAAGAAAGAAGGAAAGGGAAGTGAAGGGGAGAAAGGGAGGAAGAAAGAAAGATGACTAATATTTTAAAGGGAAGTTCTGGGAGAGATTATGTCATTATAAAGTTGGATAAAGTGATATGAATAGGGTTGAAAGGCCACCTGTCCAGTAAAAACAGCCATACCTGCTAGTTATATACTGCAATGATTCTACAAGTGAGAAGAACCAGGGTGTTAATGGCATTAGCCATCCAAGTAGGCATAATGACATGGATCAATTTCCCTGCCTTTCATCCTTATGGCTAAGAGCTGTCCATGTCTTGCAGATTGAGTTTTCTCTTACTTATCCACCCACACTATGTCCTCACTTACCCTATATGTAGAGAGGTCTATCCTCAGTGAGTTGTGTAGCTGGTCCAGCAGTTTTACAAATCTCTCTTTCTAAGGGTGAGAAAGAAATAATAGGAAAGAGAAGCAATCTGTTTCCAAGCCCCTCGACTACAGTAGAAACAGAATTACCTATGGATGAGGAGAAAGAATCGGGAGGGGACTTTTGGTTGGCAACACATCTTTTCCGATCTCAGTCCATGGGAACAATCAATATAAAGGAAAATAAATAACTCTGTTCGAATTTTTAGCAGGACTGTCTTAAACTAGAAAACCTTTCACACATGGAGACAGTCATGTCTCTGGAAAGAAAAAGCTCCCTTTCTAAACACAGGATGGGGTGTATCTCTGTCTGAGAGCTTAATTCATGTTAGCCGGGCAAAAGAAAATTCAAACACTTTCCCCAACTTGCTCCTGGGTCTGAGATCTCTGGACTTCTCTTGGGGCTTTTTTCTGAGCTTTAAATAAAGCATTATTGATGAGCACAAGCTTAAGCAGTTTGCATAGATTCTTCATACCATATCTGGAAGGGTAATCAACCTCCGAGGCACTAGTGGGCATGGGAAGAAGTAAGTGGCACGACTGAATAGGGCTGGGGGCCTGGGTGTCCCTGAGCACTGGCCACCCTTTGGGTCTGAGGTCCCTACCTGGGGAGCAGGTCCACTGAACAAAGGATACAAGGCTGGGAGGGGAACTCATTCTGGGGGCCTTGAACAGGCAGTTTCTGCTTTGCTCTTCCCAATCCCAGCAGGAGTCTGGGGAAGCCTAAGGTAAGGGTCATCTAGCTGAGTCGTCCTTGATTTGACCCTTCTGACTAAGAGGAAAAAACATGCCCAAATAGCTCACAAGGACATTGGAAGAGAGGTCTGGGACTGTCAGGGTTAGGTGAAGTGGGACTCAGAGGCTGCACAGGCCACATATGGTCTTCAACAGTATCACAGAGCCATGGCCCTCATTGTGCCTCAGGAGCCCTTCCAGCTTTCTTGCAGTAGTAAGTACCTTGGAAGGGCGCAGAAAGACAGCCCACACCAAGCCCTGTCAATGAGCAGCTGTCAGCCCAAAGTGGGGATGCAGAGCTAGGCACACAGATGGACAGGAGCAGTGGACATCTAACACACTCTGCTTCCAGCTACCTTCACTTTGCCATCCTGGCCTCAATCAGACACTTCCAAGCTCCCAACCTCCCTCCCCTCAGGACACTTTCCCTGCACAGACTAACACATTCTGGATCTTTCTCCTTCCATCACAAGCTCTAGTCTCACTCCCCTAGAGGACCCCCCCCCCCAAACCCACCCTCTCACAGCTGCATTCAGCAAAGTGAGGCTAGTGTCCACTCAAAGTCTCTCTAGCCTTGAGGCCTGCAGAGAGTGGACAGAGACTGTGCCTCCACCTCTTCCTTGCCACCTCGGTGCCAAGAAGCCTCTTGGGCATTCTTTTATTTGTGTGTGTGTGTGTGGGGGGGGGTGTTGAGACAGAGTTTCTCTGTGTAGCCTTGGCTGTCCTAGAACTAACTCTATAGACCAGGCAGACCTTGAACTCAGATCCATCTGCCTCTCCGTTCTGAGTGCTGGGATTAAAGTACTACCACCTGGCTATCTTGGGGAATTCTTAACAGCTTTATACCCAGAGTCTAGCAGTGATGATAGGAGGAAAAATAGTGATGCATTTGAAAAATGGTCAAAAAGACACAAGTATTATCTCTTTTAATCAAGTTCCCTATAATTTTCCTTAGTGTATAATATTAAAATATGTAATTTTACTATTTTAATAGTTTCCATAGAAGAAGTATCATTAAATATGGAATCACATGCCTGCAGGCTGTTAGCACAACCTTTCCAGAATTCATGATATTGGTTATAACAACAGATACTGATTAAGTCAAATGGAGCCTGATAGGCTTAATCAACAAAGACATTATGAGTACCAAAAGTCAGGGATCACAGATGCAGTAGACAGTGGGGATATCAGTAATTTTATGCCTACTGAGAGAACATTCATGATAGGTCATTTCATCCTGTGTACCCTGAATTTACTCAGGTGACACTCTGAGTAATGAATGAAAGACTGTAAGCCTAAACAACATTGTGATTCACCTAAGGTGGGCCCAGACAGCAACTTCTTCTAAAGCACAGTGGTGTCACCATTTCCTAGAGTCTGAGGACAGTCTATTAACCATCTTATCTAGAAGGAAAAAAAGGTTGTCTTCCAAGGTAGCAACTATCTGAGTATTAGGCACACTAGTGAACTCTATACAATGGGCCAGAAGACAACAAACCATCAGTTGATAGCATCTGGATACACGTATTTCATCACACTCACACCAAAGTTGGAGGCCGCAAAACGATCAGACGCAGAGACACTAGTGGAGGCAGTTGTATGAGCATAATAGGCATTGATGTTGGCCAGTAAGGTGCTCATCACGGCTGGCACACCAGGACACATGTACTTGGATGACAGACATGCAAAGTGCCTGAAAAACAGAATCTCATCCTCAAAGACTATTCCTGGTTTACAGCAGATGCCAAGTAGGAACCCAGTTAAAGTTTGTGGAAGGACAGCCAGGTCAGTCATCCCCCTCTGCTTATGCAGCAAGGATTCCTGTGTACATCTCTATGGCAGCATCACCAATTGACACTTCTCCCAGTAGACAAGAATTTCTTTTATAGAAGCACTGGTGGATTCCAGAGAAATATTTTCCCTACAGCTTAGTGTACACTTTGTTGACTCTCAGAGCAATGTAGGTCACCTTGTTACTTATGCACACACATACATAGGCAAAAAAAAAAAATGCTGTATTTGCTCAGGGCAGTGATATCTGGTCCTGTGTCTTTGTATTCCCATTCACACCTTTTCCCTTTCCTAACCATGATCTTAATGGGTAAACAGGCATTCCTGAGATGCTGGAATACATTCCCTTTCTAATGTATGCTTCTTTGCCTTGGAGCATAGACACACTCCACCAGCTCAACGAGGAAAGTATGAAATTATTGCACTTTATGGCTACTAAGCACCTATCCACCATGTCCTGTGCCTTCATTAGCTACCCAAAGCATTAGCAGCTACTTCCCAGGACCCCAGGGAGCCTCACGTCATGGCCTGATATATGGACTCAATGCCATAGCGCATGGCAAATTCATCCACGATTTCTTGGGCTGTCTCATCAAAGTACACCTTCCATGCATCATCGCCCCGAGCCTCTGGGATCCAGACTCCTCCACTGCCCTGAATGTCTGTGAGGTAATGGAAAAGGTTCTGCAGGACACAGAGCAAAGGGAAAGATGCATTACAAGCACATCATAACTGAACATTTCAGTAGAAAATTCTTCCTTCATGTGATTGCTCAGTCCTCCCAATGCTCATAGCAAGTAGTCCTTACAGTAGAAGAAGAGAACAGTCCATTCCCTCAGATTATCCAGAATTACACAATAAGCCAAAAATAAAACAAAGCAAAATGGTCCTAGATCTCCAGCCACATGCCAACCTTACTTATGGTCAAAAGCTCAGCCCTCCACTTATAGGGTGCTGCTCACCTCATGGAGACATGTATACTGCACGTGGTATGGGGCCACCTTCTCTTCCCCCTTGATCTCCACATTGATTTGAAGTCGGATAGCCCCTGAGACAGCTGATTTGTCTGTTCTCTTCTCTACAAAGGAAAAGAGACTTGGGATTCATAACAGTGCAACTAGAGATGGTTCAGACAGCCCTGTCCTGGGTAATCCAAGGGGGAAATGGCACCAACCCAAGTGGCCACATATTCTACAAATGACCCTGTACTGACAAGTGGACGAACAGGAGTGGTCAGAGACTTATAGGTATTAGGGATTAGGATTAAGATTAAAAGATCTGAACCATGAGGAATGTACAAGCTAAAATGAGTTTTAGCCACTGCCATTCTGTTTTCCACCCTACCAATGGTCAGCTCTAAAGGTAAGATGGGCTCTGTATAGGGGTATGATCTGGAGTTTGCTGACTTGGTAGGTAGATTTCCTAGACCCCTCTGAATGGTGTCTGATCACTGCAACATTTTATGGTTCAGTTTCCTCACCGAGATTGTACCAGACATCCATCTCTCCACTCAGTGTCCGAACCTCAATGATGGTTTGGCCAAGGAAATCATCCGACTCTCGCTTCAGCCGCTGCTTTACTCTGGATTTGATGTCGTCATCCTCATCCCACACACGCACCTTAATTCGATCAGAAGAGTTGTGGCACTCACTGTCAAAGAAGCAGGTGGAAAATTAGGTTGGACAGACCTAGCAGATTCCATCACTTCAATGTCCCCCCACAAAGCTCCACCAATTACACTTGAAAGAGGAAGAGAAAAATCCAGCTGACTGTGGCACTGAAGTTCCAAGTTAGCCTACCCAAGCAAAGGGCTTAAGTCCTTAGGGATGGGTGGGAAATGAGTAGTTATGGTCAATGCTGCCTTCTTCACCGCTAGCTGTGTAAGCAATTCCAGCGGAACAGTACCACAGGGCTCCTGGAAAAGCTGCTGGTTCCTTCCTCGGAGTCCAAAACATGAAGTCATAAGATGCTACATGACTGGGAGGGCCCTCAGGTCGTATCTGCTCAGCTTTCTAATTCCCCCACGTAGCTAAGTCTGTGCTTATGAATGCCTATCATTCTTTACCGTATAGCTATCTCTTCTGTGGTGGTTTTGCTTTGGAGAAGGCTGCTGCCTAGATCTTCCATCCTGCTCTCCTTCCCAGAAATTTTCTGAATCCTGGTTCCTTATCCCAAACCAGTACTAAGCAGAATGTGTCGCTCACTTCCCTCTGTTCTTACATCTTTCTACATTCAAGGTATTTCCATTAAAATACTATAACATAACTACTCCTCTACTGAAAAATAATGAATAAATCAACAATGCACTTCTTGAAGACAGAGACTGTGTCATTCATTCTGGGATGAACAGCATCATATAATGCATCGTGTGTAGAGCAGGAACTAAATGGATTGTTCATCTATATTGAGTGAAATATGACAACCATGAGCAAGTTCATTTAAAAGTTAACCACATGAAAGTAGTCAGCAGGAACTACTCAGATTCTCAAACAAATGGGTGCTTCCCTCAGTAAGTGCTGCCTGGGCTGGAGGGTAATCTTACTATATCCCAATCTCTTTCCATATGAGTCCTTGGAGGAATCAACAGAACCTGTTCTCTATATAGCTAGCCTGCTCAGAAGATTCAGACCCAAAGTCCTGATCTTACACCTTGGGTGTAGGGATGTGAGACAGAGCCATCTGGCAACTCCAGACTTTCATCCAAGTTCTAGGCTATAGTGAAATAGTCTATAAGAAAGAGAAGTGAGGGAAAGGAATGGAGGAATATGCTGGGACAGGAAGAAAGACTCCTTAAGAAAGAGAGAAACATCTCCAAACCCAAGATTACCATCTTCAAGCCATAACTGACCAGTTACAGGCCAAGGACATTCTTGCCTCAATCCTGAGAAAATCTTAACACTTGCTCGGTGGGCTAGGAAGCAGTCACAGGATGGTAGGATATCTTTCCAGTGCTAGAAAAAGCACCGGCCATAAACTGACCTGCTAACACACAGTTTGAGTAAAACTACCACAGACTTTAAGAAGAAACCCAAAGAAAGACTGGCTGTTGTCCAACGAAGCACATGAGAATTTCCAGTCTTAGAGCTCAAGCCAGAAAACTGAGTTATAAAACTTCTAAAATATACTTATTTTCAGAAAAGACAGTAGTGTGTGTCCACCACCCTGTGACTTACAAATGGAATTTCTCCTCCCAAACTGGATTCAAATTCCCAAAAATGGTCTTGGTGCGCTTCTTGGTTTTCCCAACTTGCACAGTCACATAAGGGTCACTGGATCCTGTCTTGTCTTTGGCTTGAAGGCCCTGGGCACAAACCACTGCAACCCAAGCACAGATCAGAAGGGTCAGAGTTAAATCAGAGGCCCCCATAGCACTGACCAGTCTCTCCAAATCAGACACGCCTCCCTATGAGTGCTCACCAAGCCTAACCTCACTTCTCCACATCTATCCTTTGCCCTGGGCTACCAGCCTCTCTCTTAAAGCTTAGTCCAAGAATCCCATCTCCTTCCCTGGCCCCTTCCTGACCAATGACTGCCTTGATGGTCCTTAACCCTCTAATCATGTACACATGTCAGCCCCACCCACCTTACTAGTAAATCACTGGTGAACTATTTCCTGGTCTCCTCCCTACCCCTTTCCTCCCGTCCACAGCTTCTTAAAAAAAAAAAAATCAAACTGTTAACTGAGTGTACAGTGTCAGACTGTTAGGGTGTCCTTGTATTACAGTTCATACTGTTTGCAAGTACTTGCCTCTTCTAGCATCAGGCTCTAAATGGGGGAGGAGTGGTGAATAGGTTTCTCCCCTCCTCTCAGTTATCGTCTTTCTCCTCACCCCCGTTCCCTCATACTTCCTCTCATACTTTCCCCACAGTCCAGGTCTCCCTAAGCTCTCAACCTTCAGCCTGCTTACCAGTGATGGTAATTTTGGCTGACCATTTGGAGGTGCCATCCAGGACACTCTGCTTTACTGTTTTCATCTGCTGTACATGGGCAACTTTGCTCACGGTGAAGACATCCCGGATAACCTCAAAGATCTCTGGCTTATTCCGTTCTCGGATCTTCATTCGATCCTTCATGGCCATGATAATGTTCTGAGTCCGGTCCTCAGCTCCATGTTTGGAGCTCTTTTCAGCAGCCCCTGAAGGATGGCCCAGAAAGTAGAACTAAGCAACAGGCTACCTCCCACACCAAGGTCATGCAGGGGAAAAGGCACGGAACAATGGGAGAAGTTTAAGGATACTGCAAATTCTTTGTGAAAAGGCAATCTCTGTGGGGCTTGCTGCCAGAAGGGTAGTAAAATCTTGATAATGCTGATGAGAGTTCACTATACTATTCTACTTAGATAAATGTAGGAAGAGTTTCTATAAAGTCTCTAACTCTAAGGTCAAATATCACCTAAGGGTGTCTCAGATATAATGGAGCAATGGTAGGTGACCATGACAATACTACCAATCTTATCTGCCAAACATGATACAAATCCCAGAAGTGCCACAGAACACAACTGGGTTATGCTCTATGGTCCTAGTGCCTTTTAATCTCAGCAAATAGAGTAGTATGGTAAGAAAATATGATCTTTGTGTCAGATGTGGGTTTAAATCTTATCTCCATCACTCCTAGTTTTGTAAGCCACTTCTCTATGAGGAAGGAGATAATGGGACTTATCTCTTGGGATTTTTCTGTTCTTTTCCTTTCCTTTTGTTTTATTTCTTTTTGAGACAGGGTCTCTCTTTGTCACTATGTAGCTTTAATTGTGTTACAACTCCCTATGAAGACCAGGGTGGCCATGAACTCACAGAGATCTGCCTGCCTCTGCCTCCTGCATGCTGTGATTATGAGCATGTGCCAGCATGCCTGGCAGGATTATAATACACCTTCTTTCAACATGTGTATTATAATATAAATTCTTTCCCAGCATGTAGCCAGGGATCTCGAACTTAGCAATTGCTCAAGAAACAGTCACATTTATTATTTGCTTCTACTGCAATCTATAAACCATTATTATGAGTAGGCTCTGAGTAACAGCTGGGAGACCCATAGGGTTAGGAGAAAACACTTTCCTACACTCCCTTACCCCTATTCTTCCTGGAGTCTGGCCATATATTGCGAGCAAGTTCAGCAAAAGTTGGGCAGAGTGGCAGGAACTCTGAGCACTGTCACCTTCCCTGCTAGGAACTAGTTATCTTTCCCATTGCTATGCTCCAACACTCTCAGAGGTACAAGTGATATAAGGAGTTGGACTTTGAAAACTTGGCACACTTTTCTTCTAGACGGTTGTTTCATCGACCTGAAATTTCTATTGTCTAAAAGACCTTATCTACAGGGAATAAATTCTGTCTCCTAGGATCTAGACCTATGGGAGGATGCTTGGGGAGGCCTGGATTCACAGAAATCTCTTCTTATACTTTCAGTCATTGATTAAACATGCTGTAGTTACACAAGCAATGGTGTATAATATTCAAGCTGAGCCACTGGAATCAAATGAATCCTGCAAGAGACTCTAGCTATTGAAAGATCAAAGGATTTCCCCTAAAGGAGCATAAGAGGATACTGTAAGACCTACTGTTTGGAAAACAGTATCTCTTGATTAACCACCTTACTTTTCTCAAAAAGTAGAGGCCCTTGAAATAAGGCAGAATGGTAAAATAATAAATCAGATACTGCTGCTCTTTGCTACACTGTCCTAGAAAGGTCCTGTTGCCCCTGCTCCCCATCCTCACCGCATGGGACCACTCACGTTGCAGGCAATCAGCATTGAGCAGGTCCTGGCATTTCTCATGGCACTTGACTCCACACTCGCTGCAGCGCATGCCTTGCCGGGCAAGGCCCCATAGCAAGCCTTCACACTCATAGCAGTAGGTGGGTGTGGTGGCAGACCAGACCTCAAAGTTGTGGGGGGTGGTACACGAGATGGGGTAGATTAAGGCCTGCAGAGTTTTCTTATACACGTGAGATTTCTGAAAGACACATGTCCCATCACAGGCCAACAACTGTATGACTGTGCTGGAAAGGGCCAGGGCTGAGAGCCTATGGGACAGTCAGGTCCCTAGTTTCTTCTCTGGTAGTGGATAACACACCCCAGTCTGGACCAGCCCAGAGCCCTGCCTGGCACAGAGAAGGCCACACTAGAATGTGCCTCTGGTCATCCAGTGTGGGCCCACTCATGAGTCTGAGCATTCATTCACTCTAGGGAAACAGAAGGTAATGGGCTCATGTTAAAATCCAGGATCAGTGGTCATATGCTTTAATACTCCAAAATGGACTCTTATTCCTCCCAGTGCAGAAAACTGAGACCAGATACTATCTTCACAACTATATACCAGAATTTTAAAATTCATAGTTAGTATGTTACAGAGATAATCAATCCTGAGGCCAGTAGACTCATAATAGTCCATGAGTCACTTACCAGTTCTTCATCCTTGAGAGAGGTACGTGTAGCCATTGCAGAAGTAATCCCTGCTTTCCGAGATTGGACCAGTGACTGTGAGAAAGAGTTGCCCGTCAGCCCTGGTTGCCATGAAAGACTGGCAAGTCTTGGGGAAGCAGCTACAGTTTCCAAATCCACTTGCCTATAACTGATACCATTTTCCCCCCTGTTTTTGCTGTCACTCATCACTATTCCTGGGTAATAGGTAATAGAGCCACAGGTTAAGATGTAGAACCCCAGGCCCTCACAGGACTGTTCTAGCAATGTTAGAACAGTACTTCCTTCAGGATATCCACCATCCAAAGTGCTTTCCTCTTTCACTATTCTTAGGGTGTCTTATCCCATAGAAACTCCTTGTCTATGAGAAGGCAAAGGAAAAATGAAAAGCTTAGAGTTGCAGTAAGAATTAGACACACACACACACACACACACACACACACACACACGTTATTAGAGTCACATACAAGACCCATCCATGCTGACCCATATGCTCAGGTACCTCCCCACACCCAATCAATGGGAGAAATAGAGGCCAATAGCCCAAATAAACAGCACTGACAAGTAAAAGTGGGCATTGGAGGCCAGACAGGGTAGAGAGTAAAGTTCAAGAACTGGGGCAGGTCCTTGCGTAGAGAAACCCCGTTTCTGGTAAGCCCAAGTCTTAAAGGCGGCCCCTGGAAGACACATGATTTCATAAGGCAGCAGACAGTGAGCAGGCAGAACTCATGAGCCTAAGCAAAAACATCAGCTGGGAGGGGTCCAAATAATTTGGGGATGTGGACTCCTAAGAAGAAGGGAAGCGCTCTGGATACACTCACCATAGCCTGTGTAGAGGAGAGCAAAGAAAGGAACAACATGATGTTAAAGTCCCCTAACGGCATAAAAACTTTCAGAGGCAACTGCACAGTTCTTTCCTCCAGTTTTTGAATCACCTCTACCTCTACCCATGAAAAACTGTCTCCAACTCAGAAAGCTGCCCAGGGCCCAGGCTGAAAGTGCCCACTCTAAGGAAAATTATGTCTCAAAACAAAAACAAAAAACAAAACCGGCAAGGGTAAAAGACAGAGAAGGGAAAACAAGACATGGTCCAGTCTTGCTTGTGGAAAAGGAGGACCTACTGAGAAAAGACTAAGGAGAAAGAGAAGAAAGGTGAGACAGAAGACAATAAAGAAAATATGACATCAGAATTCATCTTCTAGTATCTACATGAAAACCTGGTGGGAAAGAAGGTACACTAAAAGAATAAGAGAGTGAGAAAGAAGATACAGAAATGGTAGGAAACATGTAAAGAAAGAAATGATGATGAGAAAACAGTAAGTGACATTTCCATTCACCCAGTGAAGGAAAGAGAAGCTGGTGGGAGAAAAAGAACAGAGCATAGAAAAAAGAAAAGGAGTGGATACGAAAACCAGAATGGACAGAACAGGGAGAAATAAGAGTAACTGGAGGAGAAAATGGGAAAGGAGAGGTTCAGGTCTTACTGAACCCTCACACCTCACATCTGGCTTAAGAGCTCAGAGGCTTTGGGAAAGCCTCGGTCCCACTCTATTCCTACCACTTACACACAACAAAAAAATTCCTCACATTGACCCTGCTTTAGGAACATACTGATCAGAACAGGAGACTCTGGTCACCCTGGAGGTCGCAAGAGCACCTTTAACTCCTGAGCCTGATGCAACTGAGTTCCACAAATGTTTTATAATTTCTCCTCAATGTCTTAGGTGAACAGTCTATACAACTTATATATTAGAAGGTTTTCATTTGACCTCTAGGAAGGATCAAGTTCCAGCTAAGTGTACCACATACCAAGCTAAAAAAATCTAAATTAAGGGCTAGAGGATAGAGTCAGGTTCCATTTCAGGTTATCAGAGAAGGTTGCAGAACTACCTAGAGGAGTTAAGATGCCTGCTTGTAAGACCTCAGAGTTCAGTATTGAAAGTATAAGCCACAAGTGTTCCAGGTAGGAACTTGACCCACTGAAGAACCCAGGGCTCTGATTTGGGAGTTATAACTAGGTTCCACTGAAAGCATCATTAAATATCAGTAAGTCTGAAATGACTGATTCTAATCGTGACAGCTTGACAAGTCCTAGTTGGGTGTATACCCAAAGACTACTCCCTAAGCTAACACCAGGGTCTTTGCTCACCAGATCACTGACAAGTGGCAGTGGCTTCTTTCTTCGTAGATCTGGCATGCTATCAATGCCATAGAGCCCTCCAGGTGGCCTAAGGAGAGAAGAAAACATCAGAATCTTCAGTCTAGCTGTGAGTTACTGGCAAGTTCTGTGCTCTATCATGCTTGCTCTCTCTCTGCTCAGAGGATGGCGAACTAATCTCCACATACCTTTGAGAGGGTTAAGGAAGGCAGTATGTGAAGGAAGGAAACACAAGAGATCAGCTTGGAATCTTCTCTTTCTCTCTCTCTCTCATTTATTTATTTATTTTAAAGATTTTTTTTTTGTTTATTTTACACTTCAATCCCCATCCCCCTCCTTTTCCTCCTCCCAGTCCCCTAACAATTGGAACAGGGTCTAACCCTGACTTAACCGATGTTGGGATCCTCTTGTCTCGAAGCGCTTCCTGTCATTTCAGCTGAGGTCTGAGATCTTTTGTATCTCACTGAAACAGTTCAAGGTATTTTATTTATTTGAAGATGCTTATACTCCACAAGGCGAGGTGGGAACAGGTGACCAAGAGAGCTTCCACTCCACACAGACCAGAGAACTCCCCAAAGAGAAGTCTTGTACAGTCTAGACTACAGCAGGGCCCACGGGCAACTCTACCAGAGGAGCCTGGTGCCCAGGTAAGAAAGACTACTAAACACTTCATGTTTGAAGGAGATGGCCATCTAACTGCAAGAGAACCATTGGTTCTGTCTGTGTAAGCCTTCTGACATAAATCATCTCCACGGGTAGATAACCCCATAACTCAGAAGAGGCTGAGGGGTAGGACAGGACACTTACAAAGTCACAGGACTGGGGGTAAGAGGAGAACAACAAAGGGACTCTGAGAGTCTAGATCAGTCCTAAATACCTACCAACAGAGACCAGAGCAGAATTACAGCAAAAACAACTGAAGATCTCGAAAGCTTTTATACTTTTACTATACTTACTGTTTTTGCCATTGCCTAATTTTATTAACAATGTAAAACTTTAAAAAGAACAAACAAAATAGAAAATGCCTCCAAAACAGTATCAATCTATGTTGCTATAACCTGGATTTTGGCTGCAGTTCTGCCAACTCTCTAACTCCTCCACCAATATTCCATCTTCTCTTTGAGTCTTAGTGTCACTTCTATAAAATGAGGTTGAGTTAAAAAGGAAAACAAAAGTCTCTTCTCTTTAATGCTGAAATTATGATCTTTAATGAAACCAAATACACCATCCCCAAAACAAATATTATATATGTGGTTTTGTTTTAAGACAGGGGCTCACTACTTTGTCTAGGTTAGCCTTGAATTCACTATATCGCTAGCCCAGGGACTGCTGCACAAAGCTCCTGCTTCAGCCTCTAGGGAGTCAGTCAGCACCTCTCTCCTCTACCCCAGAGAGCCAGCCAACCCATGTGGGACCTCTTCTTTTGCTATAATCCAAAATATGCAGCCATCTCGCATCCCCAGAGAAAAGCTAAAAGTAGACAGAGATGGGATCCACAGGAAGCTTGCAAAGAAACACTTACCCTTCAGGGAGCCAGATAGCTCAGGGTGGCCATAAACTCAGAGCTCTCCTGCCTCAGTGTTGAGCTTACAGGTGCATACCAACATACTCAACTAATTATGCACTTGCTTTCAGTAAGAACAATGAGCTAGAGATACTAGGTAGCCAGGCTGTATATCATAACTGCTCTAAAGATAGAAGTCCCAGAAGAATAAGTAGGTGTGTTCATGATCTAGGCAAAGAAGGAAGCCACAACTGGGATAAGACCACAATCTGGAACAGCCAACTCAACATGGAGATGTCTAGTAAACTACCTCAATACCAGCAGTGGACTTTGTTTTAATGAGATTACTACGCCTAGGAAGAACAGAAAGGAAGAGGAAATTATTTCAAAAACCCTTGCATTTCATTTTAAACCCAATATGGATATGCTCCACTTGCATGTATATATTTTATAACTATTAGAAGAAAGAATCTAAAGTTCATTGAAGAAGTAACTAGTGACAGGAATTCATAGCAAATTCAAGTTTGTAGTGAACTGTTTGTAGAAACAATATGCTCTAGTTAAGTAAAGAGGTTTTTGCAACAAATTATCTTTTGAAAGAGATTGAAAGAGCTGGCTCTTTCAAACAAATTGCCTTGACCAAAAAAGATAAAGGTGTGTGTGTGTAAAATGTAGTAGCTAACTTTATGATGTGATATTCTTCCCTGGCTAAGAGTGGGAGGAGGCAGCTTAGAAGTGTGATATCAGAAGACTTCGTAGGGCAACAGGAAGGTCAGGGAGCTAAACAGGTAGTGTTGGGAACAGAGAGTCCCTGGGGACTCTTCTCTTAAGAACAACCAGTTATGAGCAGCAGTTGAGCTATAAAATGACTCTGGTGCGATCACATGGATCAGCAACTTGCAGGAACAAAACACAGACAAAACACTTGGAGCTCAGAAGGGACGCGATGCCACTTGTGTCTTGACCTGAGGGGAATGTAGTAAGTGACTAGAACAGCTGAAGCAGGACTGAGCCCCAGGAGTAATCTAATCAGCTACACCAACAATGAAACAGGAAAGCTTTTTCAGATAAAGATATTTACTCTAATACCCTTATTTTCTATATAAAAAGAACATAATCACGATATGATATGATAGATAAGAATTTACACAGGCAAAGATAGAACGCTAAAGCAATCTCTCCTGGCCCAGGGACTGCTGCACGAAGCTCCTGCTTCAGCCTCTAGGGAGTCAGTCAGCACCTCTCTCCTCTACCCCAGAGAGCCAGCCAACCCATGTGAGACCTCTTCTTTTGCTATAATCCAAAAATATGCAGCCATCTCGCATCCCCAGAGAAAAGCTAAAAGTAGACAGAGATGGGATCCACAGGAAGCTTGCAAAGAATCACTTACCCTTCAGGGAGCCACTGAGGCAGAGAGGGGTCACCATCATCTGAAATCTTTAAAAGGAGGAAGAAAAATGTTAGTTCTTAGAAAAGATGGAAAAGTCTATAGGCTGGGCAATGAGTAAAGTAGGTTACACAAACCATTTTGTGACAGGGCCAGTCTGAAGTCTAAGGCAATACCCTACTACGTTAGGCAACAAATAGTGAGTGCCTGACTTCCTTCTCCACAGTACACAGAAAGGATATAAAGTCAAGTTCTGAGGTCCAGTGGCTAAGATCCACTGGGAAGAGCCAGATGCCAGAACTCTTACCTCCTTTATATAAGTGATTGGTAGACAGCAGGAGACAGGCTTTCTCAGGAAAGCCGTTTCCTAGGCCTTACTGAAGCAAAAGGACAACTTGGGGTAGTTTGGGGTCCTTGAACCTCTAGTTCACTGAGAATGTAAATGTAAGTATAAGTCCAGTCTCTACTTTTTATAGACTATCTAGTACAAGATCATAGGACAGATTAAATACTTGGGTTATGATTCTAGTGAACTTTATGAGAAGTAAAACTTAGGATGAAAAGTTGAAAACCGAGGTACCAACAAACAAAATAAACAAACAAACAAAATAAAAACAAACCCCACTTTGTAAAGGGCTCTGCATAAAACAAAAGCAAAACACCAAATAGCAATGCAGAGAAGAGTTTTAAAGGAAACCCATCAAGCATGCTTTTGCGAAACAAGAAACCTAGTATTAGCACATCTAGGGCCTCCAGGCTTGCTTTGTTCCTTTCCAACCCAACTACCTGCCCCTTAACCATCCTGGTGCAAATGAGCTCCATGGCGGGGAGGGGGCAGCAAACAATGTGGTTAGCTCTAGATGGGGTGATGGGTGGAGTGAGGCAAGACAGAGCAGTATGCAGAGCTAAAACAGGGCTAACAGGTGAAGGGAAGGTCAACTTGGATTAAACACAGTAAACACCTTGTCCCATTGAGTAAGCTTTAATTTATCTGTCTATTCCAGCCCCATTCCGCCTCATCTGCCCACTGTCCGAACCCTGGAGTGGATGACAGTGTTAAGAACAAAAGGCAGCAAGGAGTGGCTGGAGCAAACAACAATGGGCCCACAGAAGAAACAACGGCAGGTGAGAATAATGGGGGAAAGGGGTTTACTAAGGGTGCTGGGGCAGAGGCAAAGGTAAGCATCTGTGCATTCTTAGATCCTACCAACCAGAGCGTACCCTCATTCTGGAAGCAGACACTATATTGAGTGGATTCTTATCTCTCTCTTTTTTAATTTTTGGAATTAGACATTTGCCAGAAACTACTTGGCTTCCAAAAACAGACAAAAAAAGTCTTTGGGAGCTAAGCCCAGATCATGCACACTTCCTGTTCTCCGAGAGGACAACAGTTTTCAGAAGCAAAGAGCATGCAAACACAGTAGACTGAAGGAGGGAGGGGAACAGGAAGAAGTCTAGCCAAATACTTATAGAAGGTAGACTCATAGACAGAATGTGTATCTGAAGAAGGTGAACATGAATCTTGTGCTTACAGGTTCAGAACCTGTGTACAAACACATTTGAACAGGATTCAGTGTTCACTAGGGCTCAAGTCACAAGCAAGGTAAAACCTCAGTAAATTCAAGAGCCATTGCTAACAGGCACAGCGCACTACTGCGTCACAAAGCTTGAGGTGGCCATTCAATAGGTGTACAGAGGCTTATGCCAAGAAAGAGGCCAGGAAGCCAGCTCAAAAGCATAAATGCACTTTCATACTTAAGAGACCCAGACAAGAGACAAAATATATCTGTGGTAGCTCCCAATCCCAAATATAAAGTATGTGAGCATGCTGGGCTCAGCCAAGATTTGGTTACACCATATTGCTAGAGTCGGCAACAATTAGGAAATGGACACACACTGTGCACTAGGAGAAGAGGAGGACAATTAAGTGTGTTGCAGTGTCAGACTGAGTACAAGTGGAAGCACACACATGCTATATTGAATGTGCATCCATGCCGGCACACACACATTCTCTCGCTGTGTTCCAGGAACCATGGCAAGAGCACACACAGCATAAGCATGCATACAAACTTCTTTCTGGAAAAACAGATTATCTACATGAACCACAGCTCAGAGGCACAGATCATGCACACACATATACATACACACAGTACTCAGAGAACGGTAGAAAAGAAACAACAAAATAGGCCCAAATGACCAGAGGCACAACCTGAGGAGCTTCTCGCTTTCCTTCTGCAGGAAGAGAAAGAGCAGGGAAAAACAAAACGGCAGAGAGGTTAGTAGATTCAGTTCTATTATAGGAACCCAAAAAGAATGGCAGTTAATCCTAAGGGACATGAAGGAGAGGGATTCTGAATACTGGGGGAGGCCATGAAGGACACCTGACTGGCTCCCAGAATCATTACTTCCTGTGGTGGCTGGTCTGGTTTTCGGTAAGAACATTCAGAGGGTAGTTAATACAAAGGACAAGGTCTGCTTAGGGATTCCACTTGTCCTTGTCCTCTTTACAAAGTGGTTTGTGTTCAGAGCCAGAGCTGCCAATGCCACAGAATCAGACCTGCAGGAAGCACACGCTGAGCACACAATGCCTTCTTTGTACAAAAGATGAGTTGAATTCATCTGTATGTAAGCCCTCAACCCCTAAGCTTGCTGGCTGAGCCCTCTCCATCTAACTGTGCACACCTGGCCATGTGTTTGCTCGGTAAATCTGGGCATGTTTCTCCAGACTAAATTACGCTGGGCCAAAGCAGGGCCTAGAGTTACAGCCAGGATCAAAATGTCGACCGTAATACCTTTGGGATATCAACTGCTCTAACAAGTCACAGCGATCTGGATAGTAAAACCATGATTTCCATCTCAGGTTTGATTTTTATGTATTAATCTCGGAGCAATACTCCAAATGAAATGGACACTTCCAGACTGGTCAAGCAAGTCACAGCAGGAGACAAATTATCCCTTTCTATTCACCAGAGACTATACTGCTTACAGGACCACATGTGGTCAGGTCCATCACTATCGTATCACAAATAGAAGAGGAAACTAGTTCATAAGTTCCCAATTCTTTAAGCTATTTCTGATGGCCAAGTGGATCACCTGTCCAGTCAGAAGAATGAACTTAGCAAGAGGAATCCTCCAAAACAGTGTGGCACCAGAAGGGTGAGTGAGGACTGAAAGATACTTCCTAGGACAGGAACAGATCTTTTGATCTTCACATTCATATCCCACCCTCCTGAGGATAGTTTTTCTCTCTAATTAAGAAAATTAGGCAAGAAATACTTTGACCCTAAGACTGAAATTGAAAATGTAATTTTCTTTTTCCACTTCTTAAATATAGTCTCGATATCATACATACTATATGCTGATTATCCCTTCCTGCCTTCGATTTCTCCAAAAATCTATTCTCAAGAATAAAACAGAATCAATTTAGGGCCAAGGAAATGGTTCCGCAGATAAAAATGTTGTTGCAGAAGCCTGAGGATCAACCTAAGAACACAACCCCCACCTCCCTGAATCCACATAGATGCTAGATAGGCATGACAGTGCACCTTTAACTCCAGCACTTGGAAGGCAGAGATGGGGATCCATGGGACAACCTAGCTTACTAGACTAGCTGTATTGGCAAGTTCTGGGTTCAGCTGAAACCTTCTTCAATGAATAGGGTGGACAGCAATCAAGACTCCCAACATTAACTTTGGGTCCAAGTATGTTTACATGCACACACATGCAAATACGCATAAACATTTTAACTATATAATAAGCTGACAAAACTGTCAAGAGTCTTAAAGATTTAATCCCAATCCCCAAATTTTCCTCTCATACCAATTTTCTTAGATTCATATATACTTTGTACATTCTCATTTCCCCACAGAATAAAAAATCCACTTACTTATTTACTCATACTGTTCTACCAGCTTGACACAGCTTTTCTTGATGCCCACCCAGGTAGGAATTAATTAACTCCTCCTAAGGCATCTAAGTTCTGTTTACCTTTGTTTTCTTTTTAGTACTTACCTTAGCATGCTTTGACAAATTCCACTGCTCACATAAGAGAATATGACAGACAGATACTGATGTTGAATCTCAACTGGATACTACTGTCATTTGACAGTCTATCATTACACTAGTCTCTTCCCTCCCTGGCTACTTTCCTAACAGTAGTTATATCTAACCTCAGATCCCTACTTAGCCCAGCATATTGTTAACTGCCTACCACACAGCACCTGCAAATCTCACGCTTAGTTCATATTCAGGATGTTCACACACACACACACACACACACACACACACACACAACTACCACCACCTACCTCCTTTTATCTTCTCATATCCAAGGCCTGAGATAATCCTCCCACACCCACAGACAACTGGATTCCTTCCTCTTTTCACCCAGTAAGTATGGGCTGATCATTCAATCCTCTGTAATCTGCCTCCTAAGTATCTTTGACATCTTTTCCTGATCTGTATTCTAGATTACCACTGACCTAATCCATACCCTCACTGCTTCTCATCTAGATTACAACAAGAAACTCTATGCTCACCTCTTAGTACTGGATATGATCCTCTCCAATTCATACCTCCCAGTCTATTTCACAATGTACATCACAGTTTTACTTTGCTTGGCTGCATCAATGGCTCACCATGCCTTATTACAACATAAAAAGTACTTCAACATTTTAAATTTCCATAACATTATAACTTACCCTTTTGGCTCATATGTAAAAGTCTTACTGAGCGTTGCCCACTCAGTCTGCACATCTCCCTCTCATGCTCATGGAACAGACCAGGGCTTATTCTTTAAGACTGAGCTCACTCTGAGTTTGAGGCCAGCCTGGGCTACAGAGTGAATCCAGGATAGCTGGGGCTACACAAAACCCTGTCTCAGGGGGGAAAAAAGACTGAGCTCAAATTAAAACCTCTGTAAAATTTTGTTTGACTTCCAATGACAGAATAAGGCATTTCTCCATCATGTGTCAACAGTATCCACCCCTGTGTGTGGACTCTTCTATGGCAGTACATTATCAATAGTGTGTTCCATTGTAGATGTCTGTATAAACATCTCCCTTTATACTTCTTGAGAACTGTGTATGTATATATGAGTGTGTACTTGCGCATGTAGATGTCAAAGGTCAGGGTTAGTTTCTTCCTTAGGCATTCCACTCCTTACTTCTAAAAAACATTGATTCATTTGTGTGTGTGTGTGTGTGTGTGTGTGTGTGTGTGTGTACATGTGTGTAACACATGCAAGTGTTCACATGTACCATGGCATGTATGTAGAGGTCAGAAAAAAAAGCTGTAGGAGTCAGTTCTCTCCTTCTATCACATGGGTCTCTAAAATCAAATTAAGGCTGTTGAATTTGGTGGGAAGCATCTTTACACACTGTGCCATTCTGCTGCCTTTACCTTACTTTTTGAGACAGGATCGTTTGCAGAACCCAGAACGCACCAAGTTAGCTAGACTTGATGGCCAGCAAGCCCTAGAGAGCCTCCTGTCTCTGTCTCCACACTACTGGGATTATAGGGGTGTGTGCCTCAGTGTCTGGTGTTTTCTGTGAGTACTGAGGATAAAACTCAGATCCTAAAGTTTGTAAACAAGCATTTTACCACATAAACCACAGCCTAAGAACTGTGAATTTCTTGAGAACATCTTGTGAGCAAGGAATCTATGAACTTTCTTGAGAATAAGCACTGTGTATTTGATCTTAGCTTTGTAGCCAGAAGGCTCAGCAAACTAGCACTCGTATTTAGCAAGAGGAATCTATAAATTTCAGGACTTAGAAAACAAAAGGGTTTTCTAAGAAAACCACTCTTGTCCAGGACCAAAGAAAATAGGTCAGAAGCCTACGCCATTTTCACCTTAGCTACACAGTGACCTGAATGCCGATGGGGAATGCATGAGACTCTGTCTAAAATAAAATTTTAAAAAACTATTTTTTAAAATTAAAAGTTGTCAGAGAGGCCTCATCAATAAGATATTTAAGCAGAGACCTGAAGGAGAAGAATAAAAAGAACATTCAGAGTCCTTGAAGAAAAGTATTATAGGTCTAATATCCAAGTGTAGAGCCTAAGGTGAGAACATAATTGGTGTGGAAGAACAGCAAGTTTTCAATGAAGAGCCAGTTCAAGCTCTCAGAAGAACTCTGATTTTATTCTGGCTGAGAGAAAAACCACTGAAGGTTGTGAATAAGAAGTGATATGATCATTGATAGCAATTACTCTGACTGCTGTCACAGAACAGACTGTAGAGGGACAAGGGTTTAAACAAGGAGACCAGTTAGATTACTGCAATAATCTAGATGAAAGGAAATGGTGGCTTAATCAAAAATGAGTGTGATGAACGTAGAGGTCACTGCTTAAAATGAAGAAGATGAGTTAGCGAGTTCGCTCAACAGGTAAAGGCACTGAGTTCAACCTCTGGAAGCCATATCCCAGAAAGAACTGGCTCTGTAAGCTGTCCCCTGACAGGTGCACATGTGTACACACGTACACACACACACACACACACACACACACACACACACAGAGAGAGAGAGAGAGAGAGAGAGAATAATGGTAAAGGTAGAAAAGGCAGAATTCACTAATGGATGTTAGTTGTAAGAAAGAATAGAAGTCAGGAATGATCGCAATTCACTGATAGAGAACACTAGATAAAAAGCAGAGTTGGTAGGGAATGAGGAGAAAAATCTGGAGTTTGGTTTGGGATATGCTCTGCTGAGACACCTGTCTACTTCCTAATAATGACACTGAGTAGATGTGGAGTGGTGTCTGTGGAAGATGTCTGGACATGAGCTGTAAGTCTTAGAATGATTACAAAATCCATAAGGTTGGAAGATTATCACTTCAGAAGTGGGTATGAGCAGACAGGAAAGTGGCAGGCTTGAGCTTTGGGGTTCTACAAGGTTGAAAAGATAAAGATAGGCAAGTATAACTTGAAAGTAATGACAAAAGGAAACTATAGTAAGAAGGGGCCCACAGAGCTTTTCTGGGAGCTAAGTGAAGAGAATGTCTTAAAAAGAACAGAGGAATAAAGGCATACTATCAAACGGAAGGACTGAGAGACCGGGAACAATCCATACTCTTATGTTCATTTCATGTCTGACAAATGGGCTAAGGCTGAGTTAGAGGAAACAAACAGTTTAATAAACTATGCTGGACAACTAAATATATAATGCATATGAGTAAGATTGAACCATAACTTGCACCATGCACACACAACTACAAATGATCACAGCTGAAACTATAAAATCCTCAAAAACAAAAGAATTAGGAGCTGGGGAAATGGCTCAGTCAAATGTCTGCTGTGCACACATGAGGACCTGAGTTCAGACCCCACCATCTATATAAAAAGCAGGGCATGCAAGGCGGCAGTAGCACACAACTTTAATCCCAGCAATTGGGAGGCACAGGCCTCCCACTTGATCTCTGAGTTCAAGCCCAGCCTAGTGTATAGAGCTAGTCCCAGGCCAGTCAAGGCTACAGAAAGAAACCCTGTCTTAAAAAAAAAAAAAAAAAAAAAAGCAGGGCAAGGTAGCACATGTCTGTAACCTTGGTATGGGGTAGGGTGAGGTAGAGACAGGCTGATCCTTAGAGTTCACTGACCAGGCAGTCCAGCTAATCCATGAGCTCTGCACTCAGAGACCCTTTCTCAAAAAACAAGGTGGACAGCAATAGAGTAGTTCTCAGCCTTCCTAATTCTGCGACCCTTTAATACGGGTCCTCGTGCTGTGGTGACCCCAACATAAAATTATTTCCTTGCTACTTCATAACTGCAATTTTGCTTCTGTTATGAATCATAATGTAAATGATATCTGATATGTGACCTCTATGGGGGTCTGACCCCACAGGCTGAGAAGCACTGCAGTAGAAGAAGATAGCCAGTCAAACTCTGGCCTTCACGTAACATGCACATATTACACAATGTCACACACACACACACACACACACACACACACACAGTATTAAATCTTTGTGATTTTTGTATTAAACCATGGTTTCTTAGCTATAATTGCAAAATCATGATCAACACAAAGAAAAAATTGATAAACTGAATTGTATCCAAATTTGAAGACTTTTGTGTGCTACTTCACATCAATTATGATGGCTCTTATTTAAAAAAGAAAACAAGCATTAGCGATCCTAGAGAGACTGGAATTCCTGTGTACTATGGGTTAGAATACAAAGCTGTGCACTCTATCAAGTGAGCCATCTCTCCAACCCCTAATACTTTGAAGCATTTTTCTAAGAATGGTATAGGCTGAGCTTCATATGTTTAGGTCTGTGATCCATTTGGAGCCGTCTTGTCCTACTCGGGGCTCAACTTCACTCTTGTGCATTATACATGTCAAGTTGTCCGTCAGGATTCATTTTACTCTTTGCTCCTGAAAAATGGCCTTAGGACTTTTGTCAAAGCTGTGCTGGACATCTTCCACTACAACTCTCTACTTTATATTTTAATTCTGGGTTTGAGGAGAGACCTTGTCTCAAAAAATAAGGTACAAAGAGTCATAGTGGAAGATGTCTGACACAGTAATCTCACCTCAGAGCATACATCCAAAAGAAATGAGAGCAGGAACTCAACACATGCCTTTACACGGTGCTCAGAGCAGCACTGCTCACCACAGCCAACAGGAAGATCCCACTAACTGTCCACAACAAGCAATGGGTGGATAGAAAGGTAATGTACACATATAGTAGCATACTGTTTGGGAGAAGTATTGGCCCATGGATGAACCGAGAGGACATGAGGCTAAACAAAATAAGTCAGCCTCAAAGGACAAACATCATTTGATTTTACTTATATAAATTCACTATTTCATTCATTAAAGTAGTCGGGTCACAGAAATAAAAAGTTTCTAGACTAAGGGAGAGAGAATAGGCAGTTAGTATTTACAGGTTTCAGAGCTGGAAGAAGTACATAGATGGTAGTGATGGCTATATAATATGAATATACAGAATTTACAATTTAAAATGGTTAAAAGTTTTGTTACGCATATTTTACCGTAGTAAAAATTTTTTATCAAAAAGTTATGCTTCCCTAGACAACATCAAGAAAATGAACAACACATAAAATCAGAGAAAATATTTACAAGTAATATAGCTGGTAATAAATGGACTTGTATCTAGAAGATACAAATAACTTGTATTCAACTTAACAAGAAAAAATTTTAATGTGCCAGAAATTTAAATGCATATTACTCTAGTGATAATATAAGAAGGGCCAGTAAACACATGGAAAGATGTTTACTAATATTAGATACTATGGAAATGAAAATCAAAACCTCGTTGAGAAACTACTTCACAACCACTAGAAAGGTCAAAAGGACAAATATTCTTGCCAATGCTAGTCTGAAATTAAAATCTCTGTTTCTGTTGGAGATACATAATAGTGTAACCACACTAGGAAATAGTTTGATAATTCTCTAACTCATTAAACACAGAATTACCAAAGGAAACAGCAATTCTACTTCAGAGGGAATATCCAAGAGAATAGAAAACACATGCAATATGGACATGGAGCAGTAAACCTATAATCCTAGCAGCCTTAGTACTGACTTAGAAAGAAAAGCAACAACAAAAATATTCACACAAAACTGATACACAACTCCACTGTTCACAACAGCATTATTCTTAAGAGCAACAAGTGTTAACAATCCTCCAAATGACCATCAACAGAATGTCCCCCCAATAAATATTATTCAGATACGAAAAAGAAATGAGCCAGTGGTACACGCCTTTAGTTCCAACTCTGGGCTCTGTTACAGAGAAACCCTGTCTCAAAAAACAAAAACAAAAAAAAAGAAAAGAAATGAAGTACTGATATATGCAATACCACTAGTGAGACTAAAAAACATGCTAAATAAATATACACAAATGTCTGCTATTAAGGAAAATATGCAGAACCACAAATTCATAGAAACAAAGTAGACTAGTGGGTGCCAGAGGATGAAGGCAAAGGGGTAGGAGAGAGTGTTAATAGGGATTCTTAAGATGTTGGAACTATTCTTATATTGGATAATTGATGGTTTTATAATTATGTGAATATATAAACAATAAACATGCTAGACTACCTTTTAATGAATGTAAGGGCAATCTTATGTTATGTAAATTACAACATTAAAGCTTCCAATAAAAACAAGAAAATGAATAGCAGTTGTGTCAAGTTGCTGGATGACTCATTAGGAGGAGGAGTGAAGACAGACCTGGTAGTTTAAAGTATGGCCGTCACCTCAGAGCTTTTTTGACCCAGCAGTTCTCCTTCAGGCTTTAAGGAGTTTGTAAGGATGCACTGATATGACAACACAATGTTTCTTTTGCTGCTGCAAAATAATAATTTCTGGGTGTTCAAGAAGGAAAAAAAACTGACCTCAGAGTAAAGAAGAAAAGAAATCCCTTACAGAGACGTTGGTGGGGGAAGATACAAGTTAAATTTTAAAAAGAGAGAGAGAGGAGGGAGGGGGTAAGAGGGTAGGAGGGTGGGACCAGGATGGGGGAGCTGTGATTGAGATGTAACTTGAAATAAATACATGTTGGAACAAAGAAAAAAATCCCTTACAGAAGAAGAATTTTAGTAGGAAGAGGTGCTTTGGACTGTTAAAGAATGAGTAAATGTGCTAGGCTGATATGGTGAATGCAGTGCCTCAGGTTAGAAGGCAGCATACATACACAAATACGCTGAACACAGAAAAAGCAAGGCAAATTGTAAGACAGCAGTTCCCTTTGGAGATAGGTACAGTGGAACAAGAAAAGATAGCCTTGAAAATATAACCAGAGACCAGCTGAAGTAACCTTGATACACATATAAGCTATCAGGAATAGCTCCATGGGTATTTGAAAACAAAGTGACATAAAATTCTATATTGAATTTTATGACGATATTACCATTCATATTAAGTCCTTAAATACTGAAGAGGTATACAGTATATTTAAAAATTAAAAAAACACTTCTCTCCCATTCCACTAGTTTTTTTTTTTTTTTGGTTTTTCAAGACAGGGTTTCTCTGTGTGTAGCCCTGGCTGTCCTGGACTCGCTTTGTAGACCAGGCTGGCCTCGAACTCACAGAGATCCGCCTGCCTTTGCCTCCCGAGTGCTGGGATTAAAGGCGTGCGCCACTACGCCTGGCTCATTCCACTAGTTTTTAACCCAATAAACCTTCTCCCCTGAAGAACCGTACATGTCCATATGCTATATAACATTTGAGTGAGCAGGCTACACATGAGAATGTTGTATGTGACACGGCCTAGGTCTACTGCAGACAATACCATCTAGGTTTGTGTGTATATACTTGATTCCTCACACAGTCAGGAGGTTACAATAGTACACTTCTCAGGCTGTGTTTCTGTCAAGTAATACATGACTATACTAGTTTCTCAAGTATCTTCCCATCAATATTATATACTATAGTGAGCCCTATGGGAGTGCATTTCTTTTCCTTTCTTTTTATATAAATGAAACATCTCATACACCCCTTTCTTTTTTTCAGGCTGACAAATTTTAGGTAGCTTTCTATCTGAATAAAGAGCTACCTCACTTTTTTATAGCTACATGGTGCTGCATCCTATTGTTTGTGTGTGCCAAAATTTTATTTTGACATGTATTTAAAGGACATCTAGGTTGTTTTCAATCTTACTATTAAAAACAATACTTCAAAAATAGCCTTGTACATATGCCACTTCCACATGTAGAAAGATGTCTGCAGGATACATTCCTGGAAGTGAGGCTGAGGGCTCAAAGGGGTATATATTTATAACACTGATACATTTATCCAAATGCTTTCCTTAGAGGTTATATCATCCCATTCCATCCCATCAGCATAGTATGAGTACCAGATCCCTTACACTTCTGCCAGTAAGATATGTTTCTTCATTTTAATTTTGTCTTGGGAAACCTAATCAGGTTATATGCAAAAGAGGATAACCCCATTTACATTTAAAATTGGATAAATATAGCATATGCTCTTTGGGTAAATTTAATTTTGATTGGGAGAAGAAAATGTGAAACTACAGATTTCCATACTGCCTAGAAACAAGTTCTTTCATTTCCTGTAGTTAAAAAATCACATTTTGTTTTAGTTCTCAGGTAGCAGGGGAAGGCAAAAAGGGAATATGACCCACAGAGAGCCACTGGGCCCTTGGGAAGGGTCAGTTCTGTGAGCAGGCAGCTCCGAGGTGCTCCGACTCAGAAGTAAGGCTCTGTGTGGCCAACACCAGAACTAGGATGGGGACAGGTAGAGGCATAGGTAAGGAAATTTCCAGTGACCATGGAGAAGCACCATCAACTACTGAGGAAATGGCCTCTTTCAAAGAAGACTATGAAAAAGCATTTGAAACGCAACGTAGGATTCTTTTTCTGCCCCTCTGGCATCTAGGAATAAATGCACTTTATCTCACATTCTTGCTTCTGACATCTACAACTGCATCCTACTGTGGCCCAAATGGTACTCTTTTGAAAGGCTACTTCCCGTGGTTCCCCCAGTAGACTGGAAATGGCCTAAGGACAGAAACTAGAACCTTCCTCCTCTTTCTATTTCCCATAGATTTTAAGGTCTGTATTAAAATAATTTACACTGATTCCAGCCATGGATCAATCCCATCACTTTGTGAAACTCGCCACCATGCAAATGAGCCAGCTAAGATCCCATTACATAGAAACTCAGAGTACCTGAGGTGTTGTCTTCTACCGAAAGATGGCTTGTTGTGTGTACTAGCTTTTGCAAAAGTTTCTTCTGCCTCAGCCTTTTCTCTCTTAGAACATTTTTAAAATTGTTGATGCATTTGTTAAGGTAAATGGTCTCTGCACACACTTGTTCTAAACTCAGTTTGCCTTGATCAGGAGAGTTGGGCCTGGAACAAGTCTCGCTTCCTAGACATGGGGCTAGAGGGAAAGTGAGCAAAGAGTTTGCAAGAGGTGAGTTATTAGAAGCAAGAGAGAAGTTGCTTGGGTCTTGAGGTGTCTGATCACCCTGTGTAGAGATGCCTAATCCAGCAGAGACCACACTGAGGAGGCTCTCACTCCCCTGACTTCCTGGACTCTCCACTGAACAATCATGGGCACCTTCTAAACTCACTGTCCTGAGAAGTCTGTCAGTGTTCTCTGACTGGGAACCACTCTCATTGCTTTCCAGGTCCTCAGGACTGATGGATCCATTGCTCTCCACCTTCTGAAATACCCCCTGCAGAGCCAAACGAAAGTGGTGGATTGCTCGACTCAGCTTAGTTGTGTAAAATTTAATCTCTACATCCTCATCCTCCTGGGAGCCACCTAGAACACATGAGGACTTATCAAAGACATCCTTTAGGACCTGGGCAGCACAGTTCTCTTCTTCATTCAGGTCAATATGAACCATGTTACTGAAAGTCTCAGGCCCTATGACCACATCCTCCACTGTGCTGTCGGAGCTCAGAGTCACAAACCCAGACTTGTCTCCCAGAAGGTCCTCCAGTTGCCTTGCGCTCAGAATATCAAGTCCACCTTCACAGCCAAGAATCTTGTCCTCTGCACTCAATGTCTCTGCTCTCAGTGATCCTGACATTGAGAAATAACTGCTGTCCTTAATTTTATGGCTGCAGTCATTCTGTAGCTTTCTCAGTTTGCATGCTTCATGCTCTTGGCTGCCCTGTTTGAAAATCTGTAATTTTCCACAATCCTCCTCCTTTGAGATTAACACCGAGGAAGTCTCCTCAAGTTGATGGAGGAGGGCCAGTTTACTACAGCTATCACTGATTACCGGGGATGCTCCTGATGTTCCTTTTACTTCATCGTGGGGCTTAGACACATCACTCTGTTTTGTTAAACCATCCTTTGGTAGGAAGCCTTGCTGGTGAGAAGCCTGGGGTTCTCTATGTTGATTCTGAGTCATCTGGTGTGGTTCCGTCATTTGTCTTCTGTTCCCTGTTTCTATCTGAGGAGCTGGTTTACCCTGATTTAAAGAGTTCCAACTGTGGTCTTGAAGTTGTTGTAAGCATGCTAGAGACTCCTTTGGGGGATTCTTACACCCTTGTGGCCAGATTGGTTCTTCTCTGGTAGTAACCCTGATCCCCATACTCTGCAAGAGAATGGACTTCTGCAAGATCAGGTCCCTGTGCTGTACATGGACAAGTTTGACCACAGTGGGCCGGGGGGCAGGAGCTGTGCCTGCCCTGTATGCCTCTCTGATATACTTGTTGCACTGCATGCCATTAACACAGAGGTGCTTAGCTAGGAAGCTGTCCACTAGTTCCATAGTGTTTTCCCCATCGTGTTCAGGAAGTCCATATAGATAAAGAATGGCTTCCTCTTTGGACCTTTTTACATGGGGTTCCTGGGCCCTCTCTTCACCACACACCTTGGCCAGGGAGCTGCTACCTACATGCAGGCCTTCTATTTCCCTCAGTACTGAGTCTACACAGCTAGACACTTCATCCACAGAGCCTCGGACTTGGCTCAAGTGCTGTCGCAGCTCAGCAATCTCAGCCTGAAGACGACTGATACCTTGCAGCTCTCTGATGATATATTCTACTACATCGCCCAGAGGCTCTTGTTGTTCACGCCTACAGCTTTGGTCAGAACCTCTGGGCAAAACGGGGCTGGCTTGTTTTCTCTCTGAAGGCTCTGAACAGCTTGTTATGCTGGCAGGCGAGAGTTCTCGAGAATCAGACCCTGAAGCACAGGCAGCAGAGGCCAGAGTGGGTTTGCTGTTGGCTTGCTGCTCAAAGCTACGAAGTTGGACCAGGTCCCCATCTCTCCCTCCACCAGTGCTGGAATCTGCTGACTCACAGGAAGGGGGCAGGAAGTTGTCCTCTGGTAAGGACCCAGTAGGACCTGTGGACTTGCTCTTGACATCACATATAGTCTCTGCTCTAACCTTATCTGGTGAGAGGCTGGATGAGGGCCCCAACATGAGCATGATTTCTTCCTCAGACTCTCGCAATAATCGCTTCATTTTCCCCTCAGGAGAGGTGTTGGTTCTTTGCTTTTTTCTCTTATTTCTTGTCGGGATGCTCAATAGAAATTGCCTTGGAAGAATCTGTCTTTCTCTTTCCTTTCTTCTCTTTCCTTCTTCCTTCCTTTCTTTTTTTGGATTGGTTTTTGGCAATTATTGCTAGTTGAGGCCTTAGGCTTAGCCACAGTGCTGTCTGGAAGGGTCTCATGTATGGGCCTCAAACCTGGCACATGCCCCTGGATGCTGGCTTGGCTCTTATCCTGTAGCTCATAAAAAAAGAAAACAGTACACTCAGATCAGAAAGAAACAGGAGACTTACATCTGATCAAGCTGTCAAGCAGGGATAAGAAGAATGCCTACAGAGTCAGTAAGAATTTGCCCTGCCCAGCCTTCCAACCTTACAGGCTGCAGGGATCAGTGATCTTTCCTTGGCTACTTTTAAAACACTGATTCAAAACGAAATCAAGTCTTTTATGTTCTTAACAACTACAAAAACATAAGCATTGAGACAAGCTGCTGGGAGGGGAGAATGGTAAGGTCAATTAGTGACCTCTTATTTGAACCTTCACAAAATTCAGCACTAGAATTTGACTCAGGGATGAACAAGTAGATGTTTAACATTCACACACAAAATGAAAAGAAAAACACAAGATGTTCTTTCTTATCCATTTTGTTTCTCTGGTGAGAATTCAGATATTCGATAGTTCATCTTTGTTTGGTGATAGCAACCATTCACTTGGAAAAGAGATCATGGCAAACAGTTGAAGGCGGAAAGAAGGTACTACAGCTAATTCCAGAATAAGGTGGTAAGGTATAGCTGCAGCACTGTCCAGAACTCAGATGACATCCAACATATCTAAACTTCATAGGACAGACAGCTAAAGATTCACAACAGAGTTGAAGGAGGCTCATACCTAGCCTGGAGCAGCTGAATCAATATCCAGATTCAGCTTCTCTGGTACTCGGGATCCTTCAAGGTACTAGATATATGTGACTGTGGTGTTCAAGTAACAGAGGGATGCTAACCCTCTGACTGGGCAGGAGACAACAATGCATGGGACAAACAGAGTTGGTTATACTACATAGGGCCACAGGGTACTAGAGCTACCAATACTCTATGGTCCTGCTAGGCTACCCTGCAAAGGTTGACATGAGCTAGTGGGAGACACACTACCCTTACATTATTTGACATGAGTCATTTCCCTGCTTTTTTAAAAATATTTTTTTATGATTTATAAGTTTTCTAAATCCTTACTAAAAGAGAAGAGATGCCTTAAAGAATAAAAGCTGACCTAATACCACTCATTTTCAAGAAAACTCACCCTCTACAATTAGTGTATGGGCCTGAAATTTAAAAGCACTGTGCCTCCCTGGATTTAGAAGCAGAAGAACAAGTCACAGGACTTGGAGAAAGATGAGCTGGTGCTCTTATGGGAAATAACTAGGTCAAGAATCAAGAGCCAGAAACTAGATGAATTTCCATTTCCTATCTCCCTGCCTTCTCTCCTGCTCCAGTAAGAATTCTAGTTTAACAAGGAATTCCTCCTCTATGTAGATTACCTATTTTGTGAGGCCACAACAAGTCCAATCCACCCATTACTGCTTTACTTTGGGTCTCAAAGAAGTCAGGCTCATAGCACCTTCTCCCAGCTCCAAATAAAGAGGTACTTCCACATTAAACAAACAAAACCCTCCAAACCTTCTTTATTGGTAGCCACTGCCTCTCTATGAACTGAATCTGCTGGGCATACATGTTCCACAATGGCACCAAACTCACTTGGTATTCTGATTTTTCTGAAGCAAGAGATAAGCTCAATGTGTTACCTGAGGGATAATTAGTTACTGTGCTCAGAGCTCAACAATCAGAAAATGGGCAACCTGGGAGGGGAGGTAACTCATATCAGCCTTCTTTATCAGCCTCACTTTGCTACCACTGAAAGAAATGACAGGGGCCATGTGGAAGGACCATCTGATCTCCAAGTCAATTCAAATTAATAAATATATAAAGGAGATGTCAAGCATTAAGCTATATGCCAGGAATATAAGAAACAGTTTCTACTCTTTAATATATTACAGTTATGGGGATGCAGAATGGATGAGAATGAATGACAATATGAAGTTATATATGTTACTGGAAAATTGGTAATTTAAAAGTAAGCATTTACTACAGGAGGAAAGAAGTGACAGACAAAACTAGAACAGGCAAGGCCATAGAGAATATTTCCTTAGAGATGGGATAAGGAGGCATTCTCTGCTTAGATCAAGGCCTCTAGTTGACATCAGAGTGCCCATGCTGCCATCCAGCCTGTCTTGCTGGACTATCTGTGGTCAACTCTCTGAACTTCATGTACACACTCTCAAATGAGCATATATTTCTGTGCTTTTTTTCTTAAGGAATGCTTGGTGCTGGAAAAAATAAGGCTGTCCTTCAAGACCCAGGTATATTTGAAAAGGAAGCATAGGGGGAAAAATGAAGTAACCAGAAAGCTAAACATTTAATGATAAAAACCTAAGAATTAGGGCTGGGAGTAGATAATTAAATCACATTTCATCAGCACTAACCTACTAAAACCAAGTCAAGAGAAACACTCCTTGGTATTCTTAAGTGGCTGATTCATTTATTCCTCTCTCTGACTTGTCAAATAAACATGATTAAGAAGGTGACTATTTCTTGTAGAAAATGCCTCTGCCCAAATCTCGGCTTGAAGGAAACAAGTGACCTCTAGGAAACAGACAGCGATTCTATGAACACATATCAAGCAATCTCTCAATTTCGTGAAACACTCCCAAGGGCAGTAGGCCAAAAATGCCGAGGGCCCCTCCCTACAGAATCAAGGGTGTCTGATCTATGGCCTTGGTCAGTTTGCTGTAAGGAGGTGAATGTGGTGAAAAAAGTGATTTCTAGGGCAGGTCACCGTGACTGGGTTACTCTTAGGGTATCAATCTTGATGAAAAATCAATTCCTAGAGCATCTCGTCAGAAGAAAGAGAGCAGTACTCACAGCATAAAGAGCAAGATTAGCACAAAGAAATGAGAATGCCTAGACCAAGAGCTTAACCTGGTCCTGGCCCTGCAGTTTCTAGGATGTGCCATCTCTCAACATTCTTATGATCTATCTATGCCAATGGACTGGTTCTGTTTGGCTATTATAGCATTTTTTTTTCTAAATTTTTAACTGGAAAGTACTTAGGTGGGGCAAGTACTCTAGCTCAAAAGCCCACTTACCAAGATCATGACCCTTGACCTAGAAGAACATCCTGAGTCTTACTGAGAGGTTCTTGCTTACAGGCCTGCAATGGATCGAATCATATTACCAAGAAAATGTTCTTTATTTATTTCCAAATTCCTAACACCTGGTATAGGGCCTCACTATGGAAAGCACAAGGCCTGGCACACAGTGAGACCTCGGAACCATGGAAAGAATGAGGAACTGATGTTATAGCTCGATTAAAATCCCAGTCTCCTACTTTTCCTGATCCATTTCTGTTTCCATGACAACATGAAAACTTCAAGGTCCAGGTTTCCTTCTAGACTAATGACCAACAACTTGTTTCCATTATAAAACTAGGTTGGAAATCTCTTCCCAGTAACATTCACTCACAATTTCCTGAAACTTATTTAGGACAAAATTTACCAGGCTGCCAGTTAGCTAATATGTGTCCAGTATATGAGGCAGGTAGAGAGAAGCCCATGCTGCTGTGATGGCCTCCCACTTGTCCTTCCACCAAGAAAAGCTGCCCTGATCTTTGTGTTAGTGGTGAGCTAGAGTAGCACTCTCCCAACAGAAATGCAATGTGAACCATTGTGCACATTTTAAGTTCCCTAGCAAACATATAAAAAATTAAAAAGTGTTCAAAATTAATCTTGATATTTGTTATTTAACCCCAAATCCAAAACATTATTGCAACTTGTAACCAATATAAAATCATTAATTATATATACTTTTATTCTTTTTTATACTAAATCTTTGAATCTCATATATTTTAACTATTTTCTAGCACATCTCAAAGCTGGGCATGGTAGCACCTGCCTGTAATCCGTGTGCATGTGTGCATGTGTGTGCGTGTGTGTGCGTGTGTGTGCGTGCGTGTGCGTGCGTGTGTGCCTGAGCATGCAGAGGGGTACATGTGCCATGGCACTCACTTTGTGAGATCTGGGGACCAGACTCAGGTCACCTGAATGCAAGTGCCTCTACCCACAGAGTCAAATCACTGGCTCCCTCCCAGCACTTGGGAGGTGGAGATAGGGGAGCAAGATTTCAAAGTCATCTTCAGCTGTATAGATAGTTCAAAAGTAGACTAAACAATGCCATGTGGCCAGTAGCTACCATATTGGACAATGTGGATCTAGAAATCTGGGGTAGGAAGTACCCTAGATAGCCGTCAAAACCTGAAAGCAGCTGCTCAGTGCAGAGAAGGGTGTCATCTCCATGATCGCAAACTGCTGTTACTTTTATTCATCCTTTTACCTCTTTACTTTGATCCTAATTGCAAGTAGCTCAGTTCTGTTTATGGATGGTTCAATCCTTCCTAAAGTTACAAAGAACCAAAGATCAACCTTTAACTGCAAAAGATGAGACCTTCAATATTCTGGGTAAAACTACAAGGCAAACATGGTTACTTCAACAGAAGCTGCCCATTCCCGTGGAAGGTTTGGAGACCTAGCATGAGCAAGAGCGTAATCTCAATGCAGCTATGTACAAGGTCCACCAGAGAGGCAAATAAGAATGGCAAAAGATTCACTTATTTTGAATTTTCAGTTTACATGATTTTCATTTACTGTTACAACTCTATAAGACAAGAAGAATTATTATTTTGATTTCATAGAAGACAAAAATAGAACTTAGAGAGGGTAAGTTAGACCTGAGCAAGGTCACTGAGAAAGGTTAGGGTTAAGTAAGTTTTCTATTTACACAGTTGCTCTTTCACTATACACATAAATAGACAAATTAAGTGCATGTATACACACACTCAAGGCTGGGAAGACTCAGATGAACATTTCTGTTTATATGGTATATGCACACGAGAGGCATGTACACATCAGACAGGACAGCATAGCCCCTCTCCACACATGTACAGAAGAAAGATGGAAAGGTTTCTGAATATACCTAAGATATACAGGAAAGTTACCTAAGTACATGTATAAAATGCATAGAGGGACAGATGATCTCTATATATGAATTGTACAGAGGTAGAGATAGCTTATATGTATTCATATAAGATGAATAAAAAGATCATCAATATGAAATACATATACAGAAGAGGACATATACAGGCATATAAAGATAGATAAGTTATAAACCCATGTAGACATATCAAGGCAAAAGCTATGCACACATCCAATAGGATGGATAGGTTAGTTGTAGACATACAGCAGAGTACCCACAAGAATGGATGGCCAGATTATCAGCACACAAACATGTGCACGCTTAGATTCTACCTAGTGCTGAGTATGCTGTTTTTCACTCATTATAATGATCCCCACCAGCAACTTGGCTCAAGCAGTTATATAATTAATGTAGCTGCTCCATATTCCACCCACAAATGCTTTGCTTTTGTCCCAGCTTGTCATTTAGAGTCAATCATATATTCAATATCACTTACCTTGCTGCTGCAACCAAAATAAGGTTAAGGAAATGAAAACAAAAAGAAAAAAAACATCAAAGCCCCAAATTCTGAAGTTTTAGAATGCAAGTGCTGCCTTTAAGAGGTAATCCATTCAGAAGCACTCCTTAGACTGAGAGAGAAGCCACAGGATGAACTTTCTGAGCCACAGCACAACCAACCACTTGGCCAATGGACAGACAGAGCCCAGGAGCTATTATTCTCAGTTGCACCCAGCTGGCTCCTCCATGCAAAGTTGATGATAGGAACAATGCCTAGCAGAGAAATCCCCTCAGAGAAGGCGGGGCAGGAGTCTGGTGGCTGCAAATCTAGGAATTCAATCTGGTCCACACCTCTCTGCTGAGGGGGATTCTAAAGGCCAGACTGCTGAAGACAACAGCAGCCAAACTTCAACTGGATATGGAATTCTAACTCAATCCTTTCGGCTTTGAGACAGAGGAAAAGCAGGGCAGCTCCGGCTCCGCTTCTGCTCCTCCTCCTCTCCAGCTGCTTCCTGCCTGCCTGCACCCTCCCATAGGGCACCAGCCCTCCTCACACGTCGTCGCTGGCACACACCCTCTTCCCAGCACACTCACGCACACACAATCCTGCCAGCAAGCTCACTCACACACCCTTGGTGAGTGTCTCTCTCTTGTTAAATATAGACCTTACTCTCTCTCCCCTCCCCCACTTTCTTCCTTCCTTCTCTTCTATGTATACACCCCTCTCATGTCTAAGCTATAGATTTAAGAGATGTGGCACAGAGCCCTATACTTTGAGGAGCTCCAAATCTCGGGGGGGGGGGAGTCAGAATATGGGAAGAAGCTGAGAGAACACAATGCAAAGACAATTTTGCCTTCTACTAAAGTAAGTTCTAGGTTGGTTCAGCACATATAAGGTCTGCCATCAACCTCTAGAGAAGCTGAAGGACAGGGACAGTGCCCAAGTGCAGTTCACATCAAATAGTGTCAATGTCTCACAGTTCACATCCTCAAACAGTTTTTTTGAATAGCTACTACAAAAGAATTCCCTTAGGCTATGCCACTACAGTGACTTGGGAGGAGGGACACCAAGTAAACCAAAACCAACTCTCAATTGTAGCAGTTAAGACCAAAGGGTGCTTTAGAATCCAGAATTCAGACACTAACCAAAATAAGAAGAAAAAAAGCTTAGACTTGACTTAGACCTCCCTAAACAAATATATAAGATAGGCAACTTGGTCCTCATACAGATCCCTTAACAAGTAGGGGTTAGGCAGTCTCAATCATGGACTTTGTTACCTGTTAGTGGGAAGTAAATTAACCTGTTAGTTAACATAGTGGAGCTGCCAAGTCAGGCCCCAGGGCAAGAGAAAGCTCTTAGCCCTTATGTGACTGATGAAGTGAGGGGAGCTGATATGTGGGGCTCCCCACACTCAGAGGAGCAGGATAGGTGGGAGAGGAGCAGGATAGGTGGGAGAGGAGGTGGAGGGTGGGAGGGAGGGACCAAGAGGGGAAGAGGGAGAGGGCTGTGATTGAGATGAACTTGAATTAATAAACAAACGTATTTTTAAAAAGTGAGGGGGAAAAGGGTGGAGGATGGGGGGGGGGAGGAGGGAGAGGGTTGTGATCCAGATGTAACTTGAATAAATAAAGAAAAATAAGGATTCCAGAATTCAGAACTTGGCAACCCAAATTGATATAGCATCAATCAAAAGCTGTCTGAGGTGCAGAGTCCTGTAATCATGATCCCCAATATCCCAGCTTGCCTTTACCAACAGCAGCCCCATCTCGGTGGAGACTTTCTAGTCCAGTGGTTTTCATTCTGTCTTAATCCCAACAATTCCACAAGGCTAGGTAGGATGTACTAGGAAATCAAGTGTCTTTATCTACAAAGAATAGTCAGATTGCTCACTGTAACATAATATCCAAGTATAACTAGGTACCACTGAAGCTCTGGAACATGAAGTGCCAGGTACATGAAACATGTTGTCTCACTCCACTCTGCAGCCATGATGGGAAAACACTACTTACTGTGCCCAGCCTGAACTGCCAGTAACAACCCAGTCACCCTGCTTCTCTTCTGCCTTCTCTGAGCATGGCACAATGAAAAGGTCTTCCTCTTCCTCAGACCTCAGGTCAAAGTAGGGAGGCAAACAAGATTGATTCAGCATTTATCTCAAACATTCCTGTGACAGGCCACAGAAGAACCTGGCCCATCTAACCCAGAAAGCAGGTGGTACATGTCAACAGGGACTATCCTGAGATCTGTCACTGTAGGATAAGCAGTCCTATATGACAGATTAAACAAAACTTTTATTTTATTCATTCATTCATTCATTCATTTGACTTTCTGAGGCAGTCTCACTTTGTACCCCAGGCTAGCCTTGAACTTACAGTGATCCTACTGCCTCAGCCTCCTAGTGCTAGGATTACATGTTCTTGAGCCATCATCTCTGGCTTGAAACAAGATTTTAAAATTAATCATGATTTCCATATCTTATCCAAGATCCCAAGGAGAAAGAGTTGGCTTCAGAGCCAACATTTGCCTCCTTGCTGCCTTCTTCCAATAACATTGCTTCCCCCTCAGTCAAGGCAGAAAAATTAGATTCCAAAAGATGCTAAACAACCCATCTCTTAACCATCCACCTTATTCTGCAGCCAACACTGACAGCAGAGCAAATACCTCCTAACCCAGTTGGGAGCTGGCTCGGTGACAGAAGAGATAAGGGCTGACAGCACAACCATAACCACATCTAAATACAGAGGAAGAAAATAACTTGAAAACTGTCAAATTTCAGTGGAAATCACAGCCAATTTACTGTGGAGTTTCTCAGGCTTGAGCCAGGAGAGGTACAGGGTTTAGCACAAATAGAGGGAATACTTGATTGAATCAGAATTCCTTCCCCAGCTCTGCAGTCAAGCATAAAGAGTCAAGAGTGGTAACTGTCCTCATGAGGTCCAGGCACCCTAAGCTAAGGAAAAGCTCACACATCAAGAATAAGGAAGATTCCCAGAGACAGGACATTGCCTAAGCAACTTTTTTTTTTTGAGCCCCATTCACCAGCGGGGCTCCAGGGCCTGGCTGAAGCCTCAGGTAGCACTACAAAGGCTAATGGACCCTGCTGTCCTGTCATCTGTCCAAATGCACCCAGCCCGTCTTCTAAGCAGCTTTGGTTTTCTAGAAAAACAATGTCTCAGAGAATGGGAGATATATCCAAGACATCAGGAAGCACAACAAAGTTTGCTATCTCCCATTAGAGCCACCAAATGTCATGAGGGTTCACATCTTTGACTACAAAGTATTCTTGTGCTTACCACTGCCCCATGCTTAAGCAAGAGCAAAGAAGACGTGATGGTTAATCTTGTCACTCTGATAGGATTTAGAATCATCTGGGTGGCATACCTCTGGCTATGTCTGTAAAGGCATTTTTTGGTGAGAAGACCTGCCCTGAATGCAAGTGGCACTGCTCCATGGACTGGGGTCCAGACTGAATTAAAAGGAAAAAGTAAATAGAGCACCAGCATTCATCTCTCTCTGTCTACTAGCTATATACTCAACATTACAGCTGACTCATGCCCCTGCCTCCATGCTTTTCTCATTATGTTGGACTGTGTCCTCAAACTGAGTCAAAATAAATTAATCCTCCGGAAGCTGATTTTTTTGTCAAGTATTTTGTCACAGCAATGGAATAAGTAACCCGAAGGATAAAATGTGGTAAAGACCAATCAGCATAAGTTTTGCTGATGAAGCGGGGGGGAGGCTCCTTCAGCTATAATCCTACAGGGCTTAATTTCAGAATCACAAGACCACAAAATAATCAGATCTTCTCTGGGATGGGTAGGCCATTCTGGTTTCCTTGGCTGTACAAGCAACAGTAGAGCCCCCTTTGTCACAATGGACCTGGCCCTCCATAATCTTAGGCAGGCTAAGAAGATGAGGTCCTTTCTTTGAGTAAGAAATAGCACAGTGCCCACCTCAACTGGAAAATGTCCTCAAAGCTAGCCTGTTCAGGGGTTGGCAGGGCAGAGCTTGGGAAACAGACTGGGTTAAGAAGGGAAAGGCATTTACCTAGAAACTGAGATGCTTTCAACAGACATTCTCAAGGTCTGGTTCCCAATTTAAATCTTTGCAGAGATTTTTGCCTGGAAACAGATGAGTCAAGATGGAAATTCAAAATGAGACACTGACACTCACGCAGAGTTGCAGGAAGGTTCAGAGTGGCAGGAGCTCTGAAGGGATGCTGAATGGATGAGTTAGTCAGAAGACCACCTGGTGCACAAAATCCTCAACTAAAGCAATTACATAGCATCATAGGGCTATTGAGGAGGAGGGCCTTACCAATCGTAATTTCCTCTCTCAAATAACCAGTGTAAATCTCCCTTTCTCTCTAAGATCAGATACAACTAGTTTGGAATCAAAGAGCATGCCTACTCCAAACCTGGCCTCCCTGTTCAGGTGTCACTGCCAGAGACTAACTGGTCAGGACCAATAGTTGCCTATTTTGTCTTCCCATGCTGGCAGTCATAAATATGGACACAAAGAATGGGGAAACACAAAGAAAGTGGGTTACTTATTCTATTGCTTGTGACTATTTTCCTTCTCCACCACTAAGAAAACCCAGAAGCACCACAAAGAGGCTGACATGTGGCCACACAGCTGGGATTTCTCCTATGCGTGGGGAAAATGGTTTGTTCTGGTGGCTGAGAAAAGTCATTTTTTCTCTCCTTATAGAATTATGCTCTCCCCAAACTATTCATAAACTATATACAGGCAGAAGATGATGGCCAACGGGAGGTGTCCCCCTTTATTCCCCTAGGAGCATGCCACCCTAAGGGAATGATGAACCTGGCAGAGATGTGCTCAGTTCAGTGATGTGCTAAGACAGAGCTGCCACACAGCCTAAATCAGACCTGACAAGTTGCAAGGCAGGCCTAAGGAATCACAAATTACTGACAAACCTCAGTTCTACAATCAGGTCAAGCACCATGCCTGATTAGAACCTTGAGCATAAAGAGACAAACAAAATGCCCAGGACTACCCATCTAAACAGTTTTCAGACTGTACTACCAAAGACTGTGTACTATGCCCATTTAAGAACCAAATGATTAAAAGGGTTTTGAAGAGTTCTGTATCTTGGTTTAAAACTCTTAAAGTGGTATACATGCTTATGATCTCTCCCATAACTTGGATCAAATGTCACAGCATCCAGACTTGTCTCAGGGTTCCATTGCTGTGAAAAGACACCATGACCATGGAAATTCTTACAAAGGAAAACATTTAACTGAAGCTGGCTTACAGTTCAGTAGTTTGGTCCATTATCGTCATGGTGGGTAGCTAAGAGAGCTAAGAATTCCACATCCGGATCAGCAGGCAGCAGGAAGACAGTGGCACTGAGCCTAGCTTGGGCTTCTGAAACGCCAAAGTCCACCCCCAGTGCCACACTTACTCCAACAAGGTCACACCTACCCCGACCAGGCCATACCTCCCAATAGTGCCACTCCACAGGAGCCTATGAGGGCCATTTTCATTCAAACCACCACATTCCGTTCCCTGGCCTCCATAGGCTTGTAGCCATATCATAATGTAAAAACTATTCAGTCCAACTTAAAAAGTCCCCATGTCTATAAGTCTCAACCCTATTTAAAAGTTCAAAATCCAACTTTATTTTCAACAAAGATGCCAAAACCATACAATGGAAAAAAGATAGTATCTTCAACAAATGGTGCTGGTCTACATACTTATCACCCGGCACAAAAGTCAAGTCCAAGTAGATCAAAGACCTCAACATAAAACCAGATACATTAAATCTAATAGAAGAGAAAGTTGGGAAAAGCCTGGAACTCATTGGCACAGAAGACAACTTCCTGTACAGAACAACTTAGGCACTAAGTTCAACAATTAATAAATGGGACCTCATGAAATTGAAAAGCTTCTGTAAGGCCAAGGGCATTGTCAATAGAACAAAACGGCATTCCACAGATTGGAAAAGATATTCACCAACCCCAATCTGACAGAGGGCTAACATCCAAAAAATATACAACAAAGAACTCAAGAAATTAAATACCAGCAATTCAAATAATCCAATTTAAAAATGGAATACAGAGCTAAACTGAGAATTCACTACAGAGGAAACTCCAATGGCTAAAAAGCACTTAATGACATGCACAATATCCTCAGTAATAAGGAAATGCAAATCAAAATGACTCTGAGATTTCATCTCATACTTGTCAGAATGGCTAAGATCAAAAACTCAAGAGACTACAATGTTGGTGAGGATGTGGAGAAAGGGGAACACTCCTTCCTCCTTTGCTGGTGGGAGTGCAAACTTGTGCAACCACTATGGAAATCACTCTGGTACTTTCTAATAAAATTGTGAATAGTTCTACCTCAAGACCCAGTTATACCACTCCTGGGCATATACCCCAAATATCCATCACCAAATCGCAAGGGTATTTCCTCAACTATGTTTATAGCAGCTTTATTTGCAATAGCCAGAAACTGGAAACAACCCAGATGTCCCTCAACCAAGGAATGGATAAAGAAATTGTGGTCCATCTACATATTAGAATACTACTCAGTTATCAGAAACAAGGAAATCATGCAATTTGCAGGCAAATGGATGGAATCAGAAAAGATCATCCTGAGTGAGCTAACACAGACCCAAAAAGACACACATGGTATTTACTCACTCATAAACGGATATTAGCTAATACCTACAAGATCGCCATGCTACAATCCACAGACACAAAGAAACTAAGTATCAAGGAGGGCTCAAGAGATGATGCTTGGGGGATCCAAGATGGCGGCAGCCGGCGCGGACGTATTTTGATTTCGGGGTCAACAATCACAAGGCGGCAAGTGTTCCAGGACGCTGTACAAAGGGCATGACCCCTTCTAAATCTCACCCAGCTACACAGGGACCAAGGAAGATACCTGGGCAGGAAGCCCCTTCCAAATCTCGGACACGCTAGGAAGCCTCTGGACCCGGGAATCGGGATAACCCATGCCCCCAAAAGGAGAGACCCCCAGTAAGTTCCAACCTAATACCCAGCCGGCAGATTCAGAAAACACACAGAGATAATCCCCACCCTGCTGGGCACTCCCAGGTCTCACACAGACGATCCAATTATCTAGCGAAAGGTTGCGACCCTTGGAAGTGAGCGGGAGATCCGCTGCAAAGTGCCTTCAGACCACAGATCGCAGTCTATGACATCACTGGCCAGTTTCCAAGCCGCGGGAGCAGCAAGGCTACTGCAGCTGAACTGCAGACTTACCCGCTACAGGAACCAAACCCGGGCAAACTGTGAGATATTTGAAACGGTCGTATATCGGTCTTATGTACTAGTACAGGCCCTTCCGGCGGGGAATCAGAGCTTACTTGTACACAGCTCCACCACCTGAATTAATTAGGTCCCCACCTGGGAGGCGGGACTGAATGACTCACCTTATAGGGGTGGAGTAAGGCAACTCGAATCCTACACCACAGTGCCCCCTTTGGACTCAAGTCCAGAAGACAGCAAATTCCACATGGCCAGAGGCCCCAGACAAAAAAAAAAAAAAAAAAAAAAAAAAAACAGAGCGAAATGTCTCCAACAAAAGAAAGCAACGCTATTCCGTCCAGCCCGAACCACCTCACCACAACCGAAACACATGAAAACGATGACAATTCTACAGTATGGAAAGTGATAAAGTCCCTTCAAGAAGAACTTAAAACTATGAAGGAATTCAAAAAAGCCACAATCTTACAAGTCAAAACAATGGTTAACATCATTAAAGAGCTCCAAGCCAAGGTGAACCAGCTTGAACAGGAAAAGGATAAAGCAATGAAAGATCTCCAGACAAAAACAAGCAAACTGGAGAAGGAAATGTACAAAACGAACACTACCATTCAAGACATGAAAATAGAAATGGAAACAATAAAGAAAACACAGTCAGAGTTAAAAGAGGAAATGGACAATCAAGAGAAGAGAACAGGAACTACGGATGTGAGTATGAAAAATAGAATGCAAGAGATGGAAGACAGGATCTCAGGCATGGAAGATTCGATGGAAGAAATCAGTACAACATCCAAAGAAAATGAGAAAGCTAAAAAAATCTCTCACCCACAACATCCAAGAAATCAAGGACTCAATGAAAAGACGGAACCTAAGAATTATAGGCATAGAGGAAAGAGAAGACTCCCGACTCCATGGTCCAGGAAATATCTTCAACAAAATAATAGAAGAAAACTAACCCAAACCTAAAGAAAGAAATGCCAGTAAAAATCCAAGAGGCTTACAGAACACCAAACAGATTAGATCAGAAAAGAAAGTCCTCTCGCCACATAATAATAGAAACTCCAAATGTAGAGAAAGAAAGGATCTTAAAAGCTGTAAGAGAAAAAGGCCAAGTCACATACAATAGCAGACCCATCAGAATCACACCTGACTTCTCCTCAGAAACTTTAAAAGCTAGAAGGGCCTGGACAGATGTCCTACAAGCCCTGAGAGAACAGAGGTGCCCAGCCAGACTACTATATCCAGCAAAACTCTCTATCAACATAGAAGGAGAAAACAAGATATTCCATGACACAATCAAATTCAAACAATATCTCCTCACAAACCCAGCCCTACAGAAGATCCTAGAAGGAAAATTCCAACACAGAGAAGATAACTACACCCAAGAAAACAGAGGAAATAGAAACCTCCACAGCATCTAAAGAAAAGAGAAACACAAGACAGCCAGCTAAACCAAAATAATGGGAAATAACAACCCCTGGTCACTAATATCCATCAACATCAATGGACTCAACTCGCCAATAAAAGACACAGACTTACAGACTGGATCCGTAAACAAGACCCATCTTTTTGCTGTATACAAGAAACACACCTCACTATTGAAGATAAACACTACCTCAGTAAAGGGCTGGGAAAAGGTTTTCCAAGCAAATGGACCCAGGAAACAACCTGGAGTAGCCACCCTAATATCAAACAAAATAGACTTCCAATTGAAGTTAATAAAAAAAGACAGAGAAGGGCATTACATACTCATTAAAGGAAATATCCACCAAGAGGGCATCTCAATACTGAACATCTATGCCCCAAATACATTTATAAAAGAAACCCTTCTAAAACTTAAATCGCACATCGATCCAAACACTTTAATAGTGGGAGACTTCAACACCCCACTCACAACTATGGACAGATCATCAAGACAGAAGCCAAACAGAGAAATAATGAGTCTAACAGAGATCATGAACCAAATGGACCTAACAGATATCTACAGAACGTTTCACCCAAACACAAAAGAATACACCTTCTTCTCAGCACCTCACAGAACCTTCTCCAAAATCGACCATATAGTTGGACACAAAGATAGCCTCAACAGATACAAGAAAATTGAAATAACCCCTTGTATCTTATCAGACCACCATGGAATAAAGCAGGACTTCAATAGCAAAAGAATCAACAGAAAGTCTACACTCACATGGAAATTCAACAACTCTTTACTAGAGGACCACTGGGTCAGGGAAGAAATAAAGAAGGAAATCAAAGACTTCTTAAAATCCAACGAAAATGAAGACACAACATACCCAAACCTATGGGACACAATGAAAGCTGTGCTACGAGGAAAGTTCATAGCACTAAGTGCCTTCAAAAAGAAAATTGTGACAGCTCATATTAGCGAATTAACAGCTTAACTGGGTGAATTGGAAAAAAAAGAAGCAAACACTCCCAAGAGGAGCAGAAGGCAGGAGATCATCAAACTTAGGGCTGAAATCAACAACTTAGAAACAAAAAGAACTATACAAAGAATCAATGAAACCAAGAGTTGGTTCTTGGAGACAATCAACAAAATAGACAGACCCTTAGCCAAATTAACTAAAAGACAGAGGGAGAAAACACAAATCAACAAAATCAGAAATGAAAAGGGAGAAATAACAACAGACATTGAGGAGATCCAGAGAATATTTGGATCCTACTTTAAAAATCTATACTCCACCAAATTGGAAAACTTAAGTGAAATGGACAATTTTCTTGATAGATTCCACCTACCGAAGCTAAATCAAGATCAGATAAACAGATTAAACAGCCCTATAACCCCTAAGGAAATAGAAACAGTCATTAAAAATCTCCCAACCAAAAAAATGCCCAGGGCCAGATGGCTTTAGCACGGAATTCTACCGGACCTTCAAAGAGGAGCTAACACCAATACTTTTCAAACTCTTTCACAAAATAGAATCTGAAAGAACATTGCCAAACTCATTCTACGAGGCCACAATCACCCTGATTCCTAAACCACACAAAGACCCAACAAAGAAAGAGAACTTCAGACCAATCTCCCTCATGAACATCGATGCAAAAATACTTAATAAAATACTAGCAAACCGAATTCAAGAACACATCAAAAGTATCATACTCCATGAGCAAGTAGGCTTCATCCCAGGGATGCAGGGATGGTTCAACATACGAAAGTCTATCAACGTCATTCACCATATAAACAAGATGAAAGAAAAAAACCACATGATAATCTCGCTAGATGCAGAAAAAGCATTTGACAAAATCCAACACCCCTTCATGCTAAAAGTTCTGGAGAGAATGGGCATACAAGGGCAGTACCTAGAAATAATAAAGGCAATATACAGCAGGCCAGTGGCCAACATCAAAATAAATGGAGAGAAACTTGAAGCATTTCCTCTAAACTCAGGGACAAGACAAGGATGTCCACTTTCACCATATCTCTTCAATATAGTACTTGAAGTTCTTGCTAGAGCAATAAGACAACTAAAGGACATCAAGGGGATAAACATCAAAAACGAAGAAGTCAAATTATCTCTATTTGCAGATGATATGATAGTATACATAAGTGAACCCAAAAATTCCACCAGAGAACTCTTACAGCTGATAAACACCTTCAGCAAAGTGGCTGGATACAAAATTAATTCAAAAAAATCAGAAGCCCTTCTTTATACAACAAACAAATGGGCTGAGGAAGAAATAAGGGAAACAACCCCCTTCACAATAGCCGCAAACAACATAAAATACCTGGGGGTAACTCTAACCAAGCAAGTAAAGGACCTGTACAACAAGAACTTCAAGCCCTTGCAGAAAGAAATGGAAGAGGCCTTTAGAAGATGGAAAGATCTTCCATGCTCATGGATAGGTAGGATCAAAATAATAAAAATGGCCATCCTACCAAAAGCAATATATAGATTCAATGCAATTCCTATCAAAATACCAACACAATTTTTTATAGGCTTGGAAAGAGCTAGCCTCAATTTCATATGGAACAACAAAAAGCCCAGAATAGCTAAATCAAATCAATCCTGTACAATAAAAAAACATCTGGAGGTATTACCATCCCAGATTTAAAAACAGCATGGTATTGGTATAGAAACAGACCAGTAGATCAATGGAATCGAATTGAAGATCCAGAAATAGACCCACACACTTATGGCCACCTAATTTTTGACAAAGAAGCCAAAACGGCACAATGGAAGAAGGACAGCATCTTCAACAAATGGTGCTCGTCCAACTGGATGTCCATTTGTAAAAGAATGAAGTTAGACCCATACTTATCACCTTGTACAAAACTTAAGTCCAAGTGGATCAAAGACCTTAACATAAGGCCGGTCACACTAAATCTACTAGAAGATAAAGTGGGAGAAACCCTCGAACTCATTGGCACAGGCGACAACTTCCTGAACAGAACACCAACAGCTCAGGACTTGAGATCAACAATCAATAAATGGGACCTCATGAAACTGAAAAGCTTCTGTAAGGCAAAGGACACTGTCATTCGAACAAAATGGCAGCCTACAGACTGGGAGAAAATCTTCACCAACCCCACACCTGACAGAGGGCTAATATCCAAAATCTACAAACAACTCAAGAAATTAAATGCCAAGAAACCAAATAATCCAATCAAAAAATGGGGGACAGAGCTAAGTAGAGAATTCACAAAGTAGGAATCCCTAATGGCTGAGAGACACTTGAAGAAATGCTCAACATACTTAATCATCAGAGAAATGCAACTCAAGACGACTCTGAGATTCCATCTCACATCTGTCAGAATGGCTAAGATCAAAAACTCAAATGACAGCACATGCTGGCGAGGGTGTGGAGAAATGGGTACCCTACTCCATTGCTGGTGGGAATGCAGGCTTGTGCAACCACTATGGAGGTCAGTCTGGCGATCTCTTAGAAAACTTGGAATAGCTCTGCCTCAGGACCCAGCCATACCACTTCTGGGTATACACCCAAATGCCTCTTCACGGAATCATAAGGAAGTTTCCTCATCTATGTTTATAGCAGCCTTATTTGTAATAGCTAGAAACTGGAAACAACCCAGATGTCCCTCAACCGAAGAACAGGTCAAAAAACTGTGGTACATCTATACAATGGAATATTATTCAGCTATCAAGAACAATGAAATTATGCAATTTGCAGCCAAATGGATGGAACTAGAAAAGCTCATCCTGAGTGAGCTAACCAAGACTCAGAAGGACGCATATGGCATCTATTCACTTATAGTAGGATTTTAGCTATATAGTAGAAGGTATTGATACTACAACTAACACACCAAAGGGAACTTGGACATAGACTTCTTATTTTTAATTTTTATTCTTTATTTATTTTTTATATATTAGTTATATTTTTTTCTGTTTTTTAGTCTTTTTTATCTATTGTATGCTTATTGGTTGGTTTGTTTAGTAGTTCTCTCTCCTGGGCAACAAGACACTTTTCACTGATGGTACTGCTTTGTAGATCCCCAATGAATGAAGAGGCTCTTGGCCCTCATACAACCTCTCAACTGAGATGAGGGACTGTTATATAAGGACACCCCACCCCAGAGAAATGGGATGGAAGGGTTAGGAGGTAAAGAAAAAAAAATGAAATGTGATGTTTCGGCCTTTTACTACTAATTATCATAAACTGTATAGGATAATTAAGAAATGCAAACTAATGGTTATGCAAGCCGGTCATTCTGTTAGGTACTATGACAGCCTATTATAGTTACTTTCTAAGCTAATCAGAAATAAAGCTGCTAAGAGACAAGCAACATCTGCTTACCCTAATATTAGAGACAGATAGAGCCTCTTCAAAAACCTCAAGAGATCTGCAGAATATGGCATTCAAAGATGTTTTCGTAACTTTAGATTTTTTTTCCTGACAGCACCCCCTATTCTCCTCCAAGTAGAAGATGAGCATCGAAGAATCTCCAGTGGGAGATGATTGAATTAGTCGCAAGCATCGAAGAATCTCCAGTGGGAGATGATTGAATTAGTATCAAGCCTATCTCTTGGTAGGAAAAGCCCCTTGCTCCAACTGTAGACAGAATGCTGTCCAAAAAGGACAAAACCTGGAAGCAGGTAAGTCGACAGCCTAGCTCTGCCAAGACAGGGTAGGTAAGTCCTTCATAACCCCTGCTCTACAATCAATGTTTATCAGAGAAACGGGGCCAAATGACTGAAGATCGATGCTGTAATGCATGGAGAGAAAATGGGAACTGTCCAGGCAGCCACAGGTATGTCATTTCTTAGTTTTGGAAGCTGCAGACCCTGTACTTCCTATAAAATCAGATATATTTATCCCTCTCAGGTCTCTGAGGTGGTTGAAGAACAGATAGCTAGAGTCTCATAATTTAATTTTGAGTTGTTTAGGAGTCAAGAGAGTGTTATAGATCTAAGAAGATACTTTTAAAATTGTGTTGCAAGTTAGTATGAATGTTGAGTCAGATATAGAACTTTAAACTCATGGAGATGTTTAGATAGTAGAATGTTAAAGTCAGGTACCAAATACATATGGACTGGTCATTGGGAATGTACGTTAAGCCATATAACCCTCATAACTGTGGCCTAATTACCTCTGTTGTGCTGTATTGTATTTATTATTATAAGAGAGCCATTTGTTGGACTGAAAGGGGAAACTGTAGGGGGAAATAAGATTTACCTTAAACTTGAAAGAAAAAAAAAGGGAAGAGGATGGGGGGTTCAGGGTGGGAGGGTGGGACTGGAGGGGGAATAGGGAGGGAGGGTGGGACTGGAGGGGGAATAGGGAGGGGACTGCGATTGAGATGTAACTTGAATAAAAAATAAAGAAAAAAAATAAAAAAAAAAGAGATGATGCTTGAATCCCTCTAAGTAGGGGAGATAAAATAGATGTCAGAAGTGGACAGAGAGAGGGATCTGTACAAGAACTCAACATTACTGCCATCTGAGAAACCTTATCTAGCAGATAATAGAAACAGATGCAGAGATCCACAGCCAAGCATTTGGCGAAAACCAGGAATTCTTGAGGAAAAGTTAGGAGAAGGTTTTAGGAAGCTGGGAGGATCAAGGACACCACAAGAAGACCCACATAACCACCAAGCAAGGAACTTGCAAGCGCTGGCCCTAGGCCCATTGCATATATGAAGCTGGCCCTAGGCCCATTGCATATATGAAGCCAATGACCTGCTTGGTCCTCAAGTGGATCCCCTAACAATTGGAATGGAGTCTATTCCAGACTTAGACAATGTCGCCTCCCTCTGGAGCTCATTTTCCTAGCAGAGCTGCTTTATCTTGCCTCAACAGAAGAGACTGTGGTTTAATGTGTCAGAGATGGTAGGTACTGGGGTTTGGGTATGGGAGAAGTGGCTGGGAGAATGGGACTGGGAGGAAGGGAGGGAGGGAGATGGTGATTGGAATGTAAAATAAACAAAAAAAATCTTTAAAAAAAAAGTTAGCTGTATTCCATTACGTTGGTAAGTGAAATTTTGAACACCCATTACCAAAAATAAGAATAAAATAAAAGTTCAAAGTCTCTTCTGAGACTCACAACAATCACAATTAATCCCTTATAAAATAAAAATTAAAAAGCAGATCACATATTTCCAACATAGAATAGCACAGAATATACATTACCATTCTAAAAAGGAGAAAGGGGAGCATAGTGAGGAATACTGGACCAAAACAAGACACAAAACCAGCTGAGCAAACTCCAAACTCTGCATCTCCAGGTCTGATGTCAAAGTGCTCTTCAGATCTCCAGCTCCTTTCAGCTTTGCTGACTGCAGCACAAGTCTCTCTCTTGGGCTGGCTCCACTCCCTGTCAGCAGCTCTCCCCGGCAGGGATCCTACAGCTCTATAGGGATCCTATAACATCTTGGGGTCTCCAAGACAATTCAGGCTTCACCTTCACAGCTTCACGAAATGGCCTGTCTGGATCTCCATGCAGGGTCACCCCTGACAGACACACATTGGGCCTCAGCAGTTTTCTTTAGTCATGGAGGGAGAATCCAAAACCCTTCTCTTGTATCTTTGATTCTAAAGCCAGAACAACATGGCCAAAGCTGCCAAGTTCTGTTGCTTATTGGGGTTAGAACATGCCCCCCTCATTCAAATACATTTTCACCAGTTTTCTATTTTTGATGGTTTCCTTTACTGTCTAAGCTTGGCTATCTGTAAACCAGGATGGCCTCAAACTCAAAGATTCCCCCTGATTATATCTCAGGAGTGCTGGGATTAAAGGTGGGCCAACCAGCCCTAAGCTTTTCTTTTATTTTTTATTTTTTTCGATTTTCTCTAATTCCTTTTCACAAGTTGGGAACTGGCAGAGTGGGTCTTACTCTGAGGTCACCACTCCCTTTATTCCAATTATCATAAGACTTTTTAAAATCTGTTTACACTTCCTGGTACCTTTTATTCTTAAAATGTATATTCTATGCTTTTCCTTGCTCAGCTTGCTCCTTCTTATTATAGAGCTACATAAGACTGGCCACTAATAACTATGTGACATAGTCAACACTAGGCTATTTTGAAATCTCCTCTGCCAAAGCTGTTCATCCATAACTCTGCAGGTTAGCCTCAGATGTATTTTTTGGATAAGGGCAGAAAGCAGCCATATTCTTTACCAAAATATCACAAGAACCATCTCTACGCCACATACTAAAATTCTCCCCTGAAACTTCTTGTACCAGGCTCCCACAATTTAAATCACCTCAGCACCACCGTCTTCCATCCTCCTACTAGCATGGCCCACTAAGTCCTACTTAAAGCGTTCAATTGCTTTTCTAATCCAAAGTCTCAAAGTCCACATTCCCCCAAACAAAAATACAGTCAGGCCTATCAAAGTAATATCCAATTCCTGGTACTAGCTTCTGTCTTAGTTAGGGTTTTATTGATATGAAGAAGACACCATAACCATGACAATTCTTATAAAGGAAAACATTTAATTAAGGGTGGCTTACAGTTCATTATTGTCATAGTGGGAAGCATGGCAGCATGCAGGCAGACAAGATGCTGGAAAAGTAGCTGAGAGTTCAACATCCAGGTCATCAGGCAGCAGGAAGAGAGTGACACTGAACCTGGCTTGGGCTTCTGAAACCCCAAAGCTCACCCCTAGTGACACACTTCCTCCAACAAGGCCACACTACCTCCCAATAGTACCATTCCTTATGAGACTATGGGGGGCCATTTTGATTCAACCACAAGACTAAAGAGAATATAGTACCTGAACACTAGTTTCTCCCCCCCACCGTGTGTGTGTATACACTAAACCTTCCAGTGCTTTGATCTTGAACTTCTCAGCTCTCAGAACAGAAAGATACTTTTGTTGTGTATAAATTACATAGTTCATTGCCATTGGTTCTGAAAGGCTGGGCTACAACAAATTGTGACTCTCCCCCAATTTATACTTTGAAATCCTAACCTTGTAAAGTGATCTTATTTGAAGTTTTTACAGAGGCCATCAGGACCATTAATGAGGTCATCAAGGTTGGCTCTAATTTGTCTAATCTAATTTGACAGTATTCTTATAAAAATGGGAAATACAGGCACAGTTGTAAAAACTGTGCAAACAAATCAGAATCTTTCAGAAGTATTGATTCCAAACACACACTGTGATGGTTAATTTAATTGTTTACTTAAAGCATTCTAGAACCAACGAGGAAGAGAGTTTCAATAAGAAATTGGGTTGACCTGTGGACATGTCTGGAGGAGACTGTCCAGTTAACTGATAGTGGCCCAGTCCACTTTGGCAGCATCATCCCCAGTGCAGAAGGCACTACTGACCTGTGACAGAGTGGAGCAGCCCAGCTGAGAACAAGCAAGTGAGCATGGACATACTCACTGCTCCCTGCTCTTGACTGTGGATGTGGGACCAGCTGTCTCAAGCTGTTGCAACTGTAAACTTCCTCTCAATATTGGGCTGTACACTGGAACTGTCAGGTAAAATAAACCTTCTCTCCTATGCTGTTTTTTGCTAGGGTCTTTTATTACAGCAACAGACATAAAACTAGGACAAAATAGATGGACACCAATCAAGTACTTAGGTATTAAATAAGGCATGGTGAAAAGGTGTCAGACCCTTTGGTCTAAGGCTATTCACTGAATGAAATGTTCTAACAAGTTAATTGTTATAGCCATATCATATTATGAGGGAGAAGGGAGAGTCTGTGCTTGGGTGACCAGCAGTGTCATTTACTCAGAAAATAATTATAGAAGAGAAGGTGGTGGAGAAAGAAAAGTACAGGTCGAATATGTATTAGTTGCCTCTGAACGTACAGGTGGCAATATCCATAGACGGAGAAACAGTCTGGGAATCACTGAGTTTTAATAGACAAGCAGAAGATAGCTATTAATGTGAAGGAAACAAAGATGGAACTGTCAAAAATAGGAAACAACTTGAAGGAAAACATAGCACAGATGCCAGGAAGGAAGAGTGCCTTTGGGAGGAATCAACACACAGTTTTTATCTCAACTGTCAAGAACAGCTTCAGGATGCTGGTTCTCATCTGGAATGTCCTTCCCAACTTGTCATATTTACCTATTTATGTCCAAATGTCCTTAGGCATATATTGAATAAATACATCATACTTGAAAATGACATTCAACCACAGGATGTGGAAGCTGAAAAACTAAACAGCCACATTCCTTTTCCCTGTGACTTCAAGAAGCACTCTTTTTTCTTTCAGATTACAAGAAAATGTATGAGTGCCGTGTGTGTGTGTGTGTATGTGTGTGTGTGTGTGTGTGTGTGTGTGTGTACACAACATGCTTGCCTGGAGGCCACACAGAGGCCAGAAGAGAGTGTCTGAGCCTTTGGAATTGAGGTTATGGATAGTTGCAAGTCACTAAGTGGGTACTGGGAAGCAAACCTGAGTCCTCTGCAACAGCAGTAGGTGCTCTTGGCAGCACCTCTACCCACTAGCTGCATGCGGTGGCTCACAGCTGAGATTCCAGCACTTGGGAGGCTGAATCAGGGCACTTGTTACAAGTTTGAGGTTGGCCCAGGCTACTCAGTGAGTTCCCAAACAGTCTGGCTACAGAACCTGCTTGAAAAGGAAGAATGGCATGACAAGGAGAAAGAGGAGGGGATAGAGGTAATGATGAGGAGGAAGAGGCGGAGGGAAAAGGGAGACAGAAAAGCTGAGGATAAAGCTCAGTGATACATATTTGCTTGGCATGGGAGAGGTCCTAGGTTTAATGCCCATTACTACAACAAGCACAAGCAGCCACAGAAGCAGCAGGAGTAACAGTCATCTCATTGTGCATGCCACAGCTGACTTCAGGATGTCCCCATTTCTAAAACTGACGGCTAAAAATGCTACATGTAAGGAGCTATGGATCTCCTTGATGACACAAGAACAAAAAGGATGCATGTTAACCCTTGATTTTACCCTTTTAGCTCATCTTGCTTTAATTTTATTTTCTGATACTTAAAAATAACTGCTAACTTAGTATTCTTTAGTAATTCCTCTGATAAAACTTTTCTGACCACCTAACTCAATAGGCTTATTCTCTACTTTATACCCCAAGTGTAATTATTTTCTACTACAAAGTGTTACTTTTGCAATAAATTACTAATAGTCCAGGTTGACTCCTTACTTTGATAATCTAGGAGACTTGTGTCTATTAATGGATAAACAAAAATATAGTGTTTATATACTTATGTACAAACACATTCAATGAGATAAACAAATTTTAAGAACACACATCTCTTTGGAAACAGACAGAGACCATTTCAAAAAACTACAACCAACCAAAATGCAGAGTTGTAGAGCCCAGTCCCAACATTTGCCATACAACTTCTATATCTAAAGATAAGGGATCATAGCAGAAGGGGTGGAAAGACTGTAAAAGCCAGAGGAACAGGGAGTTTGCTGTGAACATGTGTCTCCTAGAATGTCAGAAGCTACACCTATAAGTAACCTATAACACAGCTGCCTAAATGGGAACTGAACAAGGATGACAATTGTCATCTTTATCTTTACCTTTAGAATAACCATGACACCTTTAAGAGGTCTGGGGAAAGCCAGGATGCTTCAAACCTATACAAAGAACTACATGAAATTAAGGAATGCTGAAAACAGGAGAAACAGTCTTCTTCAAGAAAAAGCACACCAATGGGTTATCCAGTACCAAATGGTCAGTCATGAAAACATATACACACAAGTAACAGTATATAGACTGAATAGGCTGTGTTTATATATATAGGAACACTCACACACACTCCAATAATTAATAAAAAATAGACTGAATTTGAAAGAGAGCAAGAAAGGATATATGAGATGGACTGGAGAGAGGAAGGAAAGAAGAAATAATATAATTATATTATAATCTCCAAAAATAATTTTTAAATATACCTGAACCTAAAGGAAAACAGAAGAGACAGCTAAAAGAAATACACAACATACAAAAATAGAGAAGGGGGAAATGGTGATTGGGTAGGAAAAATGAACAGATATAGGTCAAAGAATATAAAACAGCAGATATGGCTGGCAAGACCACTTAGTGGGTAGAGACACTTGCTGTCAAGCCTCATGACCTGAACTTGGTCTTCAGGATCTACATGACAGGACAGAACCTATGCAAGTTGTCCACTGACCTGCACACATGTATGTAGGCACATGAGTGCCCATACAAACTAAATAAACTTTTTAAATGTAATAAAAAGTTACAAAAATAAGATAAAATTGCACATACATAAGATGAACAGGTCTAGAGGTTTAATGTTTAAAATGAGGAATACTGTAAATAAAATTGTATGTTAGTAGGGGTTTTTGTTGAACACATACATTTTAGTTTTTCTTGTTAGAAAAAGGACCATGTCCATAACAGATATGTTTACTGAATGCTTATAATATATGAGGCTCTGCTCTACAAGTTAATCTGCTTCACCACAGTGACAATCACACTCACTCTATGTATCTCATAAAACATCACTTAGTAAACTCCAAGTACACAAAATAGTTATTTTTAAAGTAGGCATTTTTAACAGAAGACCAATTCAAAAGATGGGTCAAGCAGTTTACAACTTGACACTCTCGGTCTACATGCTTGACTAGACGTGAACTTTTGTCAGTGCATAAGAAGTACAAAATGAATGTGAAAGGCCCAGAACAGTGTTTCCAGTCTGAACTGCGTGGGCTCTGCCTCTCATGCGGCCCTGCTTAGAATGAGGATATAGCATTTAGCAACTGGGTCTTCAATGCAGGGACAGCATTTAGCAACTGGGTCTTCAATGTGGGGACAGCCTTCAGCAACTCCTAAACATTACAGTGAGAGACTAAAATGTATCATAAGAGGCAGTTAAAATGTAGATTAATTTAAGGGGGAAATATTTCTTCAAATTGCGAAGTAAGGTGGAAACCAGGGAAGATCTCATGAAGAAGGTGCTATGTGAGAGTGATTTTTAAGTATGGGTGTTTGAATATGGGAGCTACAAAGAACAGTTCTGCATTCAAAGCAGAAAAAGGGATTCATAGGAAAAAAAAAGGCTATGTTGCTAAAAAGGAAATCAAACTATCATTTATTTGGTGTTAATAATATGCTAGATTCTGCTGGATATGGTGGCACACGCCTTTAATTCCAGCACTCAGGAGGCAGAGGCAGGCAGATCTCTGAGTTCAAGGCCAGCCTGGTCTACATAATGAGTTTCAGGATATCCAGGGCTACACAGAGAAATCCTGTCTAAATGCCCAACCCCCAAAAGAAAGTTTTAAAAATATGCTGGGTTCTTTTCCACATGAAGTTAGTTGGTGGGTGTGGTATTCAATCACAGAGAAAGAAAACTAAGTCTCTAAAAGGCCAAGTAACCTGCCTAAGTCACAGTCAATGTTACACAAGCAGGAAATGATGAAGCCATATTTAAACTATGAGTCTGCTAATGTCAAGGCCTAATTCCATCCATATAGCTAGAAAAGTATGCTGAACCAAGTCATAGTTGATCATAAATGCCAGGCTATATAGTTGAGACTGATGTAAAGAAAAAAGATTTTGAGGAAAAATTTTACTTATCTACCTACTGATAATTTGTCAGTTTGCAGTGTGCTAGACAACAGAATATAAAGACTAACATAGTTTCTATTTTGTATCTCAATGCCACTTTTCACTTAGCTTTTTTAAGAAAGACTTTTTATTAAACTATAAGATCCATATTAAAAATATATAAGCCGAAAGTGTACATTTACCTCAGCATAGCAGAATTCAGATTAGGAAAGGGTACCCACAAAACCCCAAGGGTTTCTTATACTCACATCGAATTACTGCCAATTCTCTCCCCCAATAGTAGTCACTATACAGATATCAGACACCACCCATTACTTCTATTTTTTGTTTCATCTGTTTGTTTACTGGGAATTACTTCAGAAACAAAGCTGTGTGATATCATTCTTATCTTCCTTCTTTTTGATAAATATGTCTTTATTTAGCATCTATACATGGTGCTTACACTCAGCCGGTTGCATATATGCTAGGCAACTGCTCTACTGCTGAGCTACACCTTAGTTCTTATTTCTGCTCTTTAAAACATTTTTTATACATGTATGGGTGCTTGTATGTGCATGGCACCACATGCATGCAGTGCCCTCAGAGGCCAGAAGAGAACAACAGATCTCTTATAACTGGAGAACCTTACCACTTGGACATACTGGCACTAGGAAAACATTTGTTTTCTGTTTGTTTTGTTTGTTTTTGAGACAGGGTTTCTCTGTGTACCCTGGTTATCTTAGAACTCAATTTGTAGACCAGGCTAGCCTGTGCCTCCTGAGTGCTGGGACTAAAAAGGTGTGCACCACTATGCCTGGCTGGAAAAATGTTTTTCATAATCTGATTCTTTAGTTATGAAAAACAACCCAGAGTTCAGGAAAACTATTCTTCCTACTCCATACTGTTTCACTAACTACATTAAAGGCATTTATACAGTCCTTACTGGGGAAACTTTCAATTAGGAATAGTTACACCTCGGACAAAAATCACTGGCTATGACACTGCTGCTGCACAAAGCTTATACAGCCCCTCTTCAATGTACACAGCAGCTGCTGTGTCCTTCTCTTGCTTTAGAAGTAAGTGAAATTGAATTCAAGGAGAAAGATCTTAGATAATTTCAATTTTAATAATGTTCTTATTAAGATTTTCCCTGTATATATATATATATATATATATATATATGCTTAGAATATAAAATTTATAATTTTAAAAATTGTGTGAATATGAATGTTTTTGAAATTTTGTAGTCTCTGAACTTCAAAAAGTTTTATATGAAAACTTTTTAATAAAATGAATGAATTAAAAAAAAGAAATAAGTGAAATTCCTGCTTCTGATTCTTCTGTTCAAAAGAAAAATGGCTTCGCTTTCTCTCACTTCTCAAGAACCCAGCCTCATCTCATGGATTCAGAGTTGATTTGGTGAGCATGGGAATCAAAACCAAGACATGAAACATGATCGTAAGAGGTGACATCTCCTGTTAGGAGGCACTGAATCTACAGTGCCAACATGACGAGGGATGGTCTAAGAAGTAGGTGGACTTGAGGAGAGAGATCTGGGCTATAGATATACAAAAGGAAGAGTATATATATTCTTCTATTAAAAAATGACTTGGCTTTCTCTCACTTCTCAAAGAACCTAGCCTCATCTTATGGGTTCAGAATTTATTGGGGGGGAATCAAAACCAACTATATATATACATACATATATATATGTATATATATATATGGTTTTTGCCATAATGAATGTGGTTTCATAAAAAGAATGCACACTGTTATATGAAAAAAACAAAGACTAAGGAAAAAAATCCCAGGAAGACTAGCATGTAAAATGTGAAAGAGAAACTAGAGAAAGTAGACTGAAAACAGAAAAGAGCTGGAGAAGATTCTTAGAAGCCAGAGTAGAGTACACTTATAGTGACAAATACAGCAGGTGGGGGTCCAGTACAATAAAGACTGGAGAGCAATTTGCCAGAGTATGTAGCTGGAGCTCACTGACAACCTTGACAGATGAAATTTTAATGAAATCTCCTTGAAAAACAAGTCCACTTCAATGCTTCTGAAAACCAAGGCTTCATTACCAAGCATGTGAGCAAAATTGCTGAGCATGATGAGATTCTTTTTAAAGAATCATAGGACTAAGTGTACCCAAATTCTGAAAAGTCTGGGTTCAATGCTGCCCCCCAAGAGTGATCTGTTGGTGTTACATTCTAAAGAAATCAAGTATAACAGAATATTTCTATTTATCACACTTATATTTATTAATACTTAACAATCAGCTATAAAACACCTAAATCCTATAACCTAAACCTTAATTCTAAAATCTGTAACCTAAGAATATCTTAATACCTAAAACACTCTAATACCTATAAAAAAACACTTAACATTATTTTAAGTTTCTTAAAAGATATTAATACTCTTGGTGTAGGTCTGTACAGGACAGCTGGTTTATAACTTTCAAGTTCAAAGTCTGTTGGGCATTGCCAATTCACAAGGCCAGTCTACCTGTACCATGAAGCCGTGGTCAGTCTATAAGGTCAAACTATTCCAACCGCCGATGTAGGGTGGTCTTTTCAATCAGCCAAGAATTGCCTCCATGGTGTCCTTCAGCATTTCTATCCCGAGTCTCTCGTCCACCTTCTCGACACTCTGAGGCTCCAACGTGGGATGCTTCAGGGGATTCTCCCTTAGCAGGTCTGTGGCAGGTTTTTGCACTGGATTACCGTGGTCCAAACTCTACCAATACCTTGCTATTCTCTTCCCCAGTGTGGATTTCCAGCAGATGAGGGCAGAGGAGAGAGGAGGAAGAGGGGCCAGAGGCCATGTGGACCCCCGACTTAAATCTTTTTTTAAATTGAAAAAATTTTCATTTTGTGAATTTCACATCATGCACCCTGTTCCCTCCCATCTCCCACCTTCCCTCAGACCATCCTCCATCCTTGCAATCTGTCCCAGCATAAAAAATAACAGCTCACTGTAGAAGCTGCAGTGTATCTCAGTATGCCCCACAATATTCCCCTTTGTCCACACACTCTGCTTGCAAATGTTCATTAAAATGACTCCTTGGTCTGGTATGAGGACCCTGGTTTCTGCTACTCCGTCAGTACTGGAACCTCACTGGGACTCCTCTCAGATGTGCTATAATTATCCTGTGTCATGGAGATCTTGCAGTCCTGGGTTGTGGAACTGACCTCTTCTTGCACTCCAGCAGTTCATCCATGGGGTAGATTTTGGGGTGGGCCAACTCAAAGCCCTGGTTCTGGACCTGCAACCCCCACTTGCAGGGCCAGTTCTACTGTGGAAAGGTGCAGGGCCTGCTCTCCTGAGTGCTACAGCATGTGAGGGGCAGGGACAGCTCTCCTGCTCTTGTGACCCCTTCTGGGCCAGATCTTCTGTCCGTCAGTTGTGAGGGAAAAAGTGAGGGGAGGCCGACTTAAGTCTTGTTGCATGTTGTGATGATCTCGGACTGATTTTCAGCAGTGTTTTTTGCAGGCTTTCCCAAGACACGCCCCCTACAACAGTGTGTTAATGCCAGTGGTGGATCTTCCGTGAGTCTCATTGTTCTCACAGCTAACGATGGTCAAGTGTGGCTTGCAATGCTTTTTAAGGGCATATCGTCTGGCCATAATTGGCTCCACCCATATCTTTCACATAAAGGAACACCAAGTTTTTGCTGCTAGATGCTAAGTTGACTGTCTATTAATTTCACTAACTTCACTAATTCTACCACAACTCAGCGTTTTCCAAATTTCTTTAACCACAGAAACTTTGTCCCCTGACATTATTAACAACTCTAGACTACAACCATGTGGGACACTGTGGTAGGTTTAGTGTTAGCATATAATAGCACTGGGGATGGCAAACTCCTAGACTTTAAAAGACTTACTTCCAAAGTGGCATGTCCTTGGGAACTCGCCAAGGACCCAGGACCTCTTTGATCTTAGGGCTAGGGGCAGGACATGCTCCTGAGGGGCCCACCCTCCCAGAGGTCTCCTGTCACTTCACAGCCCCCTGTGAAAAACATCTGAATGACATGCCCTGAGGCACCTGCCCACATCTGCAGACCGCCTGTGAATTCACGCCCCTCTGCAAAAAGCTTTTTTGAAAAAGACTGAGCCAGGGGGGCATAACTTGAAAAGCACAGGAAAGCATCGGCCAGACAGGTGAAGATACTTAAGGCAAGATACACGTGGACAGAGGACTAGCTCTCTCTCTCCTCTTCCTGACTCACTCAACATTTTCCTTGACCAGCAGAAAAACATGCATCACAATCTCATCGAAAAGTTTCACCCTCTGATGTTAACCCGTTTTGGGTCTAGAAAGGAGACAGATTCTCCCTGAGATTCGGGAGTACTTAGATGCAGAGATCTAGGACTTCCGGCCTTTGCAGGCCATAAGCATCTGAATAGGTGAGCTGCCTTGGAAATGTTCATATGTTAATTGGTCTTAAGACCAAGAAGGCAATGAGTGAAATCCAGAGACTTTAAAACTGTAAAATTGAGCCGGGCGGTGGTGGCGCACGCCTTTAATCCCAGCACTTGGGAGGCAGAGGCAGGCGGATCTTTGTGAGTTCGAGGCCAGCCTGGTCTACAAAGCGAGTCCAGGACAGCCAGAGATATTCAGAGAAACCCTGTCTCGAAAAACCAAAAAAAAAAAAAAAAAAAAAAAAAAAAAAAAAAAAAAAAAACTGTAAAATTGTATGAAGACCAGCCAATCATCAGGACCAACGCTCAGAGAAAAATATCCTTTTGAGAAACCTTAGGTTAATGTTAAATGCTTGTATTATAGGTACTAAGAAGTTTTAGGTGCTAGGTTTCAGAGTTAGGGTTTCAGTTCAGGATTTAGGAATTTTATAGACAATTGTTAGGTAATTGTTAAGTATATGTGTGATAAATAAAAATTTACTGTTACAGAACACACTTTGGGGAAAATGGTGTGTAAAAACCAGGTAGGCTTACACACTAAAGTAGATATGAACTGAAATTTCAGGTCTACTTTTACTAGCTAGGAGCCCCTGCACAAGGTGTTGCCTTACAAAACACTGAGTCCCTGGACTGGAGACACGGCTCAGGGGACAAAGTGTTTGTTGCACAAGCATCAAGAGAGGAGTTAGGATCCCTAACAGGCACATACAAGCCAAACACAGATAGCACTCCAGCAACTCCAGTGTTGCTGGAGTTGGGAAGAGATAAGTGGATCTTTGGGGCTTGCTAGACAGCCAGTCTAACAAAAGCAATAAACTCTAGATTCAGTAAGCAACAGTGACTCAAAATATAAGGTGGGGAGGGGCCAGAATGATAGATCAGTAGGTAAAGGTGCTTTGCCACCAGATCTGAGTTGAATCTCCAAAACTCACATGATGGAAGGAAAGAATTGACTCCCACAATGTTCTCTTATTTCTACATGCATTCTACACACTGTCCATGCACACATGCACATGCAAGCACATACACACTGTAATTTTTTTAATGAGATGGAGCAGTTTATGGTGGGTGGCACATGCCTTTAATGCCAGCACTTGGGAGGCAGAGGTAGGTGGATCTCTATGAGTTCAAGGTCAGCCTGGTCTACATAGCAAGTTCTAGGCCAGCCAGAGCTACAGTAAGACCTCTCAAAAATAAATTAATAATAAGGTAGAGAAAGATAAAGACATCCAATGTCAACTTCTGGATTCCACATGCACATAAAGACTCTCTACACACACACACACACACACACACACACACACACACACACACACACA
>CAJQZJ010032188.1:19367830-19387748 GCA_907164525.1 Lophiomys imhausi
ACACACACACACACACACACACACACACACACACACACACACACACACACACAGTCAATTAAGCATTGAATCACTTATTCTATTCAATGGTGCTAATAATGTAAGCCCAAAAAAGTTTCAGAATTATCAGCAGGGTGGAGGTGGCACACATCTTTAATCTCAGCACTTGGGAGGCAGAGGCAGGCAAATCTCTATGAGTTCGAGGCCAGCCTGTTCTACAGAGCAAGTTCCAGGACAGCCAAGGCTACATAGAGAAACCCTGTCTCAAAAAAATAAAAAATAAAAAATATATATATAATTATGAGGTGATCATTGAATAAAATGCATAAAACACCTAACAATGCCTGAGACATAGTATTTATTCAACGTGGTTACTATGGTAATGATATGGCAGTAATTAAGAGTAAAACACAAAACTATGATATAGCTATTAGAATTTTCAATGAACAAAGGGTTGTGAGAACATTACAATCTAATTGCAATTAGGAAGGTGGGAACAGGGCAGGTCAGTGGTTTGGAAGTGGTAGATGAAGCCAAAGAAAACCCAGCTTTACTTGTGATCTAGATATATGGAACATAAAAGAAGGCATGTTCTTCTTTAAAGAAGATTTGAGAGAACAGCCAGGTTAGAACAGTCAAGGTTTGAAGCTATAAAATGTGCTAGGTCTGGTCCCTCATATCAGGTAAGAACAACTCAGCTTGTCAAAGGGCAGAAGGGGAGCAAGGATAGTCTCATAGTATTCAGAGAGGCAGCAAAGGTCCTCCTCTAGGGGACTTTTCTCTGGCTTAAGAAATAGTAGTAGGGCCTGTTTTGGATAAGAGCTTACAAAGAACAGAGATTCAAAACTGTGGCTAAAAGAGGTCTGTGAGTATTTAGGCCCATTGGCAGAACTTGCATTATAGTATTAGAAACAACTCAAAGATCCATCTGTAGAAGTATGCAAATTTTAGTAAAGTCACCAAAGAAATACTACATAGCTATTTTAAAAAGCAGTAACTGTGCTAGTAGAAAAAGCACTTTTTTTTTCTTCAAGTTACATCTCAATCACAATCCCCTCCCTACTCCCCACTCTAGTACCACCCTCCCACCCTCTTCCCCCTCACCTCCCCCCATCTGCTTCCTTTTTTTTTAAAGTTTAAGGTATATCTTAAAAAGCACTTTTAACAGCTTTAATAGAGCACAGGCTTTATGTATACTAATAATCTAAATCATACAAATACATAGCAGTACCTAAAGCAAGGCAGAGGAGAGTGCGTATGTTAACAATTGTTGACAACTTCTAATTCTTATTTTACATGTATGCTACTTTGCCTATGTATATATATGAGCACTATGCAAGCATGCACTTGTAAAGGTTCACATTATCTGGAGACTCACAAAACTGGGTAACAATGTGACGAGGGGAAGGAGTGGGAAACACGGGAGTAAGAACGCACTTTCACGTTATAGACATCCTTTCCACTGACTTTTATCCTTTTATTTGTAGGCTTTTAATTTTTAGTACTTTTCACTGTTTTATGGGTATGGTTGTTATCCTTTTATTTTTAAGCTTTTAATTCTTAGTACGTTTTACTGTTTTATGGGTATGGCTGCTTTTCCTGCATGTTTGTTTGGATAGCACGTGTGTGCCTGGTGCTTTGAAGAGGCCACAGAGGTATCAGTCCCCTGGAACTGGAGTTACAGACAGTTATGAGCCACCACATGCATGCTGGGAGTAAAATCTGAGTTCTCTAGAAGAACAGTATGTGCTCTGAACCCCTGAGCCATATTTCCAGCCTCATATCCTGTCATAATTGTTAGTTATTAAAAACAATTGTTAACAACTTCTAATTCTTATTTTACATGTATGCTACTTTGCTTATGTACATATATGAGCATTATGTGTATGCAGTGCCACAGAAGGCCACAGAGGGCACCAGGTCCCCTTGGTCTAGAGTTACAGACAGTTGTGAGCTGCCATGTGGATGCCAGGAATCCAATTCAGGTCCTCTGGAAGAGCAGACATTGCTCTCAGCCACTGAGCCATCTCTCCAGCCCCTGGTTAACAACTTTTAAATGATAACAGTATTGGTCAGAGGAATGTTTAAACACTGTGATCCTTCAGTGGTCTGAAATGGAAAAGTAACAGTTGATCTTCATCAAAGGACAAAGATTGAGATAATGGAAGTTAAGATGAGCAGCCACGATCAGAGAAAATCCTGGAGTATCAAATTATAAAAAGTGTTTTCCTAGTGGTACTAAGTCTAAGCAGGTCCCTAAAGGCCTGCTTCTCTTTGAGGATCACCATTGTCTCCCCAAGGGATAACATTCTTAGAGCCTCAATTATGAGGCAAGAAGGAAGCTTCTTGTTCAGAAAGCAAGTGGGAATGGAACTTTGCAGGAGACAACCAGTTTGTTTTTTGTTTTAGTGACTGCCCTGAGAAACTGACAATCCATCTCTTAGGCTGACCTGCTCCATCTTGCAACAGCTCCATTTAAATGTGGGCCTTCTGATACATGTGTTCACTTCTGTCCCTGATTACCAAGGCTTGCCTTTCTCAGCTTTCAACAGCCTAAGAGCTCCTGTCAAGTATTCCTTATGGCCTGTCTCCATGCCTTCTCCTTTACTGTCCCTTCCACCTGGAACACCCACCCACCTGCTGCCACCGCAGTCTCTGTTTCTAGAGCTAAAAGTCTCACCTCCTCCCCCAGATTCTTCTGCAACTAAACCAAATAAGGTACAGATTCATCCCCACGCCCACCCACACCAACATTATACCGCCTTGTCAGCCCCAGCAATGTCATCACACACTTATTAAGCTCAGATGTCCAGGTACTTGGAGGACACAAGTACGATCCCAAATAACCAATCCCTTAAGTCTTTGATGATTTTATAGGAATGGCATAAGTGTAGCTGGCTTTCTATGGTAGTGCCCCAAATCTATTTAATGCAATAACAGCTCAGTATTAATTACTCTAAACGTATGGGGAATACTCAGATCACAAACAACAGAGAAATACAATTTTAAAAGTCAGATACCATTCTCAGTCAAACTGACAAAAATGTTAATACTCAAAGTCAGTCCAGCACATTCAGACACTCAAAGGCACAGACTGGAAAACATTTTCTAAGATAAATTTAGGAGTTCATCAATTCTTTTTTTTTTTTTTTTTTTTGGTTTTTCGAGACAGGGTTTCTCTGTGTAGCCCTGGCTGTCCTGGACTCACTTTGTAGACCAGGCTGGCCTCGAACTCACAAAGATCCGCCTGCCTCTGCCTCCCAAGTGCTGGGATTAAAGGCGTGTGCCACCACTGCCCGGCTGAGTTCATCAATTCTTAAAAAAAAAAAAATATTCCTAGTTCAGCCATTTATTTGGATATTTTAAGATAAGTTAAATAAATAAACAAAAATGAAAAGATTTCTAACCACAAAAAAAAAAAAAAAAAAGTCTGGGGAGAGTGATGGTGGCAGCGCACACCTTTAGTCCCAGCACTTGAGAGAGAGAGACAGGTGAATTTCTGAATTCAAGGCCAGCCTGGTCTAAGGGCTATCAAAAGAAGAAAATAGATTTATATAACAACATTTACTAAAACCTTATTCATAACAAAGTAGATAAGGAACAACATATTATGGGGTTTTATTAATCTCTTAAATGAGGTTTTAAAAAACATTTACTAAACCAAAATAAAACTTAGAAAACAAAAATCACTCATATTATAATCCTATATAATAATACTATAATAAGTCAGTAAACTTTCATTTATATATGTATCACAAAAGAAAGCACAGTTGATGTGAATAGTTAATATTTTGGTGTTATTAACTTTAGGGGCTGACCCTTGGGAAATAGGATGAATTAGAAGCACACTGTGGTGGTTTGATGAGAACTGCCCCCCCATTCATATTTAAACACTAAGTCCCCAGTCGGTGGTGCTGTTTAGGACAGGTTAGAGGACTTTTAGGAGGGGAGCCTTGCTGGAAGAAGCACATCGCAGGGGGTGGGCTTTGTGAGTGCCCTGTCTCTACTTCCTGTATGTGATTGAGCTATGACTCTCAGCTTCCTGCTCTTGCCACCATGTCTTCCTCAATAGTTATCTAACCTTCTGGAACCCAACCACAGCCAAAATAAACTCTACCTTAAATTGCCTTTAGTTATAGTATTTCATCACAACAGAAATGTAATATATACATGAAGGCATTTGTGGAAATAAAGGGCATTTCTAGCTACTGAAATAACTAAAAACAATTTGCTAGATATTCTTTACCTTGTTCTATAACAGGTAGCATTACATAGAACACAGCCCTAACATTCCAGGAACTTACACAAGAGTTTTGTTTTGTTTTTAAAGGAAAGAATATCAGCAAATAATAACCCTATAATCTCAAGGAGGATGGCAATTCTAAAGAGGTTCTCACATAGTCTGGAGACTTTCTCCAAACACCTCACACCTGGCTGGGTCTTAAAATAACATGAGAAGAAAATCAAACCAGACAAATTAAGAGAAAATTCTAGGCACAAGAAACAGTAAGTGAAAAGTCTCTTGAGAATTTTGAGAAAAACAGATCATTCCATGTTGTGAAATATCAACTAATGCTTTCTATACTAATACTTCTTTTTTTAATGTTTATTTATTACTTCAGGTTACATGTCCATCACAGTGCCCTCTTTCCACCCCTCCCAGTCCTGCCCTCCCACCCTCTACCCCCTCTCCCTTCTACTCCTCCAGAGTCTATGTTCCTGTTCCCTTTGGTGCATTGGCTGTAGTACAGTTATCCTGTACTATATGGCTAAATCCGATTATAAGTGAATAGATGCCATGTGCATCCTTCTGGGTCTGGGTTAGCTCACTCAGGATGAGCTTCTCTAGTTCCATCCATTTGGTTGCAAATTGCATGATTTCATTGTTTCAATTGGCTAAGTAGTATTCCCTTGTGTAGATGTACCACAGTTTTTTTATTCATTCCTCGGTTGAGGGACATCTGGGTAGTTTCAAGTTTCTAGCTATTACAAATAAGGCTGCTATGGACATAAATGAGGAAACTTCCTTATGATTCCTTGAAGAGGTATTTGGGTGTATACCCAGAAGTGGTATGGCTGGGTCCTGAGGCAGAGCTATTCCAAGTTTTCTAAGATATCGCCAGACTGACCTCCATAGTGGTTGCACAAGCCTGCACTCCCACCAGCAATGGAGGAGGGTTCCCCTTTCTCCACACCCTCGCCAGCATGTGCTGTCATTTGAGGTTTTGATCTTAGCCATTCTGACAGGTGTGAGATGGAATCTCAACTACTTCTTGTTAAGGGCCTGGTTTTTTATTCCTAATGTCGAGGTCTGGTAGTTTTGGTTCATGCCCTGTTCAATGAGACAGGCTGTCATGTGTCTAATGACGCAGCAACTCAAATTGCCTCTGATGGCTTGCTTTCAATTTTAGTACTTACTTTATCAAAGATTAAAAACAAACAGTTTCCAGGCTGTGTTCATCCATGACTCACATTTTGAACTGTGTAGAGCTAGACCAGAAGGAATTTATTGTATCATGGAGACAATGTAGAGCCACTCAAATGTGTAGTTTTTTTTCTTTCCTGATATTCTTTTCTAAGGTCATGGCTTTCCTGGATAATTTACAATGCTAAGAGAAAGAAACTATTGTTCTCTTTATTTTGTGGATTAGAAAAACATAGTTTTTAAAATTTTTATATTTCCTCACAGTGATACACTGAGAAAAGCCTGACAACACACGTAACAAAGAGTCAATTTCCATAAAAAGCTTTCCAAAAAATTTTTCAAAATTTCCAAAAAAAATATAAAAAGTTCATAGAATTAATAAGAAAAAATCAATAGAAATAGGGAAAGAATATATTAGTCACACAAAATAATTTCTAATTAGCTTTTCTGTGTAAGAAAAATGCTCAGCTTAATAGCAAGAAACATAAATTTAAACTACTAAGACACTACCGCCTAAAAGAATACCAAAACCCTGAAACTTTGACGAATCACCCTATTGGTGGGTTAGGAAAGAAAAGTAATCCTGGCATTACTAGTAGGGGACTAAGTGGCCAGTATGCCCCATGGAAGGCACAGACTCTTCCGGCTGGTCACCGGAGCCATTTACAAATGTCTTCATCTGCTCACTGATTGATGAAGTGCTTCTAGCATGCCAAATGTGAGCAAGAGTGTCGTGTATAATCTGAGTGGAAGCAGACCTGCAGACTCATTCGCTACGTTTTCATTTAATTCTCATCTTTTCTTTTCCCATTAACAGCCTAACTGGCAATGTTCCCAAAACTGGCTGCTCCATCAGCCCAAATTACAGAACACAGCTTGAAGCAGACCTTTGTTGTTCACGTAGGTCATTGAAGAGTACAATGTGGTAGTGCATATTGAAACTGCAGAAGCACACACACACACACACACACACACACACACACACACACACACACACACACACACACACACGTGAAATGACCAACATTTCTAGCAAGGTTTGTTACGCAAAAGCAATAGCAACAGAGGACTAATGTGTGCAGTGCACTCACATTATGGAATATTATGCATCTATAACAAAGGAAAAGATCTCTGACAGCTAATAAATAAAAGGAGCTTCAAGTAAAGAAGCAGAAGGTGCACTTATGTGTATACTATACTGTTAGAACACAGTCCAAGAATGACGTCATGCAAGAAGAATTCTGAATGCTTGTGAGAAAATTCCAAGTAAACAAGAGTCGTGTGACCTCAGTTTCTTCAAAAACATAAAACTATTCTTTGGATATGCTTTTATGATCCTCCTAAGTGTAGGGAGAGGGGTAAATCTGCTTTCAGCTGTTGATATTCATATACCTCTATGGAAAAAAACATGTTTTTGCCATGTGCAATTTATCCTAGTGATTGTATGCAGCTTGAACTCATGAAAACTTTAATCATGTAATTCATCTTAACCCTCACAGTATAAACTGTCTGATGCTCTGAATGACGTTAGCTATTGCATCAGACTTTAGTCCACCTCATTTTTCATCCCTTCATCCTCCTTCTTCTGCTCCCCTCCCAGGTTCATGCTTCCTTTAGAGCTGTAAACACTATACCAACTTTTATATGAAAAGGAATGTAGAATGTATATCTGTTGGGGGAAGGTCTAATAACATTGCTTCTGATAGGCTGATTTCAATGCCAAGATCTGGTTACCGCCCCTTCTGAGGCATTCTCTTGATTGGGTAATAAAAGTCGCTGATGGCCAATTAGCTGAGCAGAAAAGTATAGGAAGGTGTGACTTCCTCAGATGGAAACAGGAACCCTTGGTTTTATACAGAGGAATCTCCTTTTCTGCCAGGATACATGGAAGCAGATAGATGTGTTTGAGAGCTCTAGAAGATAACAGGCACATGGTGGTTTAGGATTAGGTGGTATGGGTTAATTTAGATTAGCTAATTGAGAGTCTGCCCAGATAAGGGCTAAGTGTTGAAACATTAAAAGGTTTTGGTGTATTTAATTATTGGGAAAAGGACCACAGCAGCTTATAGGCCACCAGACCAAGCAATCCAGGGTCATCGGCCTCCCACTGAACTCCAGTGAATCTCCCGCCAAGCCACCCGCAATTCTACCAGCCTAATATAACAACTTATATTAGTTAATAGAGTTTAGGTTACAGGTGGTGAAGGCCACCCTTGGTCCAAGGCCTTTATCCCAGACAAGTCCGGCCGCCAGTTGAGGTGGGCCAGGTCACCAGCCGATCCCACCAGGCCGCTGGCTGCTCTGCCAGCCTAATCTTACAGTTTATATTTATTAAAAATACAGTTGATAATTAAATTGCAGTTTCATATATCTGATTTTGATTTTATGCTTACAGAAAGAGACTACCATGATAAATAACAAACTAGCAAAAGTGAAATATCTTCAGCAGAGGGTAAGGGGCAGCATAGGTTGAACTTTGATAATTCAGGGGGAGGCTTGGTGCTGCATTCATTCTGTCCTACAGTCATTGTTCTGTCAACAAAGCTCATCCTAAATGCACACCCCTTTTAAGCTCTGGCTCATCTTTCTCCTCTTGGCCACTACCAACCAACAGCCAGCTGTCTCTCTGTATTAAGAAGATCCACACCATGGTTTTCCTGTTCAATTAACTAGTGATTGTCTTTAATTCAGGATAAACCATGCCTTTTCTCCAGACAATTGCAAGCTTTACTTTCTGGATGATTTTTAACTGGTTTGATTTTTTTTTTTTGGTTTTATATTTTCAACATTGATCTCTTTTAAAGTCATAACCAATTGTACTCATACCAACATAATTCTTATTCTCATTCTGAGTTATCCTTTCACATGGGGAAGATAATTTCACTTCATAATAAGAATTTCAAGACTTTCACTTTTAAAACATTCAAAATAAAAAGTTAACCCTATGACACTGACTCTACAAATGTCAGTTTAAATGTTTGTTTCCTCATGTCAGTCAGACTGACAGACTCTCAGAGTTTGATTACCCAGACACATTATTCACTTAAGAATATATATATACATACAATTACATTAATATATTACAGCACGTAACTTAAAATGTGAAAAAGCATAATAAATTAACAGCTGATATCTAAGAATATGTATTAATGACAAAATATTTGTTAATGACATTTTTTAAGACAGGCATTTTTAAGTACAGACTCGTAATCCCACACACAGAAGGTTGATGAAGGAAGAGCATAAGTTTGCAGCCAGCCTGGCCTGTGTAACAAGACCTTGATTCAAAGAACCAAAATCATCGAATTAAAAGTTGTAAAACTTAAATGTTATGTTTTGTAGACTGGCTGTAATAGTGTATTATACAATCCCAGTATTCTTCATTCAGAGGTTTATGCAGAAAGATAAAAAGTCTGAGACTAGCCGAGAATACATAGGGAACTCCAAGCTACATAGTGAGACCTTGACTTAAAAACAATCCACAAAACCGTGTATATATGCAATATACAAAGGTTAACTAGACTAATTTATAGAAATAAACAATAATAATATATTATAGCTGATGCACTAAAGAACTTATGAGTCTTACTGAATTAAATTAATAGGTGAAAAGGAAATATTTCTTACACTGGAACACCCAATCCTCACTGAGGAAAGGATGGGGAAACAAAGTTAGCATCTGCAACACCACTAGTGGGAGCTGCAGACAGGTGTCATCACTAGGAGGCACAGATCTGAAGAGGACTAAGACATCAACACAGTCTCTTTCGAGGCTCTCACCACAAAGGGAAAGAGTGGACAGTGGAGGGACTTGGCTGATACAAACTCAAGCAAACATTAAGGCTAATGTCAAATATGGCAGGACAGGTTCGCATTACGTACTTTTACAATTCATACCAAGTAAGCATGGCCTGAGTCTAACATTAGGCAACACAGACTGCACCCATGCTACAAATGGAAAGTCTTCATCACGTCAAACTATGAGGATAACAAAGACTGAGATCTGTTCCAGGCCTAAGGAGACAGAGGAGACACTGATAAGATGCAACGGCTGTTAGATTCTGGATCATAAAGGAGACAGAGATCTTGAGGGGGCAGTTGGCAAGTTTGCATGGTATAGATGCTAGTGCTGCTACTTGTGTTTTCTTGATGTGCAAGTTTTCTTTAGATAATGCAATTATGGTTTTTCGGAGGAGTGGCCTTATTTTAGGGGAGGATACGAATATTTAGGAGTGACAGAATCTCTTGCCTACAACTTTCAAGTGACTCAGAGAAAGACTGGTCATACTAGAGGGAAGACATGAAGCAAATGTGAAGTGGTGGCAGACGCAGCGCATACGATTGTACCGAAGCTTTCCTTAGGTTTCAAATCAGTCTTTAAAGAGTATGTGTACACATGTGAGCATGTTTGAGTTTTTAATATCTGTCAAGTTTTACACTACTGACTGCTACTGCCATCATTTAGATAAAAACAACCCTTCTGCCCGAAGACTGCCTGTCTTCTAATGCACAGATAAGGACATGTATTGCTAAGAGAAAACATTTAATGCTAAAAGTTAGGAAAAAAAATTGTCCTGGTGAGTTTTATGTGAACTTGACAAAAACAGTTATCTGCAAGGAAAAACCTCAGTTGAGAAAATGCCTCTATCTCATTGTCTGCAGGTAAGTCTATAGGGTATTTTCTCGGTTAATGAGAAGGCCCAGTTCACTAGAGTAGTACCAGTCCTGGTGGTCCTGGACTGCATAAGAAAGGTAGGTGTACAAGCCATAGGAGCAGGCCAGTCCTCTCCATAGCTTCTGCTTCAGTTCCTGCCCTGCCTTTACTTCATGACAATGACCTCTCTCTCCCTCCCTTTCTCTGTTTCTCCATCTCCCTGGCTCCCTCCTCACCTCACATGTTGTGTGTGTGTGTGTGTGTGTGTGTGTGTGTGTGTGTGTGTGTGTGTGGCGTATGTGTACAGGTGCACAGAGGCCAAAGGAAGTGAGTGCCCTGCTCTGTCATTCTCTGCCATATTCTAAGACAAGGTTTCTCATAGGGTCTGAGAATGGGATGGCGACGAGTAAGCCCCCATGATCCTCCTGTGTTCACCTCCCTTCAGTGTTGGGGCTCCAGGTGCATGCAGTCATGCCCAGCTTTTCACATGAGTTCTCAGAAGCAAACCCAGGTCGTCGTCATGTTTGCACAGAACGAGCAGTCTTTACCCATTGAGCCATCTCTCCAGTACCCTCATTGAAGATCATAATGTGTCCATGCTTGGGGCCTCAAACTAGGGTCCAAAATTTTCCCATTAAATTGTCTCTCCCTTATTTCCAACCCTGTGTAAAATCAGCCAGTGGTACTTTAACTGGCCAATAATGAATACAACAAATTACCTAAGAGGCCTCGTTCCCTACCTTAACATTACACCAAAGAGATGATAGTAGAGAAAATAAGCATTTAACCCTACCTTCATGCTCCCACCTACTTGGCCTATTTGATTTTCTTTAAGCAGTCTAGAAAAGCCAAGCCCACCTCCCCATTTCGTTAGCTTAATTGCCATGCATTCCCAGAAGCACACTGTATGAAGATGACTAATTACTGACAGCTTCTCCAGCACCACATGTCTCCCAATTTTTTCAAAGGAAAAAACTGTCCCAACCATTACTGGAACTAATTTCCTACCTCCTGCAGCTGGAGTCGAACCTTGGTGACTGCTCGGATCCAGTGTGCTTTGGCTTGGGTAAATGGTGAAGACACATTCTCCTCGGGAAGACTTTAACAGAGAAAAGAGTCTTTCTTGTAAATAGCAGAGGCAGCAAGGTGACAACATGCAAGGCAAGGCTGCCAAATATCTAAAATAAAATAGTTTTGTGCTCATGCCTACACTTGCCTAGTGATTCAGGTCACAAAACAGCATAGTTCTGAACATCTATTTTGAAAACAATTCCTCTCTAAAATAACAACTCCTTTCATGTTTTCCTTCCTTTTTCTTTTTTCATGTACCCAAATGAAATAGCTCATGGACATTGAGAGGTGATAAAACAAGAAGCAATGGCAAGGGCCCTGAGTTGACATCAATGTAGACAACATCACAGAGCGGGTCCCTGCTCACTGCTGGAGAACACCAGCCTCTCTTGGGATTCTGCATAGCTTCCTTAAGAAAAACTTTTATTCTGAAAACCCTTCCTGCTCCACTATTTTGGGAGACTTACCAATGTTGAGAGTACATCAAAAGGTGACAAGGAGAGGAAATAGCTCTTTTCCTGTCATCATTTTGTATATTGAGCTGCCGCAGGGACAGCCTCTATGAAATGAACAGTAAATACAAGCAAGTACTTCAGAGGCAGAAACTCTTTAATAGGTCATCATCTAGGTTTCAACTGGAATAGTGGTTAGTTCTGGGAAATACTCTCCTTCCTCCTTTTGGAGCCTATAGTCAAGGTAGAAGACAAATGTCTGCTGCATGCACATGTAAAATTTATGTATGTAAAATTTATGTATGCTAGGTAGGCTCCGATGGCATCTAATTGTTCTAGAAGATTTGAGGGAACTTATTCTGACCAAGAATTTGGCCACTATTTGCAGCTAAGGCCTAAGAGGAGACAACAGTACAGATGAACAAGTACTCATGTGAAGTACTTCACCTCTCTACCAAGAACTCAGCCCTAGCAACAGTAATGTTAGGTTCAAGGTTCATAAAGAACCAGCCTTTGGTGGACCGGACCATCAACCCAGTATAAGCCCTAGTCCAGACCTTAGTCTCCTGGGCCTTTTGACTATTAACTGAACCACAACAGATGGCTAAAAAACAAGAATGGAACTAGGCATTGTAGTACATGCCTATAATCTTAGCAATCAGGAGGTTAAGTTACAAGGCTGGACCCAGCCTGGCTACAACAAAAGACCTTATCTTTTTTTTTTTTTTTTTTGGTTTTTCGAGACAAGGTTTCTCTGTGTATCCCTGGCTATCCTGGACTCACTCTGTAAACCAGGTTAGCCTTGAACTCACAGAGATCCGCCTGCCTCTGCCTCCTGAGTGCTGGGATAAAAGGTGTGTGCCACCACACCCAGTATAAGACCTTATCTTATAAAAAGAAAACAAACAAAAAATAAAGGAAGAGAGAAAGTAACTTTATAATAATCTTCAGGAAGATACATGATTCATCCACCCACTTGGCATTCACTATCCTGGTGTGTTAGTTCTGTGACGAGATCTAGAACTGAAAATCTAAGCCATCCCCTTACCATTCTACCCTAGTGGTTTTCAACTGGGCACAGGGCAAGAGTTTGCACCTGGGAGAATAGCTGACACTGTCTGAGGAGTTTTGATTGTCAACCTGGTCACTCCTATCAGCATCTACTTAGTAGGCCAGAGAATCTAACAAGTATCCTAACGTGAATACGGTAGCTTTCCATAATAGTTATTTGTCTTCAATAATGTCAACAATACCAAAACTGAGTGACCTACTATGCCCAAACCTCTCAGCTATTCTAAACTGAGGTTAGCTCAGTGGTATAGAAAGAACACTCAAATTCAGTACTAAACTTTATTACACAACTCTTAAAAGGGCTGTTTTTAATTACTTTTGATGCTCTGTGTAGGGTCTTACTGTGTAGCTCAGGCTTGTCTTAAGCTCCTGAGCCTTCCTTCCTTCCTTCAGCCTCTAGAGTACCAAATTGCAGGTGTACACCATACTTGGCCAGAAGATACATTATGAAACTTTCTTCTTATAGATACAAAATCCCAAACACACTGCCAAGCCATGTACAGTGACTTTTTAATTATAGGCAAATGTATTAAACCTGTCAGTTGTTCCTTTATTCTGTTCTGATTTTCCTCAGAGTAAAACAGAACCAAATATCAATGTTCATAAGAGAAATTAGAATATGAATAGAGTAGGATATAGGCAAGGACCGATAAGTAATGGGAACTATTGAACAAAACAACCCGTGGGCCTCAAGCCCATTTTCAGAGTCAGAGAATGCCATCTGTGGGGTCAAGACTGCACACTCAGAAAGTCCTGGTGCACCTGCATTCAGTAACACAAGTCCCTCAAATATCTTGGGAATTATACCAAAACTCAAAGGAAGATGTAACAACTTGACTGTGGTTGCCATAGCCTCCATCCTACCTAGCTGCAAGAAAACAAGTGAGAAGTGTTTTTGTTCAATAAGAGATACAACAGGTAGCATGTGAGCTAGCCATCACCAACCTCTCCTGGGGTCCTAGGATGTGGTCCTTGTGTAGCACCAGATCTGGAGGAGGGTAGATTGTGGCATCGTCACTCATCTCCTTGGGTTCACCTGTTTTCCCCTTCTCTGATTCACATGTCACTTTTTCTTGTTCTCCCAAACCAGCCTGGCCATCTTTGGAGAGGCTGCCATAGCTATGGCTAGAATGAATGGAGTCCCTCTCCCGACGATCATCGTCTTGCTCATGATACTGGTCTAGTTCACTCAGCAGAGAGCTTCCTTGACTCACATTACAGGAAGAGCCATACCTACTACTGCTGGTAGGGCTGTGAGAATGAAAAGAAAATCGATTAGCAAATAAATGCAAAAAAAAAGGGCCAGACCACAAATACGGCTACACCTGCGGACTAATAATTGTACTAGGCAGGAATAGTCACAAACAGGCAGTTCCTAGGAAGTGAGGGCAAACATTCAATCACAAATTGGTCTAGTCAACCATAAAAGGAAAAAAGACAACACGCTAAACCTCTGACACCACTTAACCTCAGCCCTGACTTCAAAGAATATTTTACCTAATTGCCACCTGTCAGTAGAACAAAGAAATAGTAAAAATGGCCTGTTGCTTATTTATAAAACTCCTTAGTCTTCTAAAGAAGCTTTTCCAGTGGCTGTGATTAAAGTCTTCCAAATTCTACATAGTAAAGTGAAGTTAATGAGCTCCACCCCTTCTATTATTTAATAAATGGAAGTCTTACTGCTTCCTCTACAGTTACAAATGTGTACATTCTTTCAGTCTGCAGAAGGAAGTCTGGAAGCTACTGGGAGATGAAAACCAGGATTAAGTCCACAGGTTTCACCAACACAAATGCAATAGTGATACCTTTAGTGGCTCAGAAAATATCCCCAAGATATATTTATCCACCTATAGCTGAGTTTCTCTCCGGTCAAGGCTCAGTTATGCATAAAGTGAACTTAGTCCAACTCCATGGATCAGGACTATACTAAAGTTATCTCTGCATATGATGTGAGGCCAACTCAGCCCTCTCTCAATCACCTGAACTCTCAATCATCTGAATTCCCATGCCCAGAATGAAATGTTCCCTTCTATGAGAGCTAGCAGTTGTAGCCAGGAGTAACTATGATGGTGGCAGGGAAGGCAGATTTCAGGTTTGAACAGTATCAAGATACCCCCAGGAACCCTGTATCATCTTCTAAGGGATTCAGTCTGAAATGAAGATAGAGGGTCTTGGTGATGAGCAATGAGACAAGGCCTGCCCATTTGGACATTTCGATCCCAAGTCAAGAGTTCTCATTTTCTTACTAGTAGGTATCCTTCTGGAAAGCTTTTATGCAAAAGGAGTGGATTTTGTCTTGTTTTGTTTTTGCCATAATTAAGTCTTTAACTTAAGGTCTTATATTTACTTTTGGTCAGATTAGGAGAAAACATTCAAAGAGATTTTTCCTATGGGTCCTCTCAATTACCTGCTATTTTCAGGCTGATTTCCAATTCTTCAGTACATATTAGCAGAGCATGTATCAGGTCAGCATTCTAAGTAGATCTAATATGCTCTCTCTGTCCCTCTGTCTTTCTTCATTGTTCTAAGTAGATCTATGTCTGGACCAGAGGTTAAAGTAGCATTCTTAAGCTATACTGTGCAGTGCTTATGCTTGGGGCAATAACAGTAACCTCTACAGATGGACCTTGTTCGGTGCTCCAGATGAAAGAAAAGCAGCAAAAGAACTACAGCTTTAAGTATCACGGCAACCCAGGTTATCCTTTGTTATAGTTGTTCAGTCCAGAGCACTGCAGTCTGTATCAGAGACCCTAGAAAAAGTTTTACAAATCCTGTGTGGAATAGTATGGAATGCAGATGATCCTAAGTCATCATTTGCATTTTGTATTTTACTTTACACCCTCACAGCCACTGGGGAGACATCTCAGAAGACTTGGAAAACCACAGCAAACTACAACTATTCCTCTATTGTACTGCAAGTGTCTAAGACCCAAGAAAGCATCCTACCTGATTAATACTTATAATTATAGACACCACTTAAATACTTGCTGCATCTTCCTGTCCTCCCTTCTCCAGAACACACTGGACTATAAATATTCTTTCCTTTATGCTAGATGCTCCTTGTCCACTACATGAATTCTATTTGGCACTAGAAAAGGGAGAAAGTGAAATATGTACACATTCATTTGTCACTTAACCCCTAATTAACATGAAGCTCAGGTGCTAGGAAAGACACAAGATGGACCGAAAGCAAGCTATGACAATCTACCACTAGTCATGTGCATCATAAATGGTCAATTCCTTAAAATCATTTATGATGCCTGAGTTGAGAACAGGCCTTTTGTTGGTCACTGGTTCCTTGACATCCTCCAGAATGGCTAGCTGCCCCACATTGACAGCAGAGCCTGTGCTAGCAGACATCTCTTCTTGCTTTTCTGGCTGAAGCAGCCCAGAGATAGTGCAGTGCTCTTCCCTGAGTCTCTCTGAAGGACAGACAGATCCAGACAGGTCACTGTCTGCATCCCACTGTTCTCTAGATGCTGAAATTTCCACCTGCCTTTCCAGTTCACCAGATCTTGAAACCCTGTGAGCAAAGTCAGTTGGCTTGGCCTCCAACTGTTCAGTGGTCCCAAAGAGCTGAGTGCAGATGTCGGCTGGCTCAAGACTAGTACTAAGTATTTGAGGGGACTCCAAAACTTTATTAGCATTGCTGACGATAAGGTCCTGATCACTGCTAACAACCAAAACTGGAGAAAATTCTGCAGGCTTTTGCTCAGGGTCTCCTTTATTCTCTTTTGACCATGGAAAGGAAAGATCCAGTTTCTTTCCAAACACTAGTTTTGGATCATTTCCCAGGATACCCGCTTTCCCCTCATTAGCTCCTTCAAACAGAGTGGCCAACTTCCTAAAACCTGACATTAAGCCAGTCTCTGCTGCCATGTTTCCAGATGAGCAAGAGGGGTTAAAGAGAGAACTCAATGTCTTCCCACTGTCAGAAGGAGTGGATGGGAAGTGAAGCTTTGGCCAACTGGCCATGTTTGGGATCTCAAAATGAGGTCTTGTTTGCTCTGTTTCCTGGGGGGCCACACATGGATCTTTTGGGGCATAAAGTATACTAGAACTTTTCTTGGCACAAAGCACAGGTTCCTCTTGCAAAGGACAAGAAAGACTCCCTTGTGATTCCATTGTGGTATTCTCATTGACTCCTGACTTATCAAACAGTGAAGCACTGGTTTCCAGAGAAGTGGTTGTAAGCCCCAAGAACTCTTGGTTTGTGCTGGCCATTGGAATCTCTGGCTCTGGCTCAAGTGGTTGGCTTGAATGGGGAAACTCTTTAGCAATACAGGCAGGATCAGGCAGTAGCTGTGTTGGAGGAAGAGTGTGCTCTGCATCCAATGATGCCTCTGTGTCTGTACCCTGCAACAGCCCCATGTCTCCTTCATCACTCAAAGATAATATTCCTTGTCCCATATCATCCTCTGAGACAGAAGATGTAGCAAGTACTTCAAAACATGGGGGTTCTGAAATATTTTCAGGAATATTATTTTTCTCCACTTCAGGTGTTAGTTTAGTGTCATCTGCCAAGGGATCCGATTCTGTCTTTGCAGCAACCACAGTCATGCTACAGGTGCTGAGAGTTGATTCTGAATTGAGTCCTGTGAAGGTCACTTCTGCATGCAAGCTTTTTGGAGGTACTGATCCTACAAGATCTCCAGAACAGCCACTCTGAAGGCCTGAAGTAGTTGCAGATGGTTCTTGTTTATGTGTCTCTGGTTTGGGACTTTTGAAAATTCCAAACAACTCACTTTTGAGAGGCTGAGATGATGCATCAGAGGAAAAAGGGAAAAAGGAATTTTCCTTTGAAGATTTAGAAGTAGAAAAAAGTCCTGAAATAGTCTTAGGCTGTTCAATTAAGGACCCAGAAAATGATTTTACTTTGGTCACAAAACCTGAAAGCATTTCTACTTTGGAGCCTAACACTGATTTGTCTTCTGTATTATCTGTATCTCTGTTCTGAAGGAGCCCTGCGTGCCCTGGGTCTGGAGAAGCAGAAGGTGAATCCAGGATCTGTGTCGAGAGACTGTCAGAGGCATTTTCCAGTGGCAAGTTCAATGGGTCAGTGGTAAATCTTTCATTTTGGTGTTCAGTACAAACATCTAAGTCATTGAGCTTCTCATTCAAACCAATACCATAAGGAAAAGGCTTAACCACTGAGTCCCTGGGAAAGGTCTGTTGGTGGAAAACCTCTTCTTCCTGAGGAGCTACCCCCAGGGTTGGCTCCTGAAATTCTGGTAGAAGAGGAACAACATTGTCTGGCAACTGATTCACTTGAAAATCAGAAGCAGTTGCTCGTGCTGCCCCTTGCTTACTGGCACTCATTTTTCCCTGCATTTTCTCTGTGTGGCGCTCATCGGCAAGGGAGGGAGTAAGCTTAGTGGCGCTGTTAGTGGATAAACAAGGAGCCAATTGGTCTTTGTGACCTACTCCCTGCACTATTCTTTCTTTATGACCATTAGAACTGTCCTTTGTCACTGGGTCTCTAGTGTCTACCGAAACAACTGGCTTTCTACAGGGCTGGGCAGTCACTGGAGCAATAGCCGACCGGCTTTGCTTCTCCTCAGAGGTCTGCTGCTTCTCCTCCAAAGAGGACAAGTTAAACAAGCTGAAAGCGGAGCTGGTGCGAGGGGTAGCCTTCTTGATGCTTAAGCTCAGCGGCGTGGAGAAAAAGGAAGGGAGTGTGAATAGCCCCTCTGCTTGAGACTTGGCCCTTGGGGGAGCTGCAGAGGTTTTGTTCTCTGATTTTTCAGATCCAGTTAAGAAAGAAAATATATTCTTTCTGGTTGGCAGCTCTTGTTGGGATGCTGATGTAGCAGCTGAAATTCTCCATTCTTGGTTAGGAAATTTATTTTGTTCATTTGTATTTCTCAGAGCATCAAAAGATCTTTTATGATCCCTTGGGACTTCTGTTCCTGCAGCTATGGCACCAGGGCCTTTTGAAGAGCCTCTGGGAGACTCTCTGAGACTACCTGTTGAGACAGGTGGACTTGCTGATTGCTGTACCTGGTGGTCTCTGACAGGTACTCCTTTTTCATTCAAATCATTACCCAGCATCTCCCTGGTTGATGGTTCTCTTAGCCTACTGTCATCAATAGTGGTCTGTTTGGTCAGACTTCTAATTCTAACCTTTTTTGAGGAAACTGGTATAGGAGGAAAAGTTCCTGTCTCCTGATGCACAGGGTTAGGATTTGGTCTGCCTTCATCCTTATCAGTCACTGAAGAAACAGACCTATTTTCAGTTGTCTGTACTGGAGACACATTGGTTTTAAAGAAATCCCCAAGGGTACCAAAAAAATTTGAAACACCAGGAAATTCTTTCTTTTCCTGAGATGAAATCTTTCCACCTTTATCACCATTCTTTTCCACATTTGACGATTCTTTTTTGTTCATCTGGGTTTGAAAGAGGTTCAAAATTCCAGGTGCCTGTTTTTCATTTGTCACTGAACCCACTGAAGAGTCTTCTTCCCAACGGAAGAGTTTCAGCGCACTGTTAAGCAAAGTTCTCTCAGACTCTTTGTTAGAGCCGTCCTGCAGAAGATCACAGTTCTTATGCTCATCCCTCCTAAGATGTGGTGCCAGAGGATCTGAGAGCATTTTAACACCGTCTACATCTGTTTTAGCTTTGAGAGTTATTTGGCTTACTTGAAACCCAGATTTTAATAAACTTTCTTTTTCCAAATGACCATTTTTATGTAAAGGTAATTCTTGCCTTATGTTTTCAGTAAACTCTGGTTGCTGAACACTGGGAACTGTCTGCTGCTCCAAATCCTCAGGAAGACTTTGGTCCCCCTTTGTGGAGTTACATGATAATTGCTCACTCAAGATTAATGACTGAAGACCATCATACATGGGCTCAGATAACTCTGATTGCTGATGTGTTTTCTGTATGACCAAACCGTCTACAGACTCACTCTTGTCAAAATTCAAACTATTTCTAATCAAGGCACCCAAAATAGAAAATACAGGTGTCAATTTGTTCACTGATGATGTTCCTTCCTTTTGTGAACTTTCAGTCATGCTCTCAGGATGAACTAAAGAGGAAGCTTCTTCAGAAGATGGATGAAGCAAATAGAACCTGGAAAGGTGAGCTGATGGCTTTTTAGGTAAAGGCCAACTCATATCTCTCTCTAAAATCGGGCCTCCGTTTGAGACATGATTGCTCGAAGTTCCAGGCTTATTTCTGAGATCCAGTATACACTCAAGGTCTTCTGAACAATAGGGTCTCCCTATGAAAGATCTAAAATCTCT
>CAJQZJ010032188.1:19387758-19444571 GCA_907164525.1 Lophiomys imhausi
AAATAAATATACATACTGCCCAGTGGAATCAGTGAGGAGAGAGTATATGTACTGATCATCATGAAACACATAATATCCATAATTCCCATCCTCTGAGGGCCACCAAACTCCATTTTCAAGATATGATAACCACTCTTGATATTCATAATCAAAACTTGAAAAGATCAAGTTTTCATCCATTCTTAATGATTCTTGTTCCAGTAGACAGCACATAATTTTCTCATAGTCTGAAGAGTAACTTAAATCAATGGGCAATTCTTCTAGTGAATTCTTGGTCTCATTAACTGGAAGATAACCAGAGTTTCCACATAACGAATTGGCTGCCCACATATCACCTTTTAATAAGTAACCTTCATTAAATTCTAACTGGTCGGATGATTCATATGGTAAGTCACATGAAATGACACTGTTTGGATTTGTGCCCCACTCAAATATATTTGCATTTTGATCTTTTTGGCACAAATTTATTACTGGATTTTCTGAGTCAGGCCACAAGAAAGCATCTGCTGCTGGAAATGTACTTTGATTCAACAAATGATAAACTGGCTGAAGTCTTCTCAAGTCTTTAGAGAAATCTTTTTTATCAGGAGCCCATTTAAAACACTCCTCATCAAAACCCTGATAATGGTTTGACTTACCTAAAATGTTAGTATTTAGTACTGGTACGCTTAACTTGTTTGACCTTTCATGTAGTTGCATCTCAAGATTATGGTTTGGTGTTGGCCTCTTAGCCAAAGATGTCTCTACGAGACCCTGCTCAGTACAATGGAGTATGTTCTCGGGAGAAAGGCAGTGCTTTTCATGCTCCTGGTTTCTCCATGTAGGAGGGCAAAGTTGATTACCAGCCAAACCATCAGATAATGGAATGGTTTCTTTTGATAATGACAAAGAGTGTTTCATAAAACTACAAGTTTCATTGTTTTCCACCTGGTCCCGCTGGTTCTCAGAAGTCACACATGAATCCACAGGAACTGCATCTGCGGATAAATGCTTCCTTCCATCCAAATGTTTTGTGTCATCTAAAGACATGAGCTTTACTTCATCTGTATTATAATCACTCACACTGCTGTTTGATATAAAGTTAAATATTCCAGAGAGTAATGAGCTTGAGGTACTATTCTTATGGTGGGAACTGTCATTTTTCAAGTTGAATTCCTGTTGACTAGGAATGCTTTCTAGAGAAGCAAACCTGCTTAAAAGGCCAGAAAGGAAGCCTCTTTGGGTTCCTTTGTTAGAAGTTTTACTTTCAACTTTGTCTTCATTAATGTCATTAGCCAATGTAGATTTTGAAATGGCAGAAATAAAGTGCAGTGAAGAGTCTGACGTCAAGGGAAACGACCTGTGCATAGAAGTCTCGAGTTCTTCCGAGGGCTCTAAAGCCCTGTGCTCTTTAGACTCAGCCTTTTCACAGTGTTCTACTGCCGCATGGCTGATTGGGTTCAACTCTAAACGCCCAAATTTCCCAAAATCACTATTAATATTTGAGGTTGTGTCAGACCTCATTGTATTATGTTTTTTATCTTCAGAATAATGTGTCTGATCACTCTTATTAAATTCCTCTATGCTGTTAAATTTCTCTGGATCATTATAAATATTTGAAACTGAACTATATTTTGATGAATAAAGTTTGACATTTTCAGGACAATTTATTTGGTCATTCTTACTGAATTCCTCAGTACTTCCCAGTTTCTCTAGATCATTATGAATGTCTGGAAACGAGCTATATTTTACTGAACTAAGTCTGGTATCCATGTGGCAATTGTGTTTGATCTCTTTATCAGTGGTTGCTACTGAGCCGTGAAAACTCTGGTTATTAGCAATGCTGGAACTGTCAGTGACAGAAAATTTAAACAAAGGAAAAATGCTCCCTTTCTCTTTTACATCATGATGCTTTTCAGAATGGCTAAGAACACTGAAAAATGGAATATGTAGTTTTCCACTAAGTGAAAATGAATGTCCATCCTTCTTAGCATCCCTTTCCTGTCCATCTTCCTCCATCTCAAAAATTTTTGCAGATTCTGACGCAGTTTCCTTTTGAGAGATCTCAGGAGAAGTAAACAGAAACTGACTAAATGATTTTCTGAGTGGCTCAAGGAAATCATCATCACTGGTGACTTTGTCTTCCTCTAATGCTCTCCCAGAAGACTCTTGATTTACAAGGACACTGCCAGCTACACCAAGATGTCCCATAGTATCTTTGGCACTTACTTTTGGTTGGTCTTGTAACAGAGAAAGCTCTATACAAAGTTTTCCTTCCATCAGATTCTCAATATCGCCTTTCTTACCTATACTACTAGCTAAGTTTGAAGGTGCATGGGCTACTTGTGAGGCTTGCATTTGGAGATCTGTAGGTTCTCTTTTACTTCTATTCACAGCAACAAGACTACTACTTGGGTTGTCGAGGATGTCCTCACTTTGATTTGATTCTGACCCACACCCAACAGAGCTTTCCCACCTCCGTACTTTGCTATAGTCTTCATTTTTGTTTTCCTCCTTCTCAGAAAATATCTTTAACAGATTCAGCATGCTGAAAACAGACTTCACCACTGAACTTTGACTTTGTGGAGCTAAGTCCTTTCTAATAGTTTCTGTGCTGTCCTGGGAGCTCTCACCCTTAGTCTTACCACCGAGGTGCTTATTAGAGGTCCTGCCATACCTGTCAGCATCCTCAACATCAGTCGTTTGAGAGGATAATAAAGACTTTGTGGAAAGATCTTTTTCAAATACTGAGTTGGTACTGGGGCTAGGTCCCAAATTAACTGTCTCTGTTTGACTGAGAGTTTCTGTTTTCTCTGGAACTAAATGAACCAGTTTTTCTACAGAGGTTGTAAGATGCTTTGTGCCTGAGCCTACCTTCTCTGTTAGTGAACTGAATAAAGAACCAACAGCACATTTTACTCCATTCAGCTCAGGAAAAGATATGGCCTTGACCTTGGCATTTTGGGTAATAGTTAAAGGTGATGTTTGATCCTCAGACGTTTTCTGTTCTGCATTATCAATAGCAGTATTGTGTTCATGTGGTTGTTTAGTTTTTGAAAGGGAACCAAATCTATTAATCTCTTCTTCCTTCTCTGCTAAGTACTCTGACACTGTTTCTACTAAACACTGAAGCGCATCCATTGTGTCAACATAATTTTCTTTGGGTACCTCAACAGACAAAGAGGTCTTATCTTCCATGGAGCATCTGGACAAATCTCCAACTGTGTTTGCATCACAGTTCATCCTTTGTAATGGCAATGCTGAATTTGCCACATAATATTTTTCAAAAAAATGTCCTACATTTTGAACATTGGATGAATGCCATGTTGGCAACATATTTTCTTGCTCATCAGAAATGGGAGAACCTAAAAGTTCTTCAGAAGTACTGCTGGTAGAATCATCAAGAATATCTAATGGAGTAAGATTACTGATGGGGCAGTTAGAGCCAGATGCATCTGCATTGTTCCGTATGTGACAGGGAAGACCATAAGCACAGCTTTTCAGGTTTGTGTTCCAGGTGCTGCGCTTCACAAAACCATCTTTGTAAGGATACAAAACTGGATAGTTTAGTTTCTTCTTTTCAGTAGGACAATAGCCAGAATTCTCAGTGTCAGGATATGCATATTTGGAATTAATCTTAGTATTATAATGCCATGTTTCATTATCTTCAGAATGGCTGTATAAGCATTTTTTTCTCCTCCTATCTACTGTGTTATATTTCTGAGGATATCTGGAAAATGCAGGTGCTTCACACTTATGGCCATGCTTGCTCATGGGAGATATCTTTCTGAAACTGTACTCTGGCTCTTTTTGCTGTTTGTGGTTCTCATCAGTTTTTGAAAAGGATCTTGTTTTCCCCCCTTTTTCCTTCAAATACTTATCACTATTTTCTAGAAAGTCTTGTGATGTTTTCCCATTTTCCTCAGATTTATTCTCTTGTTCTTCATAATTAACATTAGAAAAAGCTGAAATAATCCTATTTCTGTCACTTTTAGCCTGCCAGTCTTGTCTGGCATAAGAGGTTAAAATTAAAGGAAAAAGGGAAATGAAAAAGGAGAAACAGAAAAGGAAGAAATGAGTTATAACTATTCAATGGGTTTACAATACTAAAATTTCCAATATGATTTTTAAAAAATCAAACTGAAAAAACATGAAATGGAAATTCACATGTATCAACCAATCTTACATCAGTACAGAGCTTTTCTACATCAGAAAAACAACATCTTTATACCAATTGAAGCAGCACATGTTATCATTTATCACTTGTTTATTTTTTGTTTTTGGTTTATTTTCTGATATTTTATCAATATCCTCACTGAATATACAATGTCCAAGTTTAGAACTGTTAAGTACATAAAAAAAGTTCTAAAAGATTTCAAGAAACCTACATTTGTTCATGTGTTTGGATCTAAAAAGAAAGCTAAATGTTAACTTGCTAAATGTTATGCTTGAAGCTATATACACAAGATTTAGACAAATGTGTATCTTTTAAAAAGAAAAAATACACATTCCAAAAATAACTTTCAGCTATCAGAAGTATCACATGACCTAACAAGGAAATTATTTAAAGCATTGTAATTTTTTGCATGTGAATCCAGAAGCTGTAGCATTATGGTGATTACTGCAAACTCCAGGTCCAGGTAAATTAGCGAGTACAAAAGCCAGCTGGCCATTCACCTGGGTTATAGACTACCTGCTTTCTGTATGTCTATACAGGAAGGGTTCACAGACTAGAAAATTTTCAACTTAGTATGTTCTTTTAGATATCTGACACTTACTTAATAGGGATCCAGTCAGACTTGTGGTTCACAGCTTTAATCCCAGTAGTAGGGAGGCAGAGGCAGATGCATCTCTATGAGTTTGTGGCCAGCCTGGTCTACAGGGTATGTTCCAGGACAACCAGGGCTACAAAGTGATACCTTTCTCAAAACACTAAACCAACAAAAATGAAAGAAAGTAATAGGAATGAAGACCACAGTAGCTATTAGCCACTGTCACTCTTTCTTGGTAGGTAATGATAGTCTCTTAACTCCTTTCAACACCAAAAATGCCTCAGCTGAATGATAACAAACACAGAATGACTTGGTTGTCAAACATCAAATTATATAAAACCCCTGCTACTCTGGATTCCATAAGTAAAATGGCTAAATAAAAAACCAAACACAGGGGCTAGAGAGATGGCTCAGTGGTTAAGAGCACTGTCTGCACTTTCAGAGGTCCTGAGTTCAATTCCCAGCAACCACATGGTGGCTCATGACCATCTATACTGGAATCTGATGCCCTTCTCTGTTTGGCCTACAGGGGTACATGCAGATAGAGTTAAATAAATAAATCTTAAAAAAAAAAAAGATTCACTTATTTATTTTATGAATGGGTGCTTTATCTGCATGAACATCCACAACCAGAAGAGGGCATCAGATCACATTGTGGATGGTTGTGAGCCACCATGTGGTTGCTGGGAATTGAACTCAGGACCTATGGAAGAACAGCCAGTGCTCTTAACCGCTGAGCCATCTCTCCAGCCCCCTAAATAAATCTTTAAAAGAGAGAGAGAGAGAGAGAGAGAGAGAGAGAGAGAGAGATCAAACACATCACACATACTTTTTTTTTAAGTCAGGACCTTTCTATGTAGAACAGGTTGGCCTTGAACCCACAAAGTGCCACCATTCCCACCTTAAACAACACATTGTTTAAACAGTTTCATTACTCTCCAGTATTTTCTCAAAACAACTCAAACATAACTCTAATGTGGAAAGGATCTTTATTGTTCCAAAATAAATCTACAGATATCCATAGCTTTAGTAAATATAATTATTTTTATGCATCTATTTTTCCTGTAAAACACATTTGTTCCTTGGAGGATTTGAAATTTGTTTAACTAAAAAACAAAACAAAACAAAAAACTGTGTAACGTAAGGACTTGAGACTACTTCTATAAACTGTTTATATTTATAATTAAAGCTAGTAACATCTTCCCTTCTAAATGTTGTTTGTGTATGACGTATGTATGTGTGCTCATGTGTGTGCATGTGAGGCACAGAACACATGTGCAGGTCAGAAGACAACCTCAGGTGTTAGTCCTTGCCTTCCACATTACTTGAAACAGTCTCTTATTGTTGCCCGCTGTGTAGGCCAGGCCTGCTGGCCCGTGAGTTTCTGATCTCCGGTTTGCTTCTCCTTATGGGAATAAACATGAGGATTATTACCGTTGTGCCACTGAACTCAGTTCTTACTTAGCTCTGAGGATACTACCTCACATTGTAAGGACTGTGTGGCAAGTGCTTCACACTGAACTATCTCCCCAGCCACTGTTCCAAACTTTCTAAAGGAAAAATAATTTCAAAACATCAGATTTTTTAAAATGTCTATAATAGCTGGGCATGAGGAGGGGCACATGTCTAAATAATCCCAGTGCTCTGTGAGTTCCAGGCTAGCCTGATCTACATAACAAGTTCGAAGCTAGGCTAGTCAAGAATACAAAAAAAAGTTACCTAAAATAAAATATTTACTTAAAACTCATTTCAACTTTTCCTATGTTGGAAATGACAGTTTATTTTATATATTGATACAAGTCAATTTTAACTTACGTAAAAACAATTATAAGAAAAATTGAGAAATAATTTATAACTTAAAATATACCATTAATGCTCTTTTAAGTGATATTTATTATATCACTAACCAGGGAAATGAGCAAGACAGGGTAATGATTAGGCACATTAATTTGTTCAAAAGGGAGAGTGTACAATTAGGATGGTGCTGGTCTATGAATCTCATGCTTGCACACACAGAGGGAAGGCCAAAAGTAAAACAAATTTTGATATTGTTTTTCTTAGAATAGGCCAGTATAAACTAATATCAATGAATAAAACACATACGCATTCAGCACAGTGGCAGCTATCTGTTAGTCACAGCTGCTCAAGAAGCTAGCTGAGGCAGGAGAATCACTTGAACTCAGGAATTCCAGGCCTGCCTAGGCAATACATCAAAAAACTGGCAGTCTAAAACAAGTAAATAAAGAAATAAAAATAAAAAGCAATGCTGGTAAGTTGCCAAAAGCCCTCTAAGCTCTCACCCACGTTCATGCCAGTAACTTTAATTAAATGCACTGGATCACAAAAATAAAGAATGCAAAGTGTGTTGGGACATAGCTTAGCAGCAGAGCACCTAACCTTCCATGCACAAGCCACAAACTTCAGTCTCCAGCACTGCCAAAACCAACCAATTAAACAATAAATGTAAGCATTCATTCAATAAACCATTAAGGAGTAGTTGCCACCGTCCATATAATTCTTAACACATTTTAATGTATTTCATTTTAGATTCAGAATATGAATCCATTTTAATGCTATGGTTGTTATATAAGAAAATGTCATTGAGAATACTTTCAACACTGACAGTGAACTAGGACATGAGACTGTCTAGCATGTAGATGCCTTTTAAAGCTCCAGATAAAAACTCAACAATGTAAGCCAGGCAGGGTGGCGCGCACCTTTAATTCTAGCACTCGGGAAGCAGAAGCAGGCAGATCTCTGTGAGTTCAAAGCCAGTCTGGTCTACAAAGTGAGTCCAGGACAGCCAGGGCTTGTTACACAGAGAAACCCTGTCTTGGAAAAATTCACCAATGTACAATTTAATGAAATGGGGTAGGGGGTGAGATCATTCCTATGATCTGGTGAATTTTAAAGTTAAAATTATCAATTAAGTTGGAATGATTTCTAAAATAACTGATCTTTCACCAATTAAAATAAATAATTCAAGCAAGAATCGATAGATGTTTAAAATCATTGGTAAAAGTTGTTGGGGAAACACACTACTAATGTAATCCTAGATATTAATTGGTTATAAATTAGAAAGTGTCTTTATACTGGGGAGCAATATAGCGTATACTAGATTTCTTGACAGAGATAGCAAATAAAGTATCCCTAATAAGAAGACCTGGATGAATTATGAAGAAAACATCACCATATCTAGTATTTCTGCCAAAAATGTTTAAACTGATTCTAAACACAAAGAAACAATCAAATAAAACCAAATTAAATTACATTCTCAAAACTGATGACCTTGATCCCTCAAAAAAAAAAAATGTGTCTTACACAGCTAGAGGAAAAACACAGTAAAGGAATTTTGCTAAGAGAGACTAAAGAAATAGGAAGACCAGATATAATGCTTCATGATTCTTGACTGGATTGATCATAGGTCAAAAAGGAAAAAATACTATTTTTTTTAAGAAGGAAAAAAATACATGCCTGAATTTCATCATGACTCCATGATTCAAAAAATAAATGGGTTAGAGAGATGGCTCAGGGGTTAACAGCACTGGCTGCTCTTCCAGAGGTTCCAGGTTCGATTCCCAGCACCCACATGGCAGCTCACAGCTGTCTGTAACTCCTGTCCCAGGGGATCCGACTCCCTCACACATGCAGGCAAAACACCAATGTACATAAAATAAAAGTAAAATAAGTTTAAAAAATAAAACACAATAAAATTTTAAAAAGGAAAAAGAAAAATGTTCACAAAGAACAGTGGAAGAACTGCAGAAATTATTTATTTGTATATTAGATAATGTCATTGTATTATAAAATTTCTTAGTATTATCATAGCACAAAGGTTAAGTAAGATAAAGTTCCTTTTTCAGAAGTTATGCGCTAAAGTACTTTTTGAGTGATGCAACATAGTGTCTGCAACTTACTATAAGATGTCAGGAAAAACAACACATGTAGATGAATATATTAGGGATAATGAAATCAAATAAATGTGGCTACATATTAATGGAACTGAGTCTAAGCAACAAGAATGTGAGTATTCATTGTATTCTTTCCCCAAAATTTTAAGTTGAAATAGTCTTTAAAATACTGGGGAATGGGAAGGACCATAAATGTGTGTTTTTCCTTTATACTCATAATATATGACAATAGTCTATGGAAGTATACATAAAATATTGCACTATGCAGGGAACTAGGAGACAGGAAGGAAATGGGATGGAGAAAGACTGTAGGTGTGGGTGGGAGATTCTTCACTTAATGTCATATTTTACCTTAAAATTTATCTAAATATATAAATATTTGTATTGACAAATAAAGTGAATTAAAATAAAGTTCCACCAAAACCACCAAATCTGCTATAAGATTATATTGGTTTTCTTATGAAGCTTCTAGGGAAATAAACAGTAAAGACTACTCTAACACTTATATTGGTAATTTTCTTTGTTTTAATCTTAGTAAATGGTTTGTCAAAATTACTGATCCAAAGAAGAAATGAGATAGAAGGATCAGGGTTCTTTTTAGCCATCCACCCAGGTGGGCATGTCCTCACTGATAAGATCACAAAGACAAGTATTCCTACTGGAAATGTCCTGTGGGGGGAAGAGACCAAGAACCTACATAAAATGCTTCTAGTTTGGCCCATCATACTGCTACACCTCCACTCCCACCTCCATCAGAGCTGCAGGACCCTTCCTGCAGTGTCCACCATGGACCTGCATAACACCAACCTGAGGGCCCGGCGCTCTGGATAGTCAAGGTCGTAACTCTGCATGGAGTCATTGCAAGAGTCCCGGGAAGTGCCTTGGAGAAACAGCTGCTGTGGTAATCGCACCGGCACAGGGAACTGGTGCACAGAAGCGTTGGGCTGGGTGGTTGTGTGGTAAGGAGGTGGGATGCTGTTGCTGGTCTCACTTCGATAGTCACTGTCCCGGTCATCAACAGCACTATCAGGGTCTTCAAAGGCTGTAGGAAAAACACAGACCAAGCACCCAAGTTTTATGTAATTTTTCAGAATGTTTCCTGCTTCTAACTTCGGTACACCTGCACCTTAAAAATAAGAGTAAAACGTGAGCTTCATAGAAGTCCAGACACCAGACATATGTGCAGAATGGTCTCTCTCCTTACCAAATGAGACAGGACACTTTGTTTTACTGCTGATTCTTAGAGAAACACCTAAACTGCATTTTCTCAATGCAAAATTCTCTGGAAGTCTGTTTCCAGTTTTCTAGTTATCCTAACCTAATTAAGCTCTGCTTTGAAATGTCTCACATAGATTCTGGGTCTCTATGATTATCAAAGGGGAAAATGTCTTTTCCATGTCTTAGAAGAAAATACATTTTAAAGTCAGTCTGGAGTTTAAAGCCTTTAAAAAGCATGTATTGAGCCAAATAAGCATGCATAATCAAAAGCTGGTCCTAGAATCAGGCAGCACAGCCAGAGCTTTTGTGTCAAGTTGAAGGTTCTAAGTGCAGCAGAGCTGTCTTACTTTAACACCAAGTTTCCCTAACAATTCCTATTAAGAGTCTACATGCCCTGTGCTCAGAATTCCTATCCTGAGCATGAGCTGAGAGAAAAAAACATATCACACTCTCACTGACAAGGCAATAGTGATCAAAATTAGTTCTGCTTTTCAAACCAGCAACTGATTAGCTAGTTTTTCTCCTCTTTTCTTTTTTTGTTTGTTTTTGTTTTTTTTTTTCCGACATAGGATTTCTCTGTTTAACAGAACCCTGGCTGACCTGGACTCGATTTGTAGACCAAGGTGGCCTCAAGTACTGGGAATTAAAGGCATGTGCCAACACAACCGGCTTAGCTAGTTTTTCTTAATGATAACTAAGACAACTACTATCACATATAAAAAACGCATTTGGGAAAGAATGAGCCTAACAGTATGTAAACTACATTACATAAAAGCCATATCTGATACTATACCCATATGTGTATGATTAACAAGGTCCCATGTCCCTTTTTTTTTTTTTGCCAAGTTCCTATTTGGCTCACAATGAAGAAAAGAAGCATTCACCATTCCCAAATGGAAATACTTTTAGCATATAATGGGCACCTCATATTAGTAATTTTGAAACAATCATCTTGGTAGCAGTGTAGACTGCAGAAATCTCTTAAAGACTGTTAGATCAAACTTCTACTTGGGCAGGAAATCCAGACTGTGTCCATAGAACAGAAATGGCAAAGGCACAAAGAACTCAAACACAAAAACAAAAATGTAGACAGAGCTGATAAAACACACAGCTGTCATTCCAGAACTTGCAAGGTAGAGGCAAGAGGATTAGGAATTTAAAACCATCCTTAGCTACATAGCAAGTTCAAGACCATCCTGAACTATGTGAGCTCTGTCAAGTATGGGCCAGATTAATTTAATCTTGGGTTGGGGCCAGGATATACAATGAGATGAAATTTTTTTTAATGGTTTTGATTTTTAAAAATTTTGAGGAAAAACAGACAGTGATAAGGAAAGGACTCCTGGGTCTCAATGTTAATCTACAGATAATAAGAGCAAATACATTCAAGCACTGAAGCTAACTTGAAACTGAGAGGGGAAGTTTAAGAAAAAGGTTAAACCCTTCAGCTTGAATAAAAAGTTGCTCTAGTGTGTCAGGCACAGCCTCTACAGCTTAGCCCTCAGTGACACGTGATCTAGACAAGAAATGGCTTTACAGAAAAAGAATAGCTGCTGAGCCTAAGTTTGACTATTCAGCCAAAGGGACTTCTGAGTTACCTAAACGGCAAAAACTAAAAAACCAGTCAGGTATGGTGACACATGCCCAAGTTCCAAGCCAGTCAGGGCTACATACTGAGGTTATGTCTCAAAAAAAGAATAAATGAAGGAAAATATCTTTTCTCTCTCTTTTTTTTTTTTGGCTTTTCAAGACAGGGTTTCTCTGTGTATCACTGGCTGTCCTGGACTCACTTTGTAGATCAGGTTGGCCTCTAACTCATAGAGATCCAGCTGTCTCTGCTTCCTGAGTGCTGGGATTAAAGACATGCGCCGCCATGCCTGGTTAATAATCTTTTTTTTTTTTTAATGGAAAAACCCCTGGTAAAGTGTATTTGAAAGATAGAAAATTAAAAGGCTGGGAATATCTGCTCATTCAAATACTGGATGTCTACACATGCAAGTCTAAATACAACACAGAAGATTTTGAATATATGTTGGCTTAATAGGAGAATGAAAATATGGGTCAAATGCTGAATTTTTATTCAAGGAAGTTCCTCTATGAGAATACCATAAGCCAGACATTATATGACTCAAGAGGAAAGAAAGTTCACTTCCTGGTGGGGGAAGAAAAAAGCTTTATGGAGATGGCTTCGAAGAACTACAGCTCTTCAGTAGGTAAAAGTGGAGTCCAGATAAGAAAGATGGCATCATGAAAAAAAAAATGTATGTGTGTATGTGTATAATGTGTTTATGTGTGTGTTCTATAATATATATACTCTAAGAAAAATTTGGTAATTCACTCAGCATGTGCATGAAATGTAACAATAAAAAATAAATGTAGCCTAGGTAAGGTACTTTAACCTGCCGCAAAGATGGCCCTCCAAGTCCACAGTAAACACTCAAAACAACTGAATGAAATACTGAACACTTGCTGGTATGTAGTACTCTTGGACTCAGTCACTGTCTTTAAATTCTGAATGCCAATAGAACTTCATTGGCCAGAGAAGAAATAAAAGAGAACTGACATGTATTCTTTATGGCTTACTTTTTCCCACTTGAGAATCTTAACATTTCTGATCTTTCTCAGACTGTTTGGAGCAGTTCTCTACCAGCAGAAACACTCATGACTCAAGCCACAGGAAGTACTTAGACGTTCCAATGGCAATGACCATCCATCTGCTGGATACACTGAGAGACTGGTTCTTGCCCTGTCCAATGGACAAAATCAGCCTAGAATGAGCATTTTGCTGGAAAGAACTGGCTGCTGGCTCTCCAAGCTCAAGAACAAAGGTGGATTCTAGTGTAGGGGAGCTGCTTCAAGGGAAAGTCGAACCATGGCTTGTCTCTCATTTCCCAAGATGACAAGGTGACACTAACAAACCAGAAACATCAGTCTATTCTGCAGATCTTCCCAGCTTTATCGTCACATAGCCACACAAAAATGCACAATATCTCTACCTCTAGTTCAGTTCAGAATGAACTTTCCTCTTGGTAATAGTACTCTTGTGTCAGGAGACCAAAAGTACCAACACCAAAGGCAGGTGGCACCACTGTGTCTAGGGAATAGCTCAGTAGTTGTATGGGGCTATAACTGCAAATTTGGTGTTTAAATCTCATTCAAAATCAATCTCTTCTCTTCCCTTCTCCTTTTTCTCCCATTCCCTACCCACCCCCTGCCACCATTTAAATAGGAAAATAGAAGAGAACCGAATTACAGAGAACTGGTATGCATGAGTATCCAGCTTCACAGCTGAGAGGGAAAACATTAAAGGGAAAAAAAAATCAAGAAAACTGGGCTGGCAAAATGGCTGTGGGTTCAGGCACCTGATGATCCGAGTTCAGTCTTCAATATCTACATGCTGAAAGAAGAGAGCCAACTCCTATAAGTTATCCCTCTAACCTCCACACTCCCACTATGACATGCACATCTGTATGCCATGCACACACGCATGCATGGGCATAAACATAAACACACACATACACACACATGTACTTAATAGGAAAAGGTCTAGAAAATTATAAGGAATTGAAATGCTTACGTACTCTGATGCTCTCCCCAGCCCAAATAGGTCCAGTGACCTAAGGAAACCACAAAGAAGAAGCAAAGAAGTATGACAGATATAATTTTAGTAGGAATTAAAAGATCATTCCTCTCCCCCCACTGATTCTTATATGCCTTATCATATTCCTGCCTACTCTACTTGTGGGCCACAAGCTTTACATTACAGATTATCTACCTTCTAAAAAACAAGGTAAATCTACACAATATTCTTGCTCTTAGCTATTTACTAAAGAAGAAAATTGCTGATTTGGTGCTGTTCAAAGTTCCTTCTAGCTCTCTCAGAATATCATCATGTGGGAGCTCATATGTCTACTCAGTCAAAATAAAACCTTGATCTCCTGTCTCAAAGAAGCACTTCCCTGTCCCTGTGCTCTCTAAGCTCAGGCCTGCCACAGTATATCCATAAGAAGCTCAGCTGTCATAACACATACAAAGGAGTGCTCATCAATCTGAGATCCGCTCTTGCTCCGTTTAAAGGGGGGAGGAGCAATGTCTATCTCTTTAAAACTTATCCTCAAATTTTCTAATATATAATAAAAATGTCCTAACATATTGGATCTTTGGAGGAAGCCATTTTCTCTGAATTACATATAACATTTTAACTAAGACTATTAAAATATAAACTTTGAAGGATAGAGAAAATAAAAGCATTTTCTACTTTTCAAAGTAAAAAGTCAAAAATTAGTTAAATTTAAATCCTTTCCTATACCTAAACTGAATTTGGAACAAAAAAAAATTAATAAAAATCAGCAGTTAGTCCCAGGAAAAAGGAAATAATTTAGTTTCCTAATTAGGAACATGAACTTTAAAGTCAAAGTTCAATTCTCCTGCTCTATTATCTACTAACAATACGGTCTTGAAAACATCAGTGCAGATACTTCCCTATCTGTAATATGAGAATAACAACACAAGTCCCTTTTCCCACCATAAGAATTAGGTGAGAAAAATCACATCAAGGGATATACCCCTGGAATTTGGTCAGTAAATATCATTAGGTGGTTGCCCGGCAGCCAGGTTTTTGCTTGTCTTATAGCTTCCTAATAAATAGGTGGCAGAAAGCAATCAACTCCGTGATCTATGCTCTCTGACAGACCTATGGTCCACAAGGAATGTGTGTCTGGTCTCGAAGACTCTCAGAATTCTGAGACTATGACCATCTTGAAAATCTACGGTAAGACCCAAAATTCTGGGGGCATCAGCTGAGCACAAGCCCAGATGGTAGCACTCACCTGAACGCCTTATGCTAGGTGAATATGACTACTACTGAGTCACAGATTGCTTAGCTGATCACTGATGACCCCTTTCTTCCTATCATATATGTCTTTTATTACTCCTCAGAGATGGTACATTGGTTTAGTGTGCCATTTAAATTTTTTTTATAATTGTGTAGTCATGGGTAAGGGATAAAAAGAAAATTCTCCCAGGCTATAGTACTGTTGTCATAGCAACTGCTACAGGGTAATTACCTTCTTTTTTAAAAGAAAATTGGAAAAAAAAATCATATAGAATCTTAGGCATACATTGCCCCAGGCAAGAGACAAAGCTGTTCTCATTCACTCTGAGCCCAAAGGCAGCCCTTCCTGCAGACACTGCTTCTTCCTTGAGTACTTCACAACAAAGTTTCTTCTACTTAATTAAGTATGTATCTACCACATAAATTAAATGTGTAATCTGATCCCATCTACTGGCACCATACTAAAGCTGGAGGTATGGGATGGACTCCATATCTCAGGCTTTCTAATAAGCCAGTCATTATTCTCACTGCTTCAGCCCAGTAACATTGTAACAGAAATACTAATTTAATCAAGCAAGTTTCCTTCCCCACCCCAAAAGTACATTAAAACATCTCACTAATTAATAGGACAGTTAAGAAGAGTTTTACTATAAAAGTACCCAATCACAGAACATCTTCAGTAGTGTTTAGAAATGAAGTAATGTTAGGAATGTGGAATTATGTGGAAGGCAATAAAGAGCTACTACATCTTTTAAGAGAAAGAAGACAGGAATCGATTTTCTATTTCAGAACAGTGATCCACTGTAGCCAAGGGGCTGATAAGGAAGCTGATGCACACATATGTTGACAGCCTGAACTATATATGTGACAGAGAGGGTGAGAAGATGTGGATAGATCCTTGAGACATTTTGGAGGTAAAAATCAATCAGGTTTGATGAGTAACTCAATCTTTTTAGCTTAGGTTAGTAGATGAATGTAACAGTAAATACTGAGAAGTGGTACATAAACAGGTCAGGATGAGGGACATGATCAAATAAAAAGTGGGCATATTAACTTTGGGATATCTATTGGATATATTAAATGAGTTTTGTTGAATACACAACTAGGTATCTGAGTATAATATTTAGATACTATATATTAAGAAGTTTTTAGAATATAAATTACAATGAAGAAATGGCTTTTTATGTTTTGCTGTATTGTGTCTAAATAATACCTAATGGAAAGTAGAAGCTCAGGCAAGATGGCTTGAGTCCAAGCACTTGCCGTGCAAGCCTGGTGGCCAGAGTTTCATCCCTGGAACCCACGCAAAATTTAGATGTGCTGGCTGGCATCTGTAATACAGCACTCCTGTGGCAAAATGAAATGTGGAGACAGGAGAATCAGCTTGAAGCTAGTGTATGCACCAGAGGAGATACCCTGCCCTAAAAAAAGATGGAAGAAGAGAATCAACTCCTGAAAAGCTAACCTCTGACTTCTACATGCACACTACAGCAAGCACACAGTCTTTGTCTCACACACATGCACACAAAGAACAATTTATTATTTATTATATAATCATTATTATATAATTAAATATATAACACATACTTATAATTATTATTTAATATTTAATAATATTTAGTTGATTTTTTATTAAACTTATTAAATAATAAATTATATTTTATTAAATAATAAATATTTAATAATAATTACTTTTTATAAGCAGAAGCTCAAACAAATACTTATAAATGAATGAATAAAAACAAGACTGTAGATGTATAAGAACACTGGGGCATATTGCAAATTAAGATTTAAAAAAAAAAAAGCTGTGGCTATAGCTCAGAAGTAGAGCATTTGATTAACACGTGCTCAACTTTGAGGCAAAAAAATAAAACAGGAAGAAAGACTGAATGAACAAATGAACGGCTAGTCATGCTACCACACACCTGTGATCTCAGCACTGAGAGGCAGAAGCAGAAGGGTCGCAAATTCAGGGCCAGCCTAAGCTAGGAAGCAAGGCTGTTGTCAAGAAACCAAAGAGACAATATGGGAAAAGGGGTTACAGAGAGAATAATGATAACAATCACCTTTTTTTGTTTGTTTGTTTTTGTTTTTTTCCAGACAGGGTTTCTCTGTGTATCCTTGGCTGTCCTGGACTCACTTTGTAGACCAGGCTGGCCTTGAACTCACAGAGATCCACCTGTCTCTGCCTCCCAAAATGCTGGGATTAAAGGTGTGCGCCACCACACCCGGCAACAATCACCTTTTAAACAAGAAAGAGAAAGAGGGCAAGGACAACTTCAGTGGCTGACAGTACAAAGTGTCTGTGAGGTCATGGAGACAGTGAGACTCTCACATATTTCTAGGAAGAATACAAAGTGCAGAACATTCTAGAGAATGCTCTTGGCATTTCCAGTAAGGTTGGGCTCACATCATACCATCCAGTCATATCCTTACTTGGTTTTTATCCAGAAGAAACAAAAATACGCTCACACAAAAACCTATATAGAAATGCTTGCAGTTGCTTGCTTCCATTTTTAGAATCACAAAAACTGGAAATAGAAATGTCCTTCAATTGACAAATCTGTAAACAAACTGGCACATCCACTGAGTGGTATATTAATCAGGAATAACAAGGGATGAACCACTGTCACACGTAGGTGTATCTCAAAAACATTGTAAGTTAAAGAGGATAGACTCAAAAAGCTATGCACTATGTGATTCCATTTATATGCCATTCTGAAAAAAGCAGTACTGTAGATAGATTAGTAGTTGCTAGGGGCTCAGAGTGGAAGAGGCTGACTACAAAGAGGTAAAAGGGATGAGAAAGCTGCTGCATACCTTAACTATGGTGGAAATTATAAACGATGGTTCGCTAAAAGCCTAACAATATACACTAAAATGCCAAGTTTACTGTATATAAACTACACATTAATCAACAAGTCTTTTGGGGTGGGCATGGTGGTGCACGCCTTTAAACTCAGCACTCAGGTGGCAGAGGCAGGCAAATCTCTGTGAGTCCGAAGAAACATGATCTACAAAGCATGTTCCAGGACAGCCAGGGGTACAAAATGAAGCCCTGTATTGAAAAAAAAAAAACCAAAATACAAAATAAAACAAAAATATGAGTCTTTTGAAACAAGCAGAAGAGTTTACAAGACTCTACAAAGAAGTCATGTAGACAGGACACATGTGGCCAGCAAAACAATCAAAACTAAAAAGGCCTGCTGGACTTAGAAATAAAGAGGTTAGGGCTGGAGAGATGGCTCAGCTGTTAAAGGCTAGGCTCACAACCAAAAATATAAGAAATAAAGAGGTTAACAGTAACTTCAATGAGAAATTTGAATGAATGAAAGTGACAATACAGACTTTTCAGAAGTTCATTCAATGGAGGGAAGAGACATCAAAAGTTTCCACAATTTATCCAGTAAAAAGATATAATCACTGGATGCTAAAAAGAGAACAAGCAACAAAAAGACAGTGACCAAATGTGCTACAAAAAAGAACTGGTAACATTCTCTAACTGGACACTCCCACATGCTCAGGGAGTATAAAATGACTGTTTCAATTAACATGCTAATGTTCCCACTTCCAGAGAGCCTCAAACCATTTCCGCTCCCATGCTTAACAGAGGAAGAGTCAGTCGTTCCCTCCCTGACTGACAGGCCCCTGTTAGAAAGAGTCTTGGAAGCTAGCTAGCACTCTCTAAGTGTGGAAAAAAATCATACCATTTTTGCTACTTTCACACTCAACAGAACACTGAACATTTCTTGAACTGAAAGCATAGTTATAACACATATTTCTCTAGCCAAAATATGGAATTTTTCACATGCCAAGTAAATCTCTAGCTGACACTAATTTGTGTCCTATAATTTGATTCAAATTTGACACAATCCACTTGGAGATAACATCATATTCTCCAGGTAAAACCAATCCTCCAAACTTCTCCCCCACCTCAGACATAACTCACAAGTCTCAGGCATATGCTTCTGACAATCAGCTATAAAGTGGGACTATCATGATCCCTGGCTTAGGTCTCATTATTTGCTAGGATGACTCAAAGAAATGGAAGGCAGACTTTACTTTTTATACCAATTTTTAGTAAAGAATATTACAAAGTAATATTGAACAGTCAGATGAAGTAATATTTCATCAAGGTCTGAAGGGGTCCTGAGTGTAGGAGCTGCCACGCTCCCAATAATATGAAAGTTTGTAGCAATGCAGAAGTTCTCCGAATCCATACGTAGTTTGGGGATTTTTATAAAGGCTCCACCATATGATATGACCAGTAAGTAGAATCTCCAGTCCCTTTCCTAAAGCATGTTGGGGCAAAAGTTCCCAAGCTCCTTGACACAACTCTGTCTTTGTGATGATCAAGCCCCCATCCAGGAGCCACTAGGAGGCACCCTCTTAGAATAAGACATTCTTAACTCTCAGACATCCTGAAGGACTGAGAGCTCTTTGTCAGGAACCAGACACAAAGAAATAAATACATATTTACACAATACCATCAGTCTTCACTGATAATGACATTGTGTTTATACTGTTAAAAGCTCTCTGATATAAAAGCATAAACAAGTATACCTTAAAACCTAAAACTACTTAACTGCCAACAATGCAAAACCAGAAACCACAGGCCCATTCCTAGAACTCTTTTTTAATTCCTTTCTCATGATGTCTCATCTATCAATAAGCTTAGGAAATTTGGCTGGAGTCTCCTTCCTCTTAGCCTTCTGCGGATGTCTGAATGTCCCTATGAATAAACATGACTTTAAACCTGATTTATTACAGATATTTTGCTAGACCTAAAGGTCTAATCACTGTCCCACTCACTCTATTAAGCAAACAACTAGATTTAGAAAAATCAGTCCCATTTCTAGTTACATATTGCCCATTTAATAATTTATAACAGGTTATTCAGCATTTCTCTGTTGGGGAAGGTCTAAAAACATTGGTTCTGATAGGCTGATTTCAATGCTGAGATCTGGTTACCATCCCTTCTGAAGCATTCTTTTGATTGGCTAATAAAAGTTGTTGATGGCCAATTAGCTGGGCAGAAAGAGTATAGAAAGGCAGGACTTCCTGAGATTAGAACAGAAACCCTGTTTTACAGAGGATTAGCTCATTCCACCAGGAAACATGGAAGCGGACGGACATGTTTGAGAACGCTGGAAGATAATCACAGGCACATGGTGGTTTGGGATTAGGTGATCCTGGTTAACTTAGAGTAGCTAATTGAGATCTGCCCAGCTAAGGGTTAAGCATTGAAACATTAAAAGGTCTTGGTAAGTGGGGGGGGGGGGTGACGCACGCCTTTAATCCCAGCACTTGGGAGGCAGAGGCAGGCGGATCTTTGCAAGTTCGAGGCCAGCCTGGTCTACAAAGTGAGTCCAGGGCAGCCAGGGCTACACAGAGAAACCCTGTCTCAAAAAACCAAAAAAAAAAAAGAAAGGTCTTGGTGTATTTAATTATTGGGGAAAGGAACGTGGCATCTTATAGGCCATCAGTTCAAGCAACCCAGGGCTGTCAGACTCCCGGACTCCCATCAAGCCACTGCCGGTAATTTTACCGGCCTAATATAACAACTTATATTACTTAACAGAGTTTAGGTTATAGGTGTTATAGAACACTCTTGGTCCAGGGCTCTTTCCCAGGATAATATAGGCTGCTGGTTAAGGCGGGCCAGGCCTGTCAGCTGATATCCTGCCAGGCCACCCGTGGCTCTGCCAAAATGCCAGCTGCTCCACCTGCCTAATCTTACAGTTTATACTTATTAATAAATACAATTGATAATTAAATTGCAGTTTCATTTCTCTCCATGGCTTTCAAATCAAATAAACATGAAATCTCAGTGATGACCAGTCTCCCAAAACTTTGGTTCTCCCATGCTTTAGTTCCTCAGAGATAGGTGTTATCTCAGTCCTCACATTTGCCATACTCGGAGATAGAGCCAACAATAGCCTGATTTCTTCGACCTGTTCTCCTTCTGAAGCTCAAACAACATCTGCTATTTGTGTAAAACAAACTATTCTAGTTTTGCAATCAGACAAATCTGAGTTCAGTGCTATCACTTACTACCTATGACACCCTAGACTGGTACTGTCTCTCTACTTGCTTTCTTATTAATTAAAAGTAATGGCTAATATTACTTCTCATAATTACATAAATATTGAAATGTCATGTATGTAGCTACCATGGGAAATAGGCATTCCCTAATAATTCTTCAACAATTGTTACCCTCAGACTCTAGTTAGTTCTTCTTACTTACATAGTGCTCAGTAACTCTAGTCCAATGTGTCTACTAATAAAATAAAAACTGACAATTCCTTTACAACTTATATATATATCTTTATCTACTACCCATGTGATCCAGCCATTCCACTTCTAGGTTTTTAACCAAAAGAAATGAAATGCATGACTGTGAAAATGACAGTATTACTCATAACTGGAAATACTTGAATATCTATCAGCAGGTGAATAGAAACCAAGTGTGTTATAACCAGACAACTACTCAGCAATAAAAACGAACAATACTAGTTTACAAGATACAAAGCTGAATCTCAGCTGGGCATGGTGGCGCACACCTTTAATCCCAGCACTTGGGAGGCAGAGGCAGGCGGATCTCTGTGAGTATGAGGGCAGCTTGGTCCACAAAGTGAGTTCCAGGACAAGCCAAGGTTACACAGAGAAACCCTGTCTTCAAAAACAAAACAAAAAAAGTTGAATCTCAAAATCCTTACACTCGGTGAAAGCTAGACACAGAAAGAGGGCACACTATGTGATAGACACAGAAAGAGGGCACACTATGTGGTAGACACAGAAAGAGGGCACACTATGTGGTTCTACTTACATAAGCCTCTAGAACAGCCAGGTGTGGTGACATACCTGTAATGCAGCTAACGTAGTAAGACTGTGAGTCAGAGGACATCCTAGACTACACAGTGAAAGACGACCTACCTCAAAAAAAATTTTTTTAGGACTGTAGAGATTGACTCAGCATGTAAGGACACTGGCTGTTATTACAGAGTTCACACAAACTACTGCACAACTGTCTGTAACTCCAGTTCCAGAAGATCCAATGCCCTTTCTGGCCTCTGTGGTTACAGCATGCACATGGTACATAAACACTCAGGCAAAATATCATGCATACAAAATAAAAATAAACATTTAAATAAAAAATTAACTAAAATAAAAAATCTGCTATACTCATAGATCAGTGCCTTGTCCAGTTGTCATCAGAGGGGCTTCCTCTGGCAGCAGATGGGAGCAGGTGCAGAGACCCTCAGTCAGACATATATACAGAGAGTCTAAATTGGAGGTTTCCATCAGGTCCCTCCCCTCAGAGACTGGGGAACCCCATGTAAGAGAGGGAGGAGATGTGGGAGTCAGAGAGTATGGAGGGCACCAAGAGAACATGGCCCACCAAATCAGCTAAGAAGGCTCACAGAGACTGAAGTAGCAAGCACAGGACCTGCACTGGGTCTGCACCTCTGCATATATGTTATGGCTATTAGCTTGGTGTTTTTGTGAGACTCCTAACAGTGAAAGCCGGTGTATCTTTGACTCTTTGGCCTGCTCTTGAGACTCTTTTCCTCCTACTAGGTTGCCTTGTCCAGTCTTGGTAGAAGGGGTTTAGCCTTGTCTTACTATTATCTTGTTTTGGCCTGTCTAGCTGTCTCTCTTGGAGACCTGCTCTTTTCTAAAGGGTAATGAAGGAGGAGTGCATCTAGGAGAGAGGGGAGTTGGCGTGGAGGGTGCACAGCTAGGAATAATGGAGAAAGGTGAAACTGTGGTGGAGATGTAGTGTATGAGAGAAGAATCTATTTTCAAAAAAAAGTTAAGAACAACAAAATTTAACTAAAATAAAATTATAGGAAGTCAAATTTAATCTACAGTGACAGGAAGTCCATAATGTTAGGAGATGGCAAGAACATGAAGAAACAAAGATGTACAGTTTTTGTATTTTCATTGTGGTATGTCACTATGTTACAAGTTAAAACTCAACAGATCAAATTGTGGTTTTTCTACAGTAGGACAACATTATTATCTTAACAAAAATTAAAAGACACTGACCTTTACTGACAGAGATGTGGGGTCACAGGAAGGGATAAGGTACTGCTGAGCCCTCTCCTACCTTCTTATAGGAATATTCATTATTCTAGCTTTTAACAACATGATCTAGCAACAAATTAAACTTTTGTCTGACATTTGGGGTATCATGCATTCCAGGCAAGTGCTCAACCACTGAATAAAGCCATAGGCTCTTAAAATTATATTAATCAAATTATATTATTAAAATGAGTTCATCTTTCATATATAAGTTCTTAGTATACTTGGGGTTTTTTTTTAATGCTTGTCTCAAAATGCCATTACTTCATTGTTGGCCTTCACCTAATCTATCCTATCTACACCCTACAGGTTGTAAATTACCAGAACATCAGCATAAAGTATCTATCCCTTTGCTTGTTTGTTCTGAGCTAGATAGAGTCTTGGGTAATCTAGACTGGTCTCAAACTCACTGTGTACTAGAGGATGACTTTAATTCACAGAGGAGGAATTCCTAATAGCTGAGAGACACTTGAAGAAATGCTCAGTATCCGTAATCATCAGAGAAATAAAGTGCAACTCAAGATACTCTGAGATTCCATCTCACTCCTGTCAGAATGGCTAAGATCAAAAGCTCAAATGACAGTGCATGCTGGCGAGGGTGTCGAGAAAGGGGAACCCTCCTCCATTGCTGGTGGGAGTGCAGGCTTGTGCAACCACTATGGAGGTCAGTCTGGCGATATCTTAGAAAACTTGGTATAGCTCTGCCTCAGGACCCAGCCATACCACTTCTTGGTATACATCCAAATGACTCCTCACCGAGTCACAAGGACGTTTCCTCATCTATGTTCATAGCAGCCTTATTTGTAGTAGCTAGAAATTGGAAACAACCCATATGTCCCTCGACCAAAGAATGGATTAAAAAACTGTGGTACATCTACACAATGGAATACTACTCAGCTATCAGAAACAATGAAATCATGCAATTTGCAGCCAAATGGATGGAACTAGAGAAGCTCATCCTGAATGATAACCCAGACCCAGAAGGATGCACACAGCATCTATTTACTTATAGTCGGATTTTAGCCATATAGTACAGGATAACTATACTACAATGAATACACCAAAGGGAACATGAACATAGACTTTCTATCCTGTTAATGAGACACTTTGCCCCACTGGTGCCGCCTTATATGCCCCCCAGTGTATGAGGAGGCTCTTGGCCCTCATATGACTGCTGAACTGGGGTGGGGGACTGATATGTAGGGACACTCCACTCCAGAGGAGTGGGATGGAAGGGATAGGTAAAGGGTGGGAGGGTGGGACTGGGAGGGATGGAAAGAGGACACTGTGATGGAGATGTAACCTGAATGAATGAATAGATAAATAAATACCCCTAATTGCTCTGATTCACTCTTCCATGTACTGAGATTACAGGCATACATAACCAATCACGACTCAGAGCTATGTCTTTTTAATATTATAAAAATCTTTTTGTTTAAATGTTTTATTTATTATATATACAGTGTTCTGCATGTATGCCTGCAGACCAGAAGAGGGCTCCAGATATCAATATAGGTGGTTATGAATCACCATGTGGTTGCTGGGAATTGAACTCAGGACATCTGGGAGAAGAGCCAGTTAAATGTTCTTAGCCTCTGAGTCATCTCTCCAGCCCCAGAGCTAAGTCTTATAGGGTTATGCTGAAGGAGAAATCAAATGAATAAAGTAGATTCTTAAGCTCAAGAAGATTGATTTTAATAAGAATTAGTCAATGTTCTTGTTTAAAATGCTGATATAGGGGCTATAGAGAGAGCTCATCAACTAAGAGCATGAATTGCTCTTGCAGAGGTTCTGAATTCAGTTTCCAGCAGAAACATAGGGCAGCTCATAACTGCCTGTAACTACAGCTCAAGGTATCTGACATCCTATTCTGGATTGATGGGCAAATGAACTCACACACGCACAAACCTACACACAGACACATGTGCACACAAAATTTAAAATATATTTTATTTAATTTTTTGGTTTTTCAGAGACAGGGTTTCTCTGTGTAGTCATGGCTATTCTGTAACTCACTCTGTTGACCAGGCTGGCCTTGAACTCAGAGATCTGCCTGCCTCTGCTTCCCAAGTGCTGGAATTAAAGGAGTGCACCACTGCCTGGCTCAGAAAAATTAATATTTTCTAAAAACACGGATTCTTAGATCCTGCTTTCAAAGATTCTGAGTCAAAGGCTGAGAAAGGCTTAGGAATCTGTATTTGTTGTTGTTGCTGTATGTACCTTTCTTTAATGAACATTTTGATGATTTTTATGCCAATAATTTTAAAATTATGCTGGGGAAAATAACAATTTCTTCCATGAAAAAAAAAAACCCACAGTCTCTCACATCAAAGCATAGTGCCACTGTGCTAACGAAGGAAGAAGGGCTAGACCCACACTATGCTACTGAGTTGAAGACTCCTTCACTGTAATTACAAAGTAAGTTAAAAACAAAACAAAACCTAGCCAACAAATGGCTCAGCGGCTCACGGAAGGAAGCTTGTCATCAAGGCTGAAGATCTGTTTGATCTCACCTGGTGGAAAGAATGAACCAATTCCACAAGTTGTCCTCTGACCTCTACATGTGCACTCTCTCTGTCTGGCTCTGTGCATCCCTCTCTCTGTGTCTCTGCCCCTCTCTCTGTGCCTCTCTGTTCCCACCTCCTCAATGTAATATAAGAAATTCTAGCTACTCTAAAACTGAATTCAATACAGATCCTCTTTTTAGAAAGGTAAACTTTTGGTATTTATCCCAGGCTGACTGACTGGGTTACATTAACAAACACTCCTCTAAATCTGCATATTTTATATTTTAAATTTTAATCACATTTTAATTTGTTTTGGGTGCATGTGTGTGTGTATGAGAGCATATGCATGCCACGATGTATGTGTGGAGTCAGGGGACAACCTACAGGACTCAATGCTTTCCTTCCACCAGGTGAATCCTAAGGTTTGAACATAGGTTGGCAGGCTTGGAGCCACATGACTTTGTGGCCTGAGCCACCTTGCTGGCTCTGTATTTTTTATCTTGTTTCTACTGGTGATGTAAAAAGGTGATGTAAAAATCAGAAATAGTCACATTAAAAAAATAAGGTCTATAATTACCTAACAGAACATCCCCAGGCAACTGTTACATCACCAATTAAGAGTCCAGTGCTAGTTTATTTTTTTTCTATGACTATGCAATGCCAGAATACTTGAGACCAAGAACTTCAAGTGAAAAGCCATCTGCCCATGCAATGACAGGACTCACCTATCAATTCCTACATTGCAGTAATTACCAAATAGCCCAGAAAAGACATAAAATCAAGCAGTAGAAATTATTCCTTCCCTTTACCAAAGAGTAGATTATACAAGTACCACAGAACTTCGTTCAATAGAAAAGAACCTATAATTAAGAAAAGTGCTTCAAACTTGGGATAGGAGAATAACTAAAAGAAAAGCGCCTACTGACCAACCTTCCTTGTAAATGTTCATAGAAAGAACTCAAAAATTAAATATAAGCAAATCAATTCTAGCATTAAATATGTAAAAAAGTGATTTACCATAATCAAGCAGGGTATATTACAAAAAGGTGATACTGATTTTTAATAGAAATTGATCAAAATATTCATATTAATAAATCAAAAGAAAATGCTGATGAAAACTGAGTACTAAGGCATTACAAAATATCAAAATATCCAATATCCAATTCAATCCTTGGCTTTTTTTTTTTTTTTTTTGACAACTTGACACAAACTAGTGTTATCTGGAAAGAGAAACGTCACCTAACAAAATGCTTCTATCAGATTGTATGTAATCAAGTCTGTAGGGCTTTTTCTTGATTAATGATTGATGTGGGAGGGCCCAGCTCACTGTGGACAGTGCCAACCCTGGACAGGTGGTCCTGGGTGGTACAAAACAAAACATACTGAGCAGTCCAGTGAGCAGAGTTTCTCCAGGATTTTTGCTTTGGTTCCTGCCTCTAGGTTCCTGCCTGGAGTTGCTGCCCTGAATTCTCTTCATGATGGACTAGAACTGTAAGTTAAAATAAGTCTTTTCTTTCCAGGTTGATTTTGGTTGTGTTCTTTGTCATAGCAACAGAAAGCAAACTAAGAATTTCTTAATCTAAAAAAAATCTACTGAAATATAAGACACAGAAAAGTCGATGATGATAACTGTACTGTTGGATAAAAGTGAACGCACTCACATAACCAACACACATATCAAGCATGAACATTCCCAGAACCTAGCAGAGCTCCTTCTCCTACCCTCCGCTGTCAATTCTTACCACAATGCTAATAATCCTACCTCTTTAAAGACTTTGTTCAAATGTCATCTGTTCAATATGACATGTTCTCATCATGTTACTTAGTGGCACCATTCATTACCAATGATGCTTTTCCCTACCTATTTTTTCATTAGCCTATCTAATATGTCGTATGACTTCCTTAATCATTGTAGTCTTTGTCTATATTCCTGCTACTCAGAAATTTATGTTTCTTTTGCTCCCTGATATATCCCAAGCGCCTAGAACAGAACCTAGAAAGGAAGTCCCTCAAAACATACATAAACAAGGCATGATGGGTCACACCTGTAATCTGGCAATGGAGAAAATTAAAACATGAAGATTTCTGTGTGTCCATGGCCAACCTACAGAGTGAGACACTGTCTCAAACACTAAAAAAAAAAAAAAATGTGTATAAGGGATAGGAGTGTGGCTCTGCAGTACAGCCTGTCTAGTATCCTTAGGGCCTAAATTCAATAATCCTAAGTACCTCAATATAAAAATAAAAACACAAAACGAAATAAAACATAGACAGAAGGAAAAAGAAGGGTTCAGCCAGGTAGAGGAGCCAGTGTAGCTAGATGAAAAACCAACAGAAACATAAATATATTTTTTTAATTTCAATGATAATTAATAGCACCTAACCAAATGTAACTCTATGTATCACAATGCACTTATTCAATGAATATTTACTAAGTATAGTTACTCTAGATACACAAATATTTCCCTACTCATATTAATTAAATAATCATATATATTAAGTATGGGCAATAAAACAAAGGTACAAGAATACAGAATAAGAGGGCTCAGTCGATGATGTGCTTGCAACCCAAGCCTGATGACCTAAATTTGATTCCCCAGAACTTATTAAAAAAAAAAAAAAAAAAAAGCTGGAGGCTGGGGTGATGGCTTAGTGGTAAAGTACTTGCCATGCAAATGTGAGGACCTGTGTTTGGACCATCAGAGCCCATGTAAAGCCAGGCGTAGTAACACACATCTACAATCCCAGCACTCCTGTGATGAGACGGGAGACAGAGAAAGGAGAACTCTAGGAAATTCTCGGGTTAGCTAGCCTGACATATGCAGTGCTAACATAACCAGAATCTCTGTCTCAAAATACGGTGAAAGACAATGACCAAACCCAAGGCTGTCATGTGACCTTTACTTGTACCTCGTGACTTGCCCCAGGCCTGTACTTGCACATACAAACACATGCACACATCAGACACATCCAAAAAAAAAAAAAAAAAAAGCTAGGTCAGTGGGGTATGTCTATAATGTCAGCACTAAAGAGGCAGAGATCAATGATGATGGCTAGATTTTTCTAGCCAGTCAGTCTAGTCAAGCCAGTGAGTTCCACAGTAGATGGGAAATGTAGTCTTTAAAAAAAAAAGAACAAAAAGTTGAGTGAGTTGGGAAGAGGGTGTGGATCTGGGGAAACTGGGGCAAGAAGGATGAATATGATTAATACACTGTATGAAATTTCCAAAGAATTAATAAAAATATATGTTAAAAAATAAGGTGGTAAGCAATTAAGGAAGACATCTGATGTCAACTTCTATACATACATGTACACACAAAGAATACAGAATAGGAGAACAAAGACCTATTTGCATATTCTAACAAAAGTATATTTCCATCACATTTCTCATTATTACATTGTATTTTGGTAACAAAAATATAAAAGCAAGTCAAATGTCCACCAATAGGAATGGAGTTTTTAAAATTGTAATACAGTTCAACAATAGAATACAACATACCCAAATATGGTCAACCTTACAGGCCCAACTACCAATCAGAAGAAACACAGAGGGCAGCATAGTATGTTGAAACATACTAAGCAAAATCTAGATTGTAGGAAACTTTCTATGTCAACAAAAGCATGTCATTAAATACCCTGATATCCTCAATAATAAAACTTCAAGGAAGAAATCAAGAGGTGAGAGAAATTCATGGATGAAAGGAGAATGATGAAAGGCCAGGAATGAGAGCACACACCTGTGACCCAGCACTCAGAAGACTGTGCAGGGGTTTCAAGTTCCAGGAGAAAAATATTTTTTAATGATTATACAATGAACTAATAGGCTGGAGTAAATGTTAACTTTTAGAGATGTACACTTGGGTAATCACACATGAAGAAAAGAAAAGAAGTCATCACAAAAGCCTAAACAGTAGTAACTATTAGATGGACAGGGCTGTGATTGTAAAGGGAGGACAGGTGAGCTCTCTGGGATGGTTACAAAAATTCAACTGTTTTCTACTTTATACGAACTCATTAAACCAAGCATTTGTTTTGTGACATTGTCTACATATGTGTGTACTGCTCTATGAACAAAAAGAATTTTTAGTGCTGGCATGGTGGTGCACACCTTTAATCCCAGTACTCAGGAGGCAGAGCTAGACAGATTTGTGATTTCGAGGCTGGCCTGGCCTAGGAGTTAGTTCCAGAATAGCCATGACTACACTGAAAAACCCTGTCACACACACACACACACAAAAAAAAAAAAACCCAAGATCCTTTAAAGAAGCAAACTGCTCATATTATTATCACCAGGGACATCTGATTGTTTCATTTCTCTGCACAAAGTCCTTGAAGGCTCCTTGTTGTCTTCAAGATAAAATATAAACACCTTGGGCCAGGAGTGGTGGCACATGCCTTTAATCCCAGTGCTTGGGAAGCAGAGACAGGTGGATCTCTGTGAATTCGAGGCCAGCCTGGTCTACAAAGAGAGTCCAGGATAGACAGTACTGTTACACAGAGAAACCCTATCTTGAAAAACCAAAATGTGTGTGTACGCCTTGCATTCAAAGTCTTCATGATACAAATTCTCTGCATTACCCTGGCCTCCTCTCTGTCCCTTTTCTATTCTTTTTTGTTTTTCTTACCTCAAGATATTCAGAAATTTCAACTTTTAAAAAAAACTCAACATGTCTGATTATTATACTTTTAATTCTTCTCAACTTTATATCAGGGTATTAGAGGAGAAGTGATGAGTAGGATACAGGGAGATTTTGAGAGCAGTAAAATATTTGTACAATACTATATTCATAGATATGCATCATTATACATATATCAAAATGCATAGAACATATAACAGCAAGAGTAAACCATACTATAAGCTGCAGACTTCAGGTGAGATATTTTCTTTGAAAAGCTTTACTTAACTATTCCCAATCGGAATTTTCTTCCTCTGGCCTCATTTAATACCAACAATTTACCCTTATCATTCATTTGGTACATGGTACTGCTTGCATGTTCCTTCCTCTCGATACTTAAGCTCCCTTTCTATGCCTCTTGGCAGAAGAAACACCCAATAACTGCTTCTGTAATGACCAATTCTTTCAATTGTTTATATTACAATTACTCTGTTAATTGCATTCTATCAAATTTACTTTATTTATTACTCTATACCAAAAAACCTATAAAACCATCATATAACATTTATGGAAATAATTACACTTAATGTATCTACAACAAATACTGAGCCCAGGAAAAGACATTGACCTATTGTCATCAAGTCAAATTGACACATTAAGTGACATTTTAACAAGCATAACTGCATGGACTGTAATAGAACATAATAAGTTAATGTAATGACTGCAATTATCCACCTCAAATTTCTTTCTGGGAGAAGACAGGATAGAAATAAATAAATGAGTCAGAAGACTACAATTAACATTATTTTTATCAGCCAAACCATATTGTTAGTTTCTTCTTCTCTTTGTTTGCCAGCACCTATAATCAGCATCAATATTAACTGTCTCCACTGCTACCATATGTAGTGTGAAACTCATCACCCACTCCTACTGACAGAAGTCTCTGGACAGACTGCACTGCACTTCCACTAAATTAATATCACTCATGCATTCTAAAGAGCCTGTAACCACATCTTCTGCTTCTGGGACTCTTAGTCCTGGACTGGGGACAAAAGAAGCTACTGGGTGGCTGGTACTTTCCTTCCCACTACCCTTTCTAGTTGTTGGTAGTCCAAGAGACTTCCAAAACAATATAGGCTATTTCTGTTGGAAACCTCCCCAACTTCCCAGAGCTAGTGAGGTCACGGATCTTAGAGAGGCCTCTACCACAACTTTACTAAGCCAGCATAACTCCTAACTGAATTCTAACTATGAAGTCCTTGTACTCACAGTCAGTGTAGCTCTCACCCCTCATCAAAGCAGCTTCTCTTTGCAGCAGACAGAGATCATCACAGAAAGCCATGACTGGTCAAAATGCAGAGAACAACTGACTGTGGAATACCCACACCCAGTGAATACATTTACAACACAATTGCTAAGGTCTAGGAAACGTAGCAGAAGAGGTGAAGGGAAGGTTGTAAGAGCCAAAAGCCCAGGAAGTCTACTGTGAGAATGCATCTCCTAGAAATGACAGGGAAGCTACACCCATGGTACCTGAACAATATGGCTGCCTAATCAACATGTGAACATTGACAACACCAACAGATAAGCTATCTCAGAGGAGGCTCCAGTTCAGTAGTCAAAGAACTACAAGCAACTAAGGACTGCTGAGAGAGAAAGAATTAGTTCTGCCCTGCGATGAATCCCCTGGAGTTCTTAGTTATCCAATTCCAAGAGGTCAGTAACACTAAACAGACTGAGAAGGTTATATTTATACATGTTTGTATCCAATACAATTAAAGAAAAAGAGCTTAATCCCAACACACTAGAGACAGAAACAGGCAGATCTCAGAGCTCAAGGTCAGCCTGATACAAAACAAGCTCTAAATAGAGAAAAACTTCGATCCAGGGGTGGAGGAGCACATCTTTAACCCCATCAGATGGGAACCACATGTCTTTGATCCCAATACTTAGAATGCAGAGACAGGCACATAGGATTTGGAAGGATTTAAGTTTAAAAGCTACTTACAAAAGGCAGGCTGCAAGTCAAACAAATTGTCTTTTGAGATCTCAAAATATATACATTAAAGGTTTGTTTAGCTACAAAATATCAAAATAATTTCTTCTTTAATCCGGATTGAAAGATAATACTTTATATATTGTCAAAAAAACCAAATTTGCTCCAGGAAAAATGTTACCTGAACCCCCTCCCAACCCAAAAAAAAGTAATTGTCCCAGAGTTAGGATTAGGACAGGGCTCTGTTCTTATCTTTCAGGAGATTTAAAGCATCCATTCAAGGAATCCAGAGACAACTGGACAACAGAAACCTCAGCAGAAAACAGAGCAGACACCAAAGAAGACAAGTGGCCCAGATGATTCAACCTTGCAGACTTCCTCAATAGCTGTTTCCTCAAAAGTCTACAACCACAACAGCTCAAAATCACTAAGATCATTCAGCTCCACAAACTGTTCCAGCCAAAACTTCAGTAAAGCCCTGAAGATCAGCTTCTTTCTACGAACTTCTTAGGACAGCTAAATAGCCGAGCACAAAAGGACTGAACATCAAATGATTCTATTAACGTTTTTAACCATTTTTCCATTCTATTTAGGCCCAAACAGGTTTACTACATCCCAAATCAGCAGGAAGTCACTTTAAGAGAACAACTGTCCCATCCCCAGAAAGTGGGGAGGGTGTTCCCCCCCCTCCCTTGGTTATTTGATGGATAATAGAAAATTTTGTTATTTAGGGGAAGAGACTACAAGCTGTTAAATGGGTTTTGGAGGTTAGACCCAGGGACTTCTTTTTCTTTTCTGTATCCTTCTTTCTCTCCTATGTAGGAGTGAACAGACTTGAGAAAAAATGGAACATAGACATAGTATAGGAAAGATCAAGAAAAAAGGACAGATTATAGAATATGCCCTTATACCTTTGTATATTGATACAGAATTAATATTATAGTTGGCTAAATTGGTATTGATCATTGTATATTAATGCAAAAGTAAGATTGTATTGGGCTACATCGGTATTGATCTTTGTATATTGATACAAAAATAAGATTATATTTGGCCACAATGGTATTGACCCTTGTATATTGATGCAAAATTAAGATTGCATTGGGCTACACAGGTATTGATCTTTGTATATTGATACAAAATTAAGGGTAACGCTTCTTAAAGGTAGTGTACCTAGTAATGCTTAAAAATGAAATGTAAAGTTTTGGCCTCTTTCTACCAACCGTCATAAACTGTTTAGGATAATTAAGAAATGGAAACTAATAGTCATGCAAGTGTGTCATTTTGTTAGTTACTATGACAGTCTATCACAGTTATTTTCTAAGCTGCTCAGAAATCAAGTTGCTAAGAGACAAGCAACAGTTGCTTATCTAAATATAAGAGATAGGGCATCTTCAAAAACCTCAAGAGATCTGCAGAATATGGCATTCAAAGATGTTTTCTTAACTTAAGATTTTTTTGATATCAAGACATGTCAGCTCCTGACAGCACCCCCTATTCTACTCCAAGTAGAAGATGAGCATCGAAGAATCTCCAGTGGGAGATGGATGAATTGGTGGTAAGCCTTTCTCTTGGCAAGAAAAACCTCTTGCTTCAACTGTAGACAGACTGCTGTCCAAAAAGGACAAAACTTGGAAGCAGGTAAGTCGACAGCCTAGCTCTGCCAAGACAGGGTTGGCAAGTCCTTCATAATTCCTGCTCTACAATCAATGTCTGTCAGAGAAACGGGGTCAAACGGCTGAAAATTGATGCTGTAATGTATGGAGAGAAAATGGGAACTGTCCAGGCAACCACTAGTATGTCATTTCTTAGTTTTGGAAGCTGCAGGCCCTGCATTTCATATATAATCAGATATATTTATCCTTCTCAGGTCTCTGATGTGGTTGAAGACTAGATAGCTAGAGTCTCATAGCTAAATTTTGAGTTGTTTAGGAATCAAGAGGGTGTTCTGGATCTAAGAAGATATTTTTAAAATTGTGAGGCAAGTTAGTATGAAAGCTTAGTTAGATATAGAACTTTAAACTCATGGAGTTTAAATGTTAGATAGTAGAATGTTAAAGTCAGGGGCCAAATACATATGGACTGGACATTGGGAATGTATGCTAAGCCATATAACTCTCATAATTGTGGCCTATTTATTTCTGTTGTTTTGTATTGTATTTATATTTATAAGAGAAAGAACCATTTGTTGGACTGAAAGGGAGAGCTGTTGGGGTGGGGGAAAGAAATACCTTAAACTAAAAAAAAAAAAAAAAGGAAGAAGATGGGGAGTTGAGGGGGAGGAGGGGGGAAGGGTGGGACTGGAGAGGGAAGTAGGGAGGGGATTGTGATTGAGATGTAACTTGAAGAAATAAAAAATAAATTATTAAAAAAAGAAAAAGAGGGCATGAATTGAAAATGACTGGGGAATAGGTACATGGAAGTGTGTTGCAGAAAGGAAGGGGAAAATTATATAATTGTATATTAATTTTAAAATATATTAAATATTAAAAAATAAATATTTAAAAGAAAAAAATTGATGAGTCCAGGCATGGTGGTAGATGCCTTTAATCCTTGCACTCAGGAGGCAGATTTGAGTGGATCTCTGTAAGTTCAATGCCAAGTAGGTCTATATATCAAGTTATCAAGCCAGGGCTGCAAGGTAAAAATAAAATAAAATGGAGGGAAACACAGTATTTATTAAGTAAGAATCAGCCACCTACACATCACCAGAATGATCAGGATGCTTTCATGAAAGAATCAAAATAGGAGGCCCAGGTAAAAGTACAAAATGGTAGAGGCAGAGGCATAGGACCCAGGTATATACCCACGAGTGAGCCCATCAAGCTCTGACAGTTCAAACTCTCACAGATAGTTATAAGTAAACTCGGTGGGATAATAAACCAACCTAAACTAGTAAATAGAGGGGAAAGACTGGAGGAGGAATGGATGGTAGAGGTAGGAAAGAAAAAGGAGAGGCTGGGAAGTGGAACCAAAATACATATTATATATGCATGAAATTGTAAAATAACAAAATTCATTGTATGAATTAAGAAGAAATGAGGGAGGAGGGAACTGATGAGGTAGAAGCTACAGACTAGTTGGCCATCTAATTCTACTTCCGGGATGATGTGTGGTCCAAGACAGATAAATCATCAGGGACACGGGCTTACTCTTCTACCCCAGCACTCACAGAAATAGGTCTTCCAACACAACAATCATAATCTAGCCACCAGAACTTTAAATGGCAGAAACTTTCAATCCTACAATGGATTTAAAAGGACAGAAAGTAATAGTGGAAAGGGCATTAAGTGTTTTTTGTTTTGTTTTGTTTTGTTTTAGACAAGGTCTCTGTGTCTGAGGACAACCTTGAACTACTGATTCTCCTACTTCAAGTGGGTACCACCTCACCATTTACACAGCTGCTGGGGAGTCAGACCCAGGGCTTTGTGTGTGCTAGGCAAGCCCTCTACCAACTGAGCTGAATTCCAAGCCTGACACTAGGTGTCTTAAGAAAATGGATAGTCTCCTAAGTGACTCTGCCAAGGAAGGGCAGTCATGAACATCTTAGTCCTGTACAGTCAAGACACTAATTTCCATCAGCAGACTGCTACACAGCTATACCACAACTTTACCCTTCTCAGTCAGTACGTCGTGAAATAGTTTGACTCTTTCTCACACTTTCCATATTACCCTACTGGGGAAAATCTTTCCATTTAATCAACACAATTTAACTAGTTCTTTCAAACATCAGTTCCACATATATGAAGGTAGAAGGCAGAACATTGGAATAAAGGTTTAAGTAGGGATTGGGGCAAGGGTAGAGAAAGGGATGAGGGATTGGTTAATCAAAACAAAGGCTAAATGAAAAACCTCTATGGAAACTTACTACTCCGTAAGCTAATTAAAAATATAATTTGAACACCAGAAGTTTGAACATAGATACTCTATAAGGATGAACAGTAATTCCCTCAGAGGACGTGAATTATTAAATAAAAATCTCAGGACTAGGCATGGGATTCCTCCCTATAAGTTATTGGTGAGGAAGGCCCCACAGACCCAGAGAACAACACAAGCTAGTGTCATTACTCTTGATTACCCACTAGAACTAGCTGGTAAGACCCTACTGCTGAAAACACAACACTTGCAGGATATAGAGAAATCAAGCTGGAACTGACCTGAAAACTTCCTTCCTGTTGACTAGCTTTCATAGCCCAAAAGGTGCAGATTGCTAGGAAAGACACTGATGGTATTCCTCCAAATCCTGAAAGGTACAATACGAACCTGCCAGGCAAGATGTAATTGCTGACACAACAGTGGCACAAAGATTATGGGGGTAGTAACCAACTGCCTTGGATTGGATTTGAGGCCTCTTCCACCAGAACTAATTGAAGCCTGGACCTGTAAATATGGTCAAAAGCCCACAGTTTAGGATGTCACAAGTTCAGGAAGGAACCTATGTTGTGTTGCTAAACAACATGTTGTCAAACTGCCTTTCAAATACTTATGCATATATCTATAGATTAGTTCCAGAAAAACTTCTCTCTTCAGTGGTCAGCAGTTAATGCCATAACTCTCTGACTGTTCAAAGTACTGAGAATAAGTGTCTATCACATGCTCAGCCCTAACTGGGATATCTGTATCACTATCCCCACCACAAGGCACGGGGAGCATCTAAGAAGAGAGGCCAATAGAATCTAAGAACCAGAGAATGGAGAAGAGTGCTTTGAAATGCTTTCTTTGGGATATGATATGGCCCACTGTACATATGAACTCACACAAGTATGATTACTCACCTGAGACCAAGGCAAAAATCAATCAAAAATTAACAAGCAGAACTGTTTGATCACAGGGGGCTATTAAATTTTTTAAAGGAGAGGATGTGAATGGACATGAGGATATGTTAGAGTTCCTTGGGGCGGGGCAGGAGGGAGGAGCTGGAGGTTCCTGGAATGAGTGGAAGATGAGAGTTGAAGTTTCCTGGGAGAGTGGGAAAAGGCAGCTGGGAGTACATATGATCAAGATGTATTGATTATATGTATGAAATTGTCAAAGAATGAATTAAAAGATATCCCATTTCCAAGTCATTTATAGCTGGGCATGAAGGTACATTCCTACAGCTCCAGCACTGGGAGATGGAAACACAAGGATCAGGATCAAATTCATCTTTAACTACATAGTGAATTAAAGGCAAGTCTGGGTTACATAAAATCCTGTCTAATAAAATTTTTAAAATTCTAAGCTGAGGGTGTAGCTCAGTTGTGGAGTATTTGCTCAGCATGTGCAAAGCTCTAGGCTCTATCCCTCAGCATGGCAAACAAAAAAAGGAATGAGTTGTTTTTAAATTCCACTCTAGAAAGCTCTTAGGTTTTTCTTTTTCTTTTCTTTTCTTTGAGACAGAATCTCATCTTGTATAGCCCAGGCTGGCTTTGAACACCTGAGGCTATTGCTTTCACCTCCCAAATACTAGTATTACAAGCATGTGTCACCCACCATTCCTAGAGTTTGCTCCTCAGCTCCCGAGGACTGTCCTCTCAGCCCCAAGGTATTACCATGCAAGTTGCTGAGGGTAATCAAACAGCACAGTCAAGCAGTGGTGTCTGTGGCCTCTTTTGACTTGAGCATCCATTATCTCACCCATCCTTTGATTCCATCATTGTCCTCCCATTAATTCTTTCTTGCCTCCCACAACCAGGTTCTTTATCTACTCATTAAAAATCAATTGAGACACTTTAAACTCATGGTCTTTGGGTTCCTTTTTGTAATGATAGTCTGTGAACTTAAGGCTTCAGAGGAGAAACAAGGAAAATGTGACAGTTGTCATTTTGTCAAGCAAATGTGAAAAAGTCATCATTTCTACGAAGATAAAAAGCATGAGAAGTCCAATGCTTATAAATTACCTTACAAAGCTCTAAGTACTATCAACCTCATGTCTCAGTTTCCTAAATAGGAGTTTACCAGTCTTAATTATGGAAGGAAGCATCCTGGGAATCTACAATTTCTGAAGAAAATTAATTTGTAATCCAGGCCACCTTTTTAAATTTTAGTTTTATGTGTATAAGTGTTTTGCCTACATGTATGTGCATGTCTGGTACCAACAGAAGCCAGAAGAAGGCATCAGATCCTGTAGGACCAGCATTATAGATGGCTATGAACTGCCATGTAGGTGTTAGGAATCAAACCCAGGTCCTCTGGAAGAGCAGTCAGTGCTCTTAACAACTGGGCCATTTCTCCAGCCCATCAACAAGGATTCGAATTATGCTTCCCCCCTCCTCAGAAACACCAACTAGTCTTTTCCTAAAACCCAGATGGGGTGAGATCCTTTAGGAACAAACCATCAAGTATCATTTCTCAGCATCTAAAACATCAGACAGTAACACTGGGAAATCACGTCTTATCCTTGCATGGGGGCAAATATCTTGTCACTCAGAAAATAGGTAAAAGAGAATTTTTTTTTAAAATAGGTTTTTGTTTTGTAGTAAATGTTTACAGTACAATGCTGATGTAAGTGGAAGTTCAGGAGGGGGGTGCCTGTATTAAACATTCTAAAAGTGATCCCAACTTCATGGTTGTATAAGACTACAAAGTGACAGATCCACAGTCAGTTTATCCTGGGTTTGGCCCTGTCCTGGTTAATTCTTACAGTCAACTGAACACAAACAACCTAGAGTTACCTGGGAGAGAGAACCTCAATGGAAAGACTGCCTTCAGACTGGCCAAGGCACTCCTGGGGGACATCATCCTAACTACAGCCTGACATAGGAGGGACAGCCTGCTATGGGTGGTACCACCCCTAGGGAGGAAGCTCTGGTCTATCTAAGAAAGCTGGCTACAACCTGACATAGGAGGGACAGCCTACTATGGGTGGTACCACCACTAGGGAGGAAGCTCTGGTCTATGTAAGAAAACTGGCTGAGCACAGGTCAGGGAGTGAGTCAGCAAGCAGAGTCCCTCCACTCGTTCAGCACTGATTTCCTGTCCTTACTTCCCTCTTTGATGGACTGTGACCTAAAAGTGTAAGGTGAGATAAACCTTTTCCTTCCCCAAGCGGCTTTCAGTCAGTGTTCTATCACAGCAACAGAATTAAACAAGGACAAGTCTCTTAATAGCCATTCACTTAATAGCCATACCTCTAGCACACTCATGACTATCAGACTAATCCTTTTTTGGATATATTAACAGTCACTAGCTTCCACAAACCAAAAGCTAAAATGTCACCAGGCACCATCTGAAACCTATACAGAGATTTTCCTGCTTTACTATGATCCACCCAACTCCTGTTTCCACCATGTACTTGAAAAGATTTATAACCTGCTTTTGTTCTGTAAGTACAGAAACTTCCTGATGGCTAGAGAGATGGCTTCACGTGTAAAGACACTTGTTACTAAACCTAAAGACCTGACCAAGACCCACATATTAAAAGGAGAGAACTGACTCCCACAACCTGTCCTCTGGCCTTCAAATATGCAACTTGGCACACACAAAACCTAAATAAATGAAATTTTAAAATTTCATGAAACTATATCCATGTTGGAATACTACTTGGGGTAGCCCACATCTCTATTCTTTTCTTTAGAACAGTACCTGTCTAATACATGCAAAGTACTATGTTATATTTCCAGCAGAAAGAGAAGGGAAAGGAGAAGGGAAACATAACAAGTTCGGAGAACATATAGTAAACCATAAAAAGTTGTTATATCAGAGTAGAGAGTAGATATTTACAGATAATTTTTGCTCTGTTATATATTTCTAAATCATTTAAAGATGTTATAGTAAACACGTTCTATTTTTAAAAACTTGTTTTCAGGCTGGAGTGATGGCTCAGCAGTTAAAAGCACTACCTGTTCTTCCAAAAGACCCAGGTTTAAATCCCAGCACCCACATGGCAGTTCAAAACTGTCTGTAATGGCCGGGTATGGTGGCACATGCCTTTAATCCCAGTATTTGGGAAGCAGACACAGGTCGCTTCTGTATTCAAGGCCAGCCTGGTCTACAGAGTGAGTTCCAGGAAAGCCAGAGCTGTTACACAGAGAAACCCTGTCTTAAAAAACCTAAAAACAACAACAACAAAAACACACACACAACTAGGGTTAATGAGATGGCTCAGTGCATATAGGCACTTGCACCTAGTCTGATAACCAGATGCGATGAGGAGAATAGACTCCTGCAAGCTGTCTTCTAAATTACAAACACACACACACACACACACACACACACACACACACACACACACACACGTACAGAGAGACAGACAGACAGACAGACACAGAGAGACAGATAGACACACAGAGAAAGAGAAAAAGACACACAGAGAGACAGACACACACAGAGACAAACAGACTAAATGTATACAAACATTAAATTTTAAAAAGTATATATAGCCGGGCGGTGGTGGCGCACGCCTTTAATCCCAGCACTTGGGAGGCAGAGGCAGGCGGATCTTTGTGAGTTCGAGGCCAGCCTGGTCTACAAAGTGAGTCCAGGACAGCCAAGGTTACACAGAGAAACCCTGTCTCGAAAAACCAAAAAAAAGAAAAAAAAAAAAAAAAAAAAAAAAAAAGTATATATATATATATTATATATAAAATCAGAAAAACCCTTAGGCAAGGATGTTAATTGGTGATATCAGATGAATGTGTGTGTGTGTGTGTCTGTGTGTCTCTTCCTAGCTCTATACATTCGAAGAGCCAGAAAGCTATAAGCACTCCTGGCAATGACCTAGAATTGTTTCTAGAACCTAAATGCCATTCCTCAATAAAAACAAACAGGCTTCATTGGAGAGATGGCCTCTTCTAAGACTAAGGCAGGGAAAGGAAGATGATCCTACAACATTCATATGTGTAGTAGGCAAGAAAGTGATCAAAGAATGAGGGGGCAAGCATCCAAAAGGGTGAAAGGACCTAGGACACGCTTTACAGGAATACCATGAGCTCAGAGAAGAAAGAAAGCAGCCTGTGCAAGATCACAATGCAAATAGTCGGTGGTAGCTAGTTACACTAGTAATTAAGTTATGCTTCCTTAAGATACAGGCACACATGCCTCTGCTTAGGTTCTGGGTAACCCTTGGTAGGAGAATAGATGAGGACCACCGGGGTCCCTATATCCCAAAGGTCTGGAACCCCTGACTACAATAACGGAAGATATCCAAGTGAGATGCGAACAGGCTCCAGACAGACCCTGGATCTCACCATCTGGCCTTTGACCTTGTGGCACCTTCTGACTGGGACACACTCTCTAGAGACAATTATTAGCTTGTGCTGGCCTCTGCTCAAAGGCCATCTTATCAGAGGGTCCTCAGCTAATATATACAACTAGATTAAGAAATAAAGATTAAGCAAATTTCTATAAGATTTAAGATTTTTCAAGTAAGGACATATGAAGAAGCATGCAGGATACAGGAACAGGGTTTCAGAGAAAGCAAACTATCAACATAATGAAAAGTGTTTCTTTTTTTTTTTTTTTTTTTTGGTTTTTCGAGACAGGGTTTCTCTGTGTAACAGCCCTGGCTGTCCTGGACTTGCTTTGTAGACCAGGCTGGCCTCGAACTCACAGAGATCCACCTGCCTCTGCCTCCCAAGTGCTGGGATTAAAGGCGTGAGCCACCACGCTCGGCGAAAAGTGTTTCTTTATCACTTCTTATTTCCTCCTGCCACATGGCACTGCTCCCTACTTCAACTGTATTTCATCAAATGAGCTCAGGAAGACAGAGAATTTAAAAGTGTAATCATCCCATTTGTTTCTGACTAGCAATCCTGGGAAAGGGGTTAAGACAAAAAAGGTCAAAACTCACTCACTGCAATGAGTTTTGGGAAAGACTTCTAGATTTTAACTTACAGCCTGATCAATTTATCAGACTCTTCCTGCCTTCCATGACTCTAAATATCTGATCCTAAATAGCAACAACATTAGAAGGCTGGAACAAATCACATGAAAAATAGGTCTGCACATCTGCACCAGTCTTAGTGCAGATCAGAAGGAGTTCCACGGCTGGCACAAACCATGAATGGACTGTAGGAAGGAAGTGGTGTATCACAGTGACTCAAGATATGAGCCATGGACTAAGACTGTCTCAGTTTGAGTATTTACCTCACCAATACTCTATAGGGTTCACAGACTATTCAATCTTTTCATGCTTCAGCTTCCTCATCTAAGATACGGGAAGAGTAGAATCTGTGTTTTAGGGTTATTTTGAAGAGTAGATAAGTTTACTAGAACAAATAATAGAGGTAAGCTTTTGGAAGAACATCTTATATTGTAACTTTCCATGTTACTTCTGCGTTTTTATTGCTATGATTTGACTGTTGGTTGGCTGGCTGACTGACACCTGTGTCCCTTTGCTTCTTATTATTACCAGTACTATTATGACAATTGCTACCACAGTTTAATCAAGTTTAATCTATGGGTGGTACAATTTGGCATTTGATTCAGGAAATAAGAGCAAAGCAAATTACAACACACATACACACTCACACTCAGAGGGTGAAAAACTAAAACTCTAAGGTGGTTCTTCAGTATCTCTCAAGTTTGTAAGAACCTGAAGGAAAGTTAGCAACAGACTAACAATTCATATCTCATTCCCAGAAAGAATCTGTGACCTGGACAAATTAACCTCAGAAGAAATAACATATTCTCTTCTTTCATCATTTATGCAACTTTATTAAAGTTTACTAATGCACTAAAAATTAAGCTAGACACCAGAAATATAAAATAAAATAATGTCTTTTAAAACTTTGTGGGGTTTCTAATGACCTTTTTGTTTGTTTCTCTTCTCTATTTCCTTCTTTTTTTTTTTTCTTTTTCTACTAGGGATCAAACCAGGGTCTTGTGCCCATTAGGCAAACCTGTTAACACTGAGATCCATTCTAAGCCCCAAAAATATCTGTATCAATAAAGTAGACAAAAGTTCTAATATCTGATAGATTACATGATTAATGCACATACAAGGTACATAAAAACATACAGGAGAAATATATGAGGAGGTCTGTGAAACAGGAAATAGTAGAAAGCTTTCACAGAGGTAGTGATTTTCAAACTGAGACTTAAAAGATACCAGCCAGTAAATAAGGGTAGGGAGAGTAAGTCAGCCAATGCACACAAAACAAAAAGACCCCTTCTGAAATTCATGGGTAAACAGCCACTGAGAAGTCCTGGAACAACTTCCATGTACACAGCTCTGATCTTCTCAACTAAAAAACAAACCTCATTAGTGGAGACAGGACCGACAGTTGCAATTAAGACCAGTACAGAGACAAATTTCTCACTTACAACACTGGGCAGCAGCAGTGGGCAATTGTTTCCTCTGGCTTTCTTCTTGACTAGAATACTAGAAGCAGAAAGGAAAAAAAAAAACACATAGTAAAAATTCCAAGTACAGAAGAAGGGGGAAAATCACAGCTACCTACTAAATATTCAGTGTGTGACCTGGGTCAATTTCTTACTGAACAGAAATAGAACTTCCCATTGCTACCCTCCCTGTCGGTTCCTGGGTGCTGGTTTAAAGCAGAACAGCAGAGGGACCATTATGACCAAGAGCACCCAAGTAGCTCCCTGGCTCTACCAGGCCTGGCTGTAGTGTTTAAAAGGGTTCTGTGTATGCCTGTGGTCAACACCTAAATACCACAAACCAAATGATAAAACTGAAGACCTCTATCAGGCTGTCTGCTTATCTCTGAGAAGCAGTACTCTTCCTTTCAAATGCTTATGGATACTGAAACTGTCTATCTGGGAGTATACAACTGGACTTTCAAATATATCTGGTAATTCCGTCCCCACTCTAGCCTCTCCACGGCCACCCACCACCACCACAACAAATGTACAGGGTCCTGAAGCCATAAGAAAATAATATATAGAAGGAAACAGAATTAAGGAAAAGTTTTGAGAGTGGGCAGGAGTCAAAAAGGTATAAACTAACATATGCATATAGCTTAGAAAGATAGTTTGATTTGAGCCCAGTGGAGGACAAGATATAACTTAAACCAACAAATATAAGATCTGTGCCAACCAGGCAAGGTGGCGCATGCTTAGAATGAGCTCAAAGTAATCCTGAGCTACATGAAGCGTCAGAAGCAACCATGCGCTACATGAAAAGGTAATCTGAACTTCACATGCTAATTTTGCCACTCATTAATAAGCTATGAGGTTCTGGGTGAGCTAGAGCTAAACTGCCAATGAACCAGTCATCCAATAAATATTGACTTAGCACTATGTGCAAAGGCTTGTTGGGAAAACAGAACTTAATTCATAGTAAGAAGTCTGAAGCCTATACTAGGTATTGGGAGTCCATGTAGCTTTAAACACAGATAAATATGATTTGATTACTGTGGTGGTTGAATAACTGTCTCCCATAGCATCAGGCATTTGAATACTTGGTGCCCAGTTGATGGAACTGTTTGGGTAGGTATAAGAGGTGTGGCCTTGCTGGAAGGAGGATGTCATGGCGAATGGGCTTTGAGGTTTTAAAAGCCATAAGTCATTCCCAGTTAGTGTGCTCACTCTCACTCTCTCTCCCCTACCCTCTCTGCTTGTGACTTGAGATTTGAGTTCTCAGCTGTTTCTGTCATTCTGCCTGCTGCCCCAATTCCATGCTACAATGAACCCTTACCCCTCTAGAAGAATAAGTTCAAATAAACTTTTTCTCCCCTAAATTGCCTTGGTCATGGTCACAGTATTTAATCACAGCAACAGAAAAGTAACTTATGTAATTATACTTTTAAAAGACTATACAGGGCTAGAGAGGTCTCAGTGATTAAGAACACTAGCTGTTCTTCCAGAGAACCCAGGTTGATTTTCCAAAACCCATATGGTACCTCACAACCATCAATAACTCCAGTTCTAGAGGAACCAAAGTCCTCTTCTTGGCTCCTTGGGCACCAGGCACGTAAGTGGTACACAGACATAAAAAATTTCTTAATTAAAAAATAAAAAAGACTATGCCAGCTGTTACAGAGAGGAACTGTAGGGGAGGAGGATGGGGTTGTCTATTAAGAAAATCCAGACAAAAGCTGATGACTTATCCATAAGTAAGAACATCAGTGACAAAGAATATTTTGAGTAGTTGGATCCAAAACAATTTTTGTATATAACATATTACACAAACAGTAAACCATATACAAATATAAGAATAGTGATAGTAATACTTCCAGTGGGAGGTATCAAAAGTCAGGTATAATGTACACAGTAGGTGCATTATTAAAGCTGACAACCACAAAACTGTTCAGCACTCCAAGGCTGACCACTCACTCCAAAGTGACAGATAACTTGGCTATTAGTAATAACCATTACAAATAATGAGAGGTGTTTTTTCTTTTCATTTCATGCATATAGTGTATTACCTGTATGTATATCTGTGTGCCACACACATGCATGGTACCTGCAGAGACCATAAGAGGGCATCAGATCTCCTGGAACCAGAGTTACAGGTAGTTATGAGCCACCATGTGGGTGCTAGGAACTGAACCCAGGGCCTCTGGAAGAGCAGCCAGAATTCTTGACTGTTGAGCCATCCCTCCCATATGCCTTCAATAATGATAGTTTTACAGGCAGGACACAGGTGAAACACTAATAAATCCAAAGATCGATCAAATATTAAAGTGGAAGAATTCACATGTCAGAGATCAGAGTAGATATTTTTTAAGAAGCTACATTTACTCAGTTTTGTTTTAGGTCCAAAATAAAAAGTTAAAGTCCAGGAAACTACAGAAAAATTAATAAAATTAAGATTGTTTAAAAAAGGATAGATGAGGGCTGGAGAGATGGCTCAGCAGCTAAGAGCATGTGTTGCTCTTGCAGAAGATCAGGGTCCAATCTCTAGCACCTACAAGGTGACTCACAACCATCCATAACACCAGTTCTAGGATATCTGATGCCTTTTCTGACTTCCATGGATACCAGGTATGTTCACAGTGCACATACATACACAAAGACAAAATGTTCCTACACATAAAAGAAAATACATATGAAAAAAAAATAAGGCTGGCAATAGTGGCACGTGCCTTTAATCCCAGCACTTGGGGAGCAGGGGCAGGTGGATCTTTGTGAGTTCAAGACCAGCATAGTCTAAAGAGTGAGTTCCAGAACAGTCAGGGTTACACAGAGAAATCCTGTCTCAAAAAACAAACAAAAAATAAAAATAAAATAAAATAAAAAAGAATTTAAAAAAACCAGATTATTCTGGCTGGGCATGGTGGTGTACACCTTTTTTTTTTTTAAAGACTCATTTATTTGTTATGTTTACAGTGTACTATCTGCATGTATACCTACAGGCCAGAAGAGTGTACCAGATCTAATTATAGATGGTTATGAGCCACCATGTGGTTGCTGGGAATTGAACTCAGGACCTCTGGAAAAGCAGTCAGTGCTCTTAACCTCTGAGCCATCTCTCCAGCCCTCAGTAGTGTACACCTTTAATCCTAGCACTCAGGAGGTAGGACAGGAGGATTTCTGTGAGTTTTAGGCCAGCCTGGTCTACAAAGCATGTTTCAGGACAGCCAAGACAACACAAAGAAACTCTCTTTTCTTCTTTCTTCTTCTTTTTCTTTTTTTCTTTTCTTTTTTTTTTTTTTTGAGAAACCCTATCTCAAAAACAAACAAACAAAAAAAACAGAATCCAGATTATTCTGTATAATTAAAATTTAAATTTAAAATTTATACCTCAGCAAGATGGCTCAGTGGGTAAACACACCTGTGTCCAGTCTGAGATTAACACACACCTCACCCCACCCACAATGCACATGGTAGAAGAATGATTGTGAGCTCTTAGCTACTGCTCCAGTGCCATGCCTTCCTGTAGCCACCACACTCCCCACCATGATAAGCAGAGACTAACTCTCTACAACTGTAATTAAGTACCCAATTAAATCCTTGCTCCTGGGGACTGGAGAGATGGCTTAGTGGTTAAGGGCACTGCCTGCTCTTCCAAAGGACCTGGGTTCAAATCCCAGCACCCACATGGCAGTTCGATAGTGCCTGTAATGGCTGGGTATAGTAGCATATACCTGGTCTACAGAGTGAGTTCCAAGATAGCCAGGGCTACATAGAGAAATCCTGCTCAAAAAATAAAAAGATAGGTCCTTGCTCCTGGTGTCTCTTCACAGCAATAGAACAGTAACTAAGACACTAATGAAGAGCCCAAGCCTGTAATTCTAGCACTTGGGATGCTGATACAGAAGACTTCATTAAATTCAAGGCCACCCAGAGCCACAGAGTGAGATCCTGCCTCAAACTGAAAGAGTAGAGACCCTCATCCTGGCTTTTTTACCCACCCCTTCAGCTACTACAAGCTCATAAAAGAACAAAGCAGCAATGTCAGTCTGAGAACAAAACCACACAGCTCTCCTCTCTGGAGACCTTGAGCTCAAGGAGACAGGGACCATCTGTGCAAACCACAGATAACTGGGACCTTCAAGGGAGAATGGCTCAGTATTTGTACATTCCAACCCTATGACCACAGCCCAGCCCTAGGTGCAACCCCTCCTTCTGTACAGCACCAGATGTGCCTCTGGTCTGCTTATGACTTGGCCACTTGGCCCAGACCAATCTATCTAAAGGTCAGCTATGCTCAGCCAGCTGTATAATGCCAAGCCTTGAAAGCCTCCCCACCTCCCCTGCTTGCTCTATTAGCTTTTAAAAACCTTAAATTCAGGCTGGAGAGATGGCTCAGCGGTTAAGAGCACTCATTGACTGTTCTTCAAGAGGTCATGAATTCAATTCCCAGCAACCACATGGTGGCTCACAACCATCCACAATGAAATCTGGTGCCATCTTCTGGCCTGCAGATATACCTGCAGACAAAACACTCTATACATAATAAATAAATATATCTTAAAAAAAAAAAAAAAGAAAAGAAAACCCTAAATTCTTGGGGCTCTGGGCCGTTCATTGTCCCCATTGCAAGGAGAAAGTGTTTGGACCCTGTCTAAACTTGTACCCCCCTCACTAAAGGTCCTTTTGCTTTTGCATCAACTTGGACTCCTGGCTATCTTCTTATGGTTTAAAGAACTGGCATAACAAAATAAACAAAGGCTTATGAAGCATTCCCCTACTGTCAGGAAAGAGACAAGACTCATTCCCACTCATCCACTGGACAGTGGATTCAGGGTACTACCCACAACAAACACCAAAATTCAGATGCTTAAGACCTTTTTCTAAACTGTTGTAATATTTACATATAACTTACACACTCTTGTGTATATTTCAAATATATATTACCTGGGCATGGTGGTGCAGGCCTGTACTCTCTCAATACTTTGGAGGTAGACACAGGAGTTCCATACCAATCTTAGTTATAAGAAAGTTCAAGGCTAGGGTGGGCTACAATAGATTGTCTCTCATACATAGAAAAAAAGAAAACAAAATAAATTTCTAATTACTAAAATAGATTAATTTTCTAAATGCTGTATATATCAATGCAGACAAACTTTTTTCAAACAGTTTTCAACACAAGGTGGGCTATATTTGGGGATGCAAAGCTCACCTATACAGAGGGACGACTTATACTGTTGTTGAACCAATCCTCCAAGACTGAAACATTCCATGCTTCAGTGAAGCTCCTTAAGCAGGAAGGTAAACAACTCAAAATAGCTTCAGGAAGTCACTGAAACTGACCAGAAGTCACTAGGTCCCTTCCTGCCAGAGTAAACAATAAAAGCTAAGAGTCCCTCTCAAATGGAGGGATGCTAAACTGCAAAGACCCTCAGAGGAGAAAAGCTGCAAAGAAGACTCTCAGACCAGGCCAGCTGCCAAAAAGCAGCAGAAACCAGCTGAGCTGCCTACAAGAGGCTCAGACCAACAGAAACACCTACAGAGGATTCTCTCCAACCTGTTGAGCTGCCTACAGGTTGTGCAGTGTACTACAGGTTCTAAGCTTTTATGAGTTGCCAACGCATAATGGAGTGGGCTTGGTGATACAGCTGTCTTTTGAGTCATTTCTGCTCCTGGAAGTAACTCTTCACCCATAGTCCTGTAAGTAACCCCAATAAAACTCATTGGTAAACCAAGTTAGACTCTGGTAGTATCCATACTTTGGTCTATCATGGGATCCCTATCTGGGGTGTGTGTTATGTTGTGAAACCAGAACAGGAGCCACATTATCATACATTGTTATTAAGTCTCTGAACCTTACAAGAGTTTGTTTCATAAGCCTAATGTATCCTGCAAACCATGTTTTTCAACCTATGCTGAACTTGTAACCCCACGACGCACAGCCATCCGTTCCTTGCTAAGCACCTGTAAGACTCTGCTTCCCATGATGCACTCTTGCACTTATCTACCCCACAGGCAGCCTGGAGCCCTGAGTCCACACTCCTCTGTCCAGGTGCCAACAGCCAATCATCTCAACAGCTGTTTTCTATCAACCTAACCACCATAAAAGGGACCCCAAAAGCCAGTGAGGGGCTGCTCCTTGAAATCCTGTCTGGAGAAGCAGTCGTCTGGCCAGTCCCTTGTGCACTTCTAAATACAGCTCGCTTTGTTTGTTTTGTTTTTTGTTTTAGGTTTTTCAAGCAGGGTTTCTCTGTGTAACAACCCTGGCTGTCCTAGAACTCACTCTGTAGACCAGGCTGGCCTTGAATTCACAGAGATCCACCTGGCTCTGCCTCCTGAGTGCTGGGATTAAAGGGCTGCACCACCACCACCAACACCACCATACCCGGCCTACAGCTCCCTTTTTAATCAGACATTGTGGGGATTTCGGCTGACAGAGTGGAAGTGTGGTGTTGCTGAAAGGCCCCTGAGGTGGGTGCTAGAATAACAGACTCCCCTGTTTGGTGGAACTCCCTCTTTCCCCTGATTTAGGAATCCTAGATTCCTTGAGATATATCACTCCACCTAATAATCTTCTCCTGACTTTCGCTTTCAGCCAATGACATACAGTCTAGGCCTCTAGCCTCCCTGGAGTTTTCCCCACTCTCACTGCCCATGAATTAATTAGGCATTCCATTTTCTCTCTTCTGATTGGATAATATCCAGGAATCAGATATATCCATTTCCCAAAGCCCTCCCCACTACCGAAAGGTACATAATACTGACTCACAGGGTAAACTTCCCTTTTTTTTTCCTGCCCCTAGATGAATGTCTTGAGTTTGCTTATTTTGGGGGGAGCGCTCTTCCTTCCAAGAAGGATCCACTGCCACCATTTGCCTGGCTGGTCAGATTCTCACAGGCCTCAGGCTCCTGCCTGGACACTGCCTAGCTAGGTCTCCTACTGCCAGCAGCCAGGGCTTGTCTCTGCCCTGTTGCTGCCTCCCGTGGCCTAGCCAGGCTCACTTTTGGATTTGGCCACCCCATGGCCTCTGATGGGCCTCAGCCAGGGCTCTACTGTTCCCTGAACACCAGCTCCCACCTGGCTGTCTCAGCCTGTCGGGCTAGGTCTGTTCTCGGGGTGCATGTTCCCGAACAGAGGTGCTAACTTTCTGCCACTTCTCTCACACCACCCACTTGACTACCTGCGCCCAGCTCCAGGACAGATCTCCCACCTAGCCCACTACCTGAGTTGCTACCCCTTTTCTGCCCTCCCTGGATTAGCCCAGGGCCCTTTTGAATCTACAAGTCATGGAAATGGGTTTTTCTCAGGTCTAACAGTGTCTCCTCAGGAAATGTTTTGTCACGCATAACTGAATATCATACAAAATGAATTTTAAAAAATAGGGTGAGGCTGGAGAGATGGCTCAGAGGTTAAGAACACTAGCTGTTCTTCTGAAGGTCCTGAGTTCAATACCCAGTAACCACATGGTGGCTCATGGCCATCTATGATGAGATCTGGTGCCCTCTTCTGGAGTTCAGGTGTACATGCAATCAGAATACTGTATACACAATAAATAGATAAATAAATAAATAAATAAATAAATAAATCTTAAAAGGGGGGGGGGTCTAATGTATCCCAGGTTGACCTTGAACTCTATATAAATAAGAACAACCTTGAAATACAGATCTTGCCCTTACCTTCCAAGTACAAAGATTTCAGGAATGCGCTACCTACCATGGCCAGCTAAGGCATTGAATATTTTTAAGGGGTTATTAAAAAAAAAAAGCTAAGAAATACCTAAGGAAATATAGCAACTAAAAAAGGAGACTGGATGGGACCCTAGGAGAAACAAACAAACAAAAACTGGTGTCCTGTTGATTACAAAAATATACAAACCCATTTCTCAAGGGCAATAAGATCTTTTTTCTTTGATGTTAGTGCACCAGAATCCTCATAATGTCAGTATTGGAAAGACTGAGGCAGGAGGATCATGAGTTCAAGGAAAGCCAGGGCTATATAAGGAGATCTTATTTCAAAAATAAATTCCCAAGCTCATTATTAAACTTGGAAACAATTTGTGTTCCTAATAGCTAGCTCAACATATCCTAAAGTAAATACGCATTCTCTTTTCTTTACAGTGCAAATAAAAAAAAATAACAGGTCCATTCCTGATGCCTCAGATGGACCTAACTGTCTTCTCTTTTACACACCAAACTCATAGCTAGAGATAAGTCGTGACAGCAGAACCAAGCAGAGCAACAGTCTAAACATTCCTAAAAAGTGCACACAGTTAAGAGTAATATCCAAAATCCAGCAGAAACAGAAGAAACCCCTTCTGCTCATCTGTATAACAAAGAGCTGTTATCAGCTCTTTCTCAGCCATCCAGAGACAGCCTACCACCACCATCTGAGCAACAGTGGGAGAAATAGGAAAAGTGGGAGATGGACCTTTCCACTGAAGTTTCAGAAAATCTTCTCCCAGCCCTATTCATTATAGCTGGGCACAGTGACGCATGCCAGTAGTCCTAGCCCTCAGAGAGTTGTAGCAGTAGGATATCGAGTTCAAGACCAGTCAAAGCCACAAAGCAAGACTTTGTCTCAAAATATTATAATAATAATAATAACAATAAACAACAACATTATTACAGACTGAGGATGTAGCTCATTGGTAAAGCACATGTCTAGGACATGTAAAGCCATGGATTTGATTCTCTTACCACAATTTTAATTCCACGGATAACATGCTCTTGGCCTCCTCCCTGGACAATCTATAATGGATCAGAGATTTTCCCCATCTCTCAAGATTGCAAATAAAGCAGCTCCTACCTCATTATCATCTGCCGAGGCATTGATCTGTTCTAATTTGTAGGTCCAATATCTGGCTTCCTCCTCGGGGATGTCTACCATAAATTAAAAAAACACACACACATGATATTAGCTGGTAATAGATTAGTCATCAGCAAATAATACTTCATTGAGACAAATGGACATAGGTAGAAAGGTGGAAGTGACAGATGAATTTTCACTGTGACTCAATTGTTCCCATGAACATTACTGACTTTTTTTGGAAAGACAATGTAATAAACTGCTATTCCTGATTCTGTTTTTGGAGGTGATGAAACTAAAGCTCTGACAGGATATATATTCTAGCTATGGCTGAGTTCCTCCACAGATAAGCCATGATTCCAAAATTACACTTTATGTAACCATGCTACCTTATACTCAGCAAGACCAAAACACTCCGGAGGATTAGATTAGAAGAAAAGCTAAACCTTGTGATATAAAGATACTTAAAATTTATACTTTGCTTTCAAAAAATTAAAAATACAGCTAAGCTTAGTGGTGTGCACTTATAATTTCAGTATACAGCAAGCTAAAGCAGTTCGTAAATACACATATAAATACACACACGTAGAGTTAACATGTGGGAATATAGTCAAAAGAACTAAAAGTAGAATGTCAAAGGAATATTTGTACATCCAAGCTCATAACAGCATTTATTCACACTAGCCAAGAATTAAAGTAACCCATGTACATAAACAGATGAAAAAAATAAACAAAATGACTTATATATACACAATGGAACATTATTCATCCTTTAAAAGGGAAGATTCCCAAGCTAGTTCTTAGCTCAGTTACAAAATACAAGGGACAGGGAAGGGCGGAAGGCTGAGACAGGAGGAGCACAGTGAGTATGAAGCCAGCTGTAAATTTAAGGCCAATTTGACTACAAAAGAGGCTCTGTCTCAAAACACAAAATAAACCTCCAAAACCATAACCATTTGTGTTTTAAGAATATGGGGCCAAGATTATAGCACATACCTATAAAACTTGCCCTTTGCACACTTACATGGGAGGATCACAAGTCTGAGACCAATTTGTGCTACATAGTGAAAGTTTGGACCAGTCTGAGCTACATTAGCCAGACCTGTTTCAAAAAAAAAAATTAAAAATAAAAGAGTTGGAACTGGGTGATAGTGGTGTACACCTTTAATCCCAGCACCCAAGAGGCAAGGCAGGTGTATCTCTGTGAGTTTGAGGCCTGCCGGGTCTACAGAGTGAGTTCCAGGACAGCCAGGGGTACATAGAGAAATCCTGTCTCACAAAACCAGATAAACAGATAAACAGATAAATATTTTTGGTTGTGAGCCTAGCCTTTAACGGCTGAGCCACCTCTCCATCCCTAGATAAATAGATAGATAGATAGATAAATAAATAAATAGAAAGAGTCAGATGGGGCAGATATATGCTTATAGACTGACAAGGAAGCACTAGAAATATACACAAGGAAATGTTAATACAGTTGGCTGAAGGAGTAGACTTTTATATAGCCTACAAGGAAGTGAACTGGCTTGGGAAAGGGACAATTTTTACTGGACAACTTCTTAAAGCATTACAGTTATATGCCACATAACACTTCAGTCAAGAACAAAGCTAGGCGTGGTAGCACAAACCTGCAATTCCAGTACTTTGGGGACAGAGACAGAAAGATACTATTTCTCAACCAGCCTGGGGTACACAAGATCTTATCTCAGAAATAAGAAGAAAGAAAGAAAAGCAGGCTGCATGCATGTTGTTGGCCTCCTAGGATTCCTATTGAGTTAGTTACAAATTCATTTCACTCATGTGATGCCATAAGGAAAGTGCTATGAGTAAACCTGCTGTGCTTTAAAAAGGCATGCAATGGATTGATGGAGCAAATCACAATGTTTCTTATATACCTATACTTATAAAACTGTACATTTTAGCTGGGCATGGTGAAGCACACCTTTAATCTCAGCACTCGGAAGGCACAGGCAGGTGAATCTCTGTGAGTTCAAGGCCAGATTGGTCTACAAAGTGAGTTCCAGGACAGCCAGGGATACACAGAGAACCCTGTCTCAAAAAACAAAATAAACAACAACAACAACAAAAAAAAAAAAAACCTGCACACTTCACCGATATATGAGTACACTTCTTCAGCCCATCCCCTTATCCCAACCCCAACACCAGAGACATTCCCTGGGAATCTGCAGGCCACTCTAGCCAGGGAGGCAGGGAGGCTAACTGTAAATCTTTACCTTACCCTCCTGTCATCCAAATCAATCTCACCCCCAGTTCTGTAGTAGGCCTCCCCTCCCTCCCTGCCCCCTTTCCAGAGGATCACATAAATCTTCTCCTCCAACCTTCCTTTCCACAACTCATCCATACCATTATTCCAGCTCCCAACAGCAACAGACACTCCCTGGAACCGCCAGTGAAGCAGGTAGGCAAGCTTTAGATTGTCATGTCCCCCCTCTCCTCCATGTGCAGTCCCCTGGTCAAATCCCCAGTTCTGTAGACTACTTGTTGTGGCCTCTCCTCACTCTCTGCCCCCATTCCCAGGGGACTAAGCAGACCCTGGTAGAATACCCTGCCTTCCTTCCTCCTGTGGACCCCTCAGCCACCACCCCCCAGTCCATCCCCATTCCTAAGTGTCAGCTCCCAATATCTAGAAACCCATTTTACCCAGAGCCTGCAGTGGCCATACCCATCCCAGAAGTTCCCTACCATGCAACACACCTTCCTAAGAACCAGAGAGAATAACAGAAACCAAGGAACAAAAGACTCACTCAACGAAGACAAGACCAGGTATCAACAACTAGAATTACAATCATTCCACACCCAGATGTCTAGATACAGGCATAAAAACACAACCAATAACAGCCAAGACAATATGTCTCCACTAGAGCTCAGCAGCCCTACCACAGTAGGCCCTGAGAATTGCAACATAGCTGAAGCACAAAACAAAGATCTTAAAATGGCCTTTATCAGCATGATAGTAATCCTTAAAAAGGAAATAAATTCCCTAAAGAAATCTATGAAAACACAAACAAACAATGGAAGGAAATGAATAAAACAGTTCAAGACCTGAAAGTGGAAATAAAATTAATAAAGAAAATCCAAACTGAGGGAAACCTGGAAATGAACATTATACAAACTCAAACAGGAACCTCAGAGGCAAGCCTCACCAACAGAATATAAGAGATTAAGAGATCGAAGAGAGACTCTCAGGCATGAAACACAGGACAGAAGAAATGGCTACCTCAATCAAAGAAAATGTTAAATCTAAAAAAACAAAACAAAAACAAAAAGTAAACCTGGAACACTATGAAAAGACCAAATCTAAGAATGGGAAAAGAGGAGGGAGAGAAACCCAGGTCAAAGGCACAGAAAATATTCTCAACAAAATCATACCAAAAAAAAAAAAAATTCCTATCCTAAAGAAGGAGATGCCTATCAAGGTACAAGAATATATAAGGTCAGGATGCCTCATGCCTTTAATCCCAGAACTCAGGAGGTAGAAGCAGGTGGATCTCTGTGAGTTCAAGGCCAGCGTAGTCTACATAGTGAGTTCAAGGACAGCCAGAGCTACATAGTGAGACTGTCTCAAAAAACAAAAGCATTTAAAAATGAAAAGAAACATACAGAACCCCAAATAATCTGGACCAAAAAAATTGACTTGGCATCTAATATTCAAAACAGTAAACATACAGAACAACAAAAGAGTATTAAAAGCTGCAAAGGAAAAAGACCAAGTAACATATAAGGGCAGACTTAATAGAATAATACCTGATTTTTTTGGTTTTGGTTTTGGTTTTTTGGTTTTTTGAGACAGGGTTTCTCTGTGTATCCCTGGCTATTCTGGACTCACTTTGTAGACGAGGCTGGCCTCGAACTCACAAACATCCCCCACCTCTGCCTTCCTAGTGCTGGGATTAAAGGTGTGTGTCACCATCATGCCCAGCAAACCTGACTTCTTACTAGAGACTCTAAAAGCCAGAAGGGCCTGGACAGATGTGCTGCAAACTCCAAGAGACCACAGATACCATCCCAGATTACTACACCCAACAAAATTTTCAATCACAATAGATGGAGAACAAAAAGCATTCCATGATAAAACCTATTTAAGCAGTATTGATCTACAAATCATCCCCAGAGAAGGTGCAATAAGGAAAACTCCAGTCTAAAGAGTTTAACTATACCATAGAAAACACAAGAATAAATAATCCCAGACCAGCAAATCAAATGAGGGGAAACACACATACCACTACCACCACCACAACAACAAAAACAACAGGAATCAACAAAAACTGTTCATTGATACCTCTCAACATCAATGATCTCAATTCCCCCAATAAAAAGAACAGACTAACAGAATGAATGTGAAAACAGGATCCATCCTTCTGCTGCATCCAAGACACATACCTTAACATCAAGGATAGACATCACCTCAGGGTAAAAGGTTGGAAAAAGATATTCCAAACAAGTAGACCTAAGAAACAAACTGGTATAGCCATTTTAATTTCTGACAAAATAGACTGCAAACCAAAATTAATCAATAGAAACATGAAAAGACACTACATACTCAAAGGAAATTTTCACCAAGACAATATTGCAATTCTTAACATCTATGCATCAAATACAAGGGCACCCAAGTTCATAAAAGAAACACTAATACAGCTTAAATTACATATAACTAGACCACAACTGAGGATGCCTTTACTTATTAAGAAAAGAGTTTACTGTAAATATCTTCAGTTACAGCAGAAGCAGCTTCACATATTTCATGGCACTTGCTCTCACTACCTCTCCTCCCCGCACTTCCTTGGTGTGTGTGTGTGTGTGTGTGTGTGTGTGTGTGTGTGTGTGTGTGTG
>CAJQZJ010032188.1:19462945-19479457 GCA_907164525.1 Lophiomys imhausi
AGTATGAAAGCTGAGTTAGATATAGAACTTTAAACTCATGGAGATGGCTAGATAGTAGAATGTTAAAGTCAGGTGCCAAATACATATGGACTGGACATTGGGAATGTATGCTAAGCCATATAACTCTTATAATTGTGGCCTATTTATTTCTGTTGTTTTGTATTGTATTTATAGTTATAAGAAAAAGAACCATTTTTTGGACTGAAAGGGAGAGCTGTTGGGGGGGAAAAAGAAATACCTTAAACTAAAAAAAAAAAAAGAAGGGAAGAGGATGGGGGGTTGAGGGGGAGGAGGGTGGAAGGGTGGGACTGGAGGGAGGAGTAGTGAGGGGATTGTGATTGAGATGTAACTTGAAGAAATAAAAAATAAATTATTTAAAAAAAAAAGAAGTGAAGCTGAGCTAAAATAAAGCTTGATGTTTTAAAAAAAAAGAATGGAAGCTAGGGTTTGGGGGGAAACAGGGTGCTAGGGATAGAACACAAGAACTCTTAACATACTAAACAAGTACATTACCAATTGAGCTATATCCTGTGCCCTAAAAAGTTAAATGCATTTATTATTGCACGTGAATTCTGACCTGTGAGGAAATCTGAGCAGGTGGTACTCTCTACTCACTAGGTTACCTCAGGGTTACTCATATTCATCATTCTTCTCCAAGAATAAATTGTGAATCAATGAAAGAAAAAACTGTGATGCGGTTCACCTACCACTTACAAGCCTCACTTGCTGCTCTAACTTTACAAACTGAAAAAAAAAAATACATAGCACTGTTGGCACATTAATATGTCATTGGCACACACAGACTCGTCAAACGTTTCATCAGCTATCACTGACTTACGACTGTAGAATGTGTAAACAAACAGTTCGGCAAGGTGCTTACAACATGAAGTCTTGTTCCCAGGAAGGCTGATCACCACGAACCGTCACAGTTGTACTCTTCACATTCTGGACTTTCAGGGTCACGTATGTGTTAAATTTATCTTTGAAAAATTGCAAGACAGAGATGTTAATAGTATTCAGATTATTACTCAATTTCATAAAGCCCTTAAAGTTAAGTAATATCAGAGGCTGGAGAGATAGCTCAGTATCAAGAACAGTGACTGCTCTTCAAAAGGAAGAGTTCCAGGGGATCCAACTCTCTTCTTGCTTCCATGAGCACCAGACACAGTTGGGGCACAAAGACTACAGGCAAAACACCCATACATATAAAACTTTAAAAAGAGGGCTGGAATTAAGTAATGTCAAATTGAAGTATTACATATGCAATTAAAACTGAAGCTATATGTTGTACAACTTAAGGCACAGCAGAACTGCAAAAAGTGGTAAAACTATACACTAATTTCCTACTTTAAATTTTAAGACACATATTTTTAGGGAAGATATGGCAATGAATATCCATAATCCCAAGACCCATTCAGGAGGCAGAGGTGAATCAGGAGTTTAAGGCCAACCTCAGCTACATAGCAAGTTCAAGGCCACCGCTGGCTGTCCTAGAACTAGATATTTAGATCATACTGACCTTGAACTCAGATTCTCCCACCTCTGCCTCCGAGTGGTGGGATTAAAGATGTGCACCACCACAACTGGCCAATTAATTTTGTTTAAAGCTCATACAGTTTTTTATCTCAGTATAATCTAGTAAAATATCATTCCAGTCTAGGATGGTGGCTCATATTTGTAATAACAGCACTTAGGAGGCTAAGGCAGAATTACTGAAAAATAAAATCCATCCTAGGCCACACAGTAGCTTTCAGGTCAGCCTCTGCTACAGAGTGGCATTCTCTTCAATAAACAAATAAATAAGTAGGAATTTACAAAGCACTTGTTTAGGATGTGTAAGATTTGATATGCAGCACTACATACCTGAAATGGTGGTACATCTGGGGGAAACACGGTGACCTGAAGTTCAAAATCATTCTTAGCTATATAACAACTTCAAGGTCACCCTGGGCTATGTGAGGCCAATCTCAAAAGAAATTTTAAAATTAAAAATAAATTTAAAGGTCAGCAAGATGACTTGGTAGGTAAGGGTGCCTGCCACCAAGACTGGCAACCTCAATCCTAAATTTGATTCCTAGAATCCATATGGGCAAAGGTCAGAACTGACTTCCAAAATGTATCCTTTAACTTCTACACACATGCTATGGCATGAGAATGCATGGGCACACACACACACACAGAAAAAATGAAATTAATAAAAAAAAAGTAAAGTGTATATCTCTGTAGTAGGGGGTATGCGCTTAGCACAAACAAAATCCAGAAAACCAATCGCCAACACCAAAGCATCATTTTTCATTTAAAAGTTTTTAAATTAATAACCACTTTCAGCAATACGAAATACTTTAAAAATACACAGCTGTGACACATAGATTATATTTTTAGACTCTAGCATAAATACATTTACAAAACTGGGCAATCATACATACACAGTCACATTCACTGTTTATAACAGCAAGACACTGAAAGCAACAACATTTACTGACAGGGACCTTGGATACAAATCTACACAGCACCTTAAAAAATGCCTGACACAAATACAAAAGAATTTCATGATGCATCACTGAGGCAGGTAAACAAGTTGGACACAGATATGCATGTCATCCATTTATGTCTACAAGAATGCACAGAAAAAAATCTGGAAAAGTATATAAAAAAAACTTCTAATAATTTATGGGTTGGCAAGAGAGAAAGAACAGACTCTTCATTGATACAGATTAAAATGCAGGTAAACAGAAGACATTTTACACCAGTAAAATAATAATTTCATGAATTAACTTAGTAAATTAAATCAATGAAGTTAAGTAGGTAAACTAAATGCAATCATTGCCTTTTCTTCTTTCTGAGATAGTCTCTTTATGTAGCCCAGGCTGACTTAGACAAGTAATCCTCCTGCACCAGCCTCCAAGGTACTAGAATTATAAACTGTGTCCCCATGGCCAGCTTATAACTAATGGTTCTGTTTTAGGTTCCTTCTGAGGGCCAGTGGGATGACTTGGCAGGTAGAGGTTCCTGACATGAAGCCCACACAAGCTGGGTTCACTCTCTGGAAACCACATGGTAGAAGAAGAGAAGGGACGCTCCCAAGGTGAATCTCCTCAGGACATCAGAGTTGCATAGCAAGTGCTTTATAGTTGAGTAATCCTGTGCCTATGCATTTTTTTTTTTTTAAGATTGCTCTAAGGGAGACAGAGGGATGGTTCAGTGGTTGAGAGCACTTGCTGTTTTTGCAGAGGGCCTGGGTTCAGCTCCCAGCACTCACATGGGCAGCTGTAACTACAATTCCAGGGGAAATGATACCCTCTTCTGGTCTCCTTGGGGTCCTGCACAAACATACCTTCACACACACACACACACACACACACACACACACACAAAATTTTCTTTTTGCTTTGTTTTATTTTATTTTTTATTTTTGTTAAGATTTAGTTATTTAACATATATGAGAGCTCTATCTGCATGTTCCCCTGCATGCCAGAAGAGGGCATCAGATTCCAGCATAGATGGTTGTGAGCCACATGTGGTTGCTGGGAATTGAACTCTGGACCTCTGGAAGAGCAGACAGTGCTACTCACAGAGATCCGCCTGCCTCTGCCTTCCGAGTGCTGGGATTAGTGCTGGGATTAGAGGCGTGCGCCACCACTCCTGGCTTGTTTTATTTTTTGAGACAGGGTTTCTCTGTGTATCGCTGGCTATCCTAGAACTTGCTTTGAAGACCAAGCTAGCCTTGAACTCAGAGATCTGCCTGCCTCTGCCTTCATAGAACTGGGATTAAAGGTGTGCACCACCACATCCAGTTTTTTCCGTTTTTTCTTTTGAAAATAATTTTTTAAAAGACTGCTTTAAATCACAGCAAGCATGAAGGTGAAAGGTAACAATAATGGAGGGCTAGACTTACCTGGTGAACCCTGGAATTTGGCTCTTTTAACTGCAAGAAAACAAAAGAAGTAAGATTAGGAAGTTAAGTCTAATTATTGGAAAAGAAACTGACTATCTGGTCAAACACCCTCAAAGGAATTCTACCTAATCTATCCAATGAAAACATGTCCGTCCTGCCTCCTGACAAGGTAGAGAAAGTCAGATGGCAGGTGAGCAGTTTTATGTTAGATGTCTTTCTCAAGTTTAAATTATAAATGTTCCTTATTTAAAATCAACCATCAGGCTGGAAGTAAGCACTTACCTTGCATGTATGAGGCCCTGAATTCTATCCTTAGCCAAACCAAAAAAAAAAAAAAAGGAAAGAAAAGAAAAAGAAAAAGTTTAAAAATAGAAAATGCCTCCAGTTCATTCTTGCCAAAACAAGAGTATAACTGGAAAATATAGACAAGAGCTTTTAAAACAAGAATAGGAAGTGACATCTGCAGACAAGCAGATATCAGGAGGGCTCCTGTCCATAACCACACAGAGCTGCTTCTAAAGCACAGGCAGGGAGCTGCACAAGAAAGAAGCCTACAATCATAACTGCATGTGCAGCTCCTGGGAAAAAAGCCAAGGACTACACACTGCTAGAGCTGGACTGCTGGCTCCAGTCTGGAAACCTAGCACTTGGGAGCCTGAGGCAGGAAAGCTGCTTCAAGTTCAAGGCCAGCCTGGGCTACAGAGTGAGAAACAGCAAAGTTAACCCATGAAGATTAAGGGCAAGTGCCATAGTGGAGAGGGAGGGCTGTAGCACAGTGCCTAGGAAGTATATATAAAGGTTTGATCTGCCTTTTTCTGTGCTCTATGAAAGCTCCCTTAACTGACATCTACGCCGCTTAGTGCTTCCAAGAGCTAAGTCACCAATTTCTTTTCACAAGGCCATCTCCATTTCAGTCAGTACTTTTTACTATGGAAATATATTTCTTTTTATTAATCCAAAGTATATCTTTTGTAGTCTCACATAAACTCAGACTCTCTTCCCAAATATTCTTTTTCACAAATACAGAGAAAGTAGAGCAGGGCATGTGTAGCATGCTTTTAATCCAGCACTTGGGAGACAGAAGCTAGTGAATGAGTACAAAGTCAGCTTGGTCTACACACAGAGCTCCAGAGGTATGTACTGAAACCCCGTCTTTAAAATTAAGAAGGGTGGGGTTGGGCTTGGTAGTGCTTGCTTGCAATCCTAGCACTGAAAAGTAGAGGAGGAAGAACAGGAGTTCAGACTTAGCCTCAGCTACATGAGACTCTCCCATAAACCCAGACAGGACCAATGAGACAGCTAAGTGAATAAAGGTGCTTGTGACCACTTGAGGCCCATATAGTAAAAAGAGAAAACCAACTCCTAAAAATCGTTTCCTAATCTACACACACACACACACACACACACACACACACACACCCCAAATAAATAAAAATGTAGTTCTATGTCATTCCAACTTTTTTTTTTCAGAGACAGGGTTTCTATGCATAACAGAGCCCTGGCTGTCCTGGACTCCCTTTGTAGACCAGGCTGGCCTCAAACTCACAGAGATCTACTGGCCTCTGCCTCCCAAGTGCTGGGATTAAAGGCATGCACCACCATGCCCCAAAAAATGTAGTTTTAAAAATCTTTAATATGCCGGGCGGTGGTGGCGCACGCCTTTAATCCCAGCACTTGGGAGGCAGAGGCAGGCGGATCTCTGTGAGTTCGAGGCCAGCCTGGTCTACAAAGCGAGTCCAGGACAGCCAGAGATATTCAGAGAAACCCTGTTTCGAAAAACCAAAAAAAAAAAAAAAATCTTTAATACCTGACCCTGAAAGGAATGAAAATTTTAGAGATCCCCTTGGCAGGCAGTGAAGCTAGGCCGGCTGGGTTCCAAGAACTTAGCTGATCATAAAAAGGGTGGAACCAAGAATGAAGGTCAATCGAGTCATGAGCCCCAGGTTCCAGGAACTGGCTGACCACAAAGTAGATTGCGAAATAAGATTAGGTTCATTCCTGAGAAAAGCAACTATAGGGTGTGTTTCCTGCTAATTAACTAAAGAATGAGTTGGTACTTTCCACTTGTAATTTCCCCCACCCCCTTAATCTGTGGTGCTCCCCTATAAAACCTTCTCCCTCAGGCAGCGGGGCGTTGCAGCTCCTCTACCCCTGTGTGGGATATGAGTTGCGCCCTCAGTGCACTGATGCCCCCCCCCGAAATAAACCTGTTGTGACTGCATCAAGATGGTCTCTTGCGAGTTTTTCGGTGGCCGCGATATCCTGAGCCTCAGTGAGGGACTTCCCTCCCCCGGGGTCTTTCAACCCTAGAGGCATTACAGAAGTGGCTGTGTGTCACATGTGCAGCAGTAAGTGGCAGAGAGGAGAGAGGCTGTGTCTACATTCAGTGTTCTGACCTATGAACTTTAGCAGCCTAACACTCCTGGGAAAAGGCAAACTGGAGACCACCACCAGTTTGGCCCTTGGGGCCTGGACAGGGAGTTAGTCTTTGACAATCACCAGGCCAGCACCAGGCAAGCACCAGATGGGCTCCCAGGGAAGGAAACAAGCCAGAGATCAGAAGAATCCTGCCTGGCCCTGGATGTGGGGAGTTGTGGGTGAACCAGATCTCAGAGTATGAGTGTGGAAGAGCCACCTTTGCCTCTTGTCTGCTTGGTGGTGGTGATGGCGAGGGAGAGATCCCTTCAACTCTCTTATGTCCTGGACACAGGTAGCGGGCAGGAGAGTTGGCCCTGATGAGGCCATGAGAGCAGGGTAGGTAGTCCAATTCCTTACCTGCTACAGCAGGCCCTGCACCTTACCTAGGTAGCATAGTAGAACTGGCCCTGAATGTTGGGGTTGCAGACCCAGAATCAGGGCTTTGAGTTGGCCCACACCAACATAAATCCTATGAATGAACTGCTGGAGTGCATCAAGAGGTCAGTTCTACAGAACAAAAAATACAGGATCTCCATGACACAGGACAATGACAGGATATGTGAGAGGAGTCCCAGTAAGGTTCTAGTATTGACAAAATAGCAGAAGCCAGAGGCCTTATACCAGACTAAGGGGTCATTATAATGAGCATTTGTAAGCAAAAAGGTATGGACAAAGGGGAATATTGTGGGACACACTGAGACACACTACAGCTTCAACAATGAGATTTTTTTTTTCTGTTGGGAGAGGTTTCAAGGGTGGAGGGTGGGTCTGAGGGAAGTTAGGAGATGAGAGGGAACCAGGTGAATGATGTGAAATTCACAAAATAAAAAAAATTTTTTTTGTTTTGTTTTTTGAGACAGGGTTTCTATGTGTACCTGGACTCACTTTGTAGATCAGGCTGGCCTTGAACTCACAGAGATCCGCCTGCCTCTGCCCCCCAAGTGCTGGGATTAAAGGCGTGCGTCACCATGCCCGTCTACAAAATTAAAAATTTAAAAATAAAAACAAAAAAATGTTTAATAAAAGCCAAGTGGTGGCACACACCTTTAATATCAGACTTGGGAGACAAAGGCAGGTGGATCTAAGTTCAAGGCCAGCCTGGTCTACAGAGTGAATTCCTGGATAGCCAGGGCTACACAGAGAAACCCTATTTCTAAAAACAAAACAATGTTTAATAAAATTAAAAATATTTCAAATTATCATTATACTATCAATACCTATAAAAATTAAAATAAACATAAATAAAAAACAACCAACAAAAATTTAAATATATTAAACATTTTAAAAATTAGCTGGGTGGGCTAGTTGATGCCTATAATCCTATAACTTGGTAGGAATCAACAGGAGGATCTAAGTAAATTGGAGGTCAGCCTGGATTACATAATAACTTCTAAATATTAGGTCAGCAAGAACTAACGAGTAAGATCCTGTCTCAAAAAGGGGTCTAAAGATATGGCTCATCAGGTGACAGCACTTACTGCAGAGGACCTGGATTCAGTTCCCAGCACCCACATGGTGGCTCACAGCCCTCTACAACTCTGTTCCAAGAGATCTCACATCCTTTTCTGAGGAGGAATTTTAATCCAGCAATATGGCTGCTCTGACAAAGGATCACATCAAAAGACCTTCTAGGTCTATGTGATCTGGCTGGAGTACAGACACACTGTGGATTACAGTATGATCTGGCTGGAATACAGACATGCCCTTAGTACACACCTTTAATCCCAAACAATGAAGGTGAGGCTATTTTATAGAAGAAAGCAGTCATGTTTGAAAGTGATGTCTACTTGAGGGACAGACAAAGTGGGGAAGGAGAAGGTAGGATGCTAAGATCTCGCTATGTAGCCCTGGCTGTCCTGGAACTCACTATGTAGACCAGGCTGGCCTTGAACTCACAGAGATGTGAACCACCAGGCCTGGCTTCAACATTTTTAAAGCAACAAATAAACTGACCAAGGTAGTACATGGCTCTAATCCCAGTACTTGGGGGATGGAGGCAATAAGATCAGAAGTTCAAGGTCATCCTCAACTATATAGCAAATGTGAGGGCAGCCTGGGATAAATGAGGCTGTCTCAAAGCAAACAAGCAAGCAAATCCGTTAAATATATCATGTTATAAGAAAACAGCCAGGGGGCTGGAGAGACAGCTCAGTGTTTAAGAGCACTGGCTGCTCTCCCAGAGGACCTGGGTTCAATTCCCAGCACCCACATGGTGGCTCACAACCGTCCATAACTCCTGCTCCAAACAATCCAACAGACACACATGTAGTCAAAACACCAACATACATAAAATAAAATCAAAGTATTTAAAAAAAGAAAGAAAGAAAGAAAGAAAAAGAAAACAGCCAGAAGTGAGGCACAGTGGCACATCCTGTAATTCCAGCAGCTGAGAGTTGAGGTTAGACTGGGTTACCAGAAGACTGTAGGGAGTTAGATAAATTAGATTTAGAAAATATATAGGGGTTTCTAATACTGTCTCTTAATTCGGGGCATGAAGATCATTATCAGCATGTGGACTAAAAACAGGAAACAAACAGGAGACTTAATGGACTGAAAAACAAGGTTGAAATCAGGAAAAACAGGAAAGACTTAATGGACTTAAAGAAACAAAGTATCTGGCCTGACATTGTTTTCAGCAGCTAAGTAGGCGGAGCCCAAATTAAGCTGAAACAGAGTTCCTCCTATTTAAGGACAGTGCATAGAGCCCCCCCAAAAAAGAGAAAGAAAAAGAGGCCCCTGATGCTAGAGAGCTCCGAGAGTCCTGCTGAAAAAAGTGCTGACCATCATTTGATGGCCAGATCTCCCTGAGGCAGAAAGAAGCCGGTGAGCAGAGAAAGCCTGAGCAAGACACCAAAAGGCCAAGGACTAAACCCTGTGGCTCAGCTTTTGCCTAGAGGGGTTTGATCTGTCTGAACAGTGACCTAAAGGAAACTGTGGCTAGCTTTAAGGACTCTGAGGTAGAGCAGTAGAGTTGCTGATGCGAAGGGGCTGGGGTCTCCCAGAGAGAAGAAAACATCAAGCCTTATTTAAGGTGAGACTGCAATAACCAACTTACTCTGACAAACCTGCATCTGAGAGATCCAGAAAAAGGACTGCTAAGTGCGTTAAAGAATCTACAACAAAGACTGTGTTCCTGACGACTGAGGACCTGCCCCAGAGACTGTATCATTCTAAAAGGTTAGAAAAATAATTATCAATAATAGGTTTAGTAGATAGGTTAAAGGGAAGCCGGGCGGTGGTGGCGCACGCCTTTAATCCCAGCACTTGGGAGGCAGAGGCAGGCGGATCTCTGTGAGTTCGAGGCCAGCCTGGTCTACAAAGCGAGTCCAGGACAGCCAGAGATATTCAGAGAAACCCTGTCTCGAAAAACCAAAAAAAAAAAAAAAAAGATAGGTTAAAGGGGTTATAGGAATGTGTACGATTAATAGTTAAGAAATAATTGTTATTTGTTATAAGTGAATATAATAAATAAATAAGTGTTAAATAATAATTAAAATGTTTGGTTACAGAAGACTTTGCTTCAAAAATAGATAGATAGATAGATAGATAGGAAGGAAAGCAGTGTATGTCTCAACTTCAATGTTGTAAAAAACAACATACTGAACAACAAATTTACTATCTGACTATGAAGCCAATTTAAAATTATTATTTTCAGAACCAAAGCCATTAAGGACTCTAGCACAAAATCCCTCCTTGTCCACATTGTGTATAAAAAAAAAAAAAAACAAGCAGAAAAGATGTATGGGAAAATAACAGTCATTACAGAACATTGAAGTCCTAAAGACTACAGCTGGTATGAAAACTCTGAAGTCAGCTAAAGAAAGTGTTGAACCCACAAGGGGCTCCCCGAATCCTGATGCCCAGAGACCACCAATGCCCCCGATTCGCTGTAATAGACAAGAGGTTTATTTAAGCTGACGCGCCAGGGTTCGACTCCCCCGTAGAGGAATGAACCCCGTAAAACAGTTCTCAGGCCCTTTAAATACACAAGCGGCTACAAAAAGGTGGGAGCACCAAGGAGTAGCTTTTTTTAGCTGGCCAGGCAACAGCTACAGGTGGTGATAAAGGAACAAAGAGTATGTTAAGTTAGGTGGTGACACAAGTGGGGAGTGGAGGCGAGGGATCCAAGGGGAGTCTGAACAAACCGGCCAGTTATGTAAGCTTTGTTATTTTCAAGGACTGAGTTTTGTTGAAGGTTTCCAGAAGGAGTGAGGTCAGGGTATCACCACAGAGGAGAAGGCCATATATTTATTAATTTTTACAGCCTTACAAAAGAAGACCCAGGCAGAGCATTTCTCCCCAGGCTCCCCCAAAATAAGAGAATATATGCCTGTATCTTAAAAAAAGAAATTAACTTGAGCATATGTGTTTCTCTGACCTTACTAAAGAACTACAGGCACGATTAAGATTATAGGAAATAATCCTATTCAAACGGACTTGCAAGCAGTGACCTGGTTCTCTACGCACAAGGAATGGCTAACCTGCCTGGTCAAACCTGACCTCTCTCAAGACAATTTCCAAAGCCTTATAGTACTGGTTCTCCTGTTTGTTACCCTCCTGCTTGAGAACCTAGCATTAAAGACATCTATCATTAAAGTGCAGTAACTACTATCTCCTTCTTATTTGAAAGGTAAAGCCTTTAAAAATAGCAATTATATGTATTCCTATTTCAATCAAGTCAACATCAAACACTGCTATAATTATCAATTTGCATAGTTTTATTGACTTTCACATCTGTCAGACTTAAATTTGAATATAAAGATGCTGTACAACACTTGTTAAGTGACTGACCATAGGGACTGACAAAACTCTGAAGTTGAGCCGGGCATGGTGGCACAAGCCTTTGCCTTTAATCCCAGCACTCGGGAGGCAGAGGCAGGCGGATCTCTGTGAGTTCGAGGCCAGCCTGGTCTACAAAGTGAGTCCAGGACAGCCAGAGAAACCCTGTCTCAAAAAAAACAAAAACAAAACTCTGAAGATTGCTTGGCATGATATCCTTTTTGTCACTCCTCCTTTAGTAACTATCAAAACTGAATACTTAGGGCTGGAAAGATGGCTCAGTCAGTAAACTGATTCCCATGCATGCATGAGCACCTCAGTGTAATCCACAGCAGGCAGGCAGGCAGGCAGGCAGGCACACACACACACACACACACACACACATTGATTGAGCTGGGAGCTGGCTCAGAAGATAATAGATCACACTACTCTCACAGAGTAAGATCTGTACAGGAGCTTAGTTCGGCCCCCAGCACCCATGGTCAGGAGGCCCCAGCTCCCAAGAGATTCGGCAACCTTTTCTTGGCCTCCTAAGGCTCTCACACATAGGGAAACAAATACAAATATACATAATTAAAAATAAATAAATCTAAATAAAAAAAACAAGACAAACTCAGAGAAGGCAGAGCCAGGGAGATCATTAGGATTCACTGGCCAGAACACCAGGCCAAAATGACCAGCCCCAGGTCCTAATGAAAACCCTAGAATTAAGAGTCAATGTAGATGGCTCTCAGGAAACAATACTAGAGCCAGGAGTGGTGGCACATGCCTCTAATCCCTGTATTTGGGAGGCTGAGGTAGGTGGATCTCTGTGAGTTAAAGGCCAGTCTGGTCTACGGTGAGTTCTAGGACAGCCAGTGCTACACAAAGAAACCCTGTCTCAAAAAAAAAAAAAAGAAAGAAAGAAAAGAAAAAGCAAGAAAGAGAAAAAAGAAAACAAAATAATCAGCACTAGAGGTTGGCTATGCGCACGCATGCGCACACACACACACACACACACACACACACACACACACAGAAAAAATACTCAAGATGAAAGAAAATGAAACACTAAAAGAATTATTCTTCTCTTACATAATAGCAAATACCTTTTCCATGTTTATTCACAGTCTTCACGACTTTTTTTTTTAATGAGTATGAGTGTTTTGTCTGCATATGTATCTGTGTACCACATGCATACTTGGTGCCTGCCTGGCTGTCAGATCCTTTGGAAATGGAATTACAGACAGTTGTGAGTCACAACCTGGATGCTAGGAACTGAACCCAGGTCCTCTGGAAGAACAGAAAGTGCTTGGAAGCACTGGGCCATATTTCTCTTCTTTTACAACTTTTTGAGGCCTGCTATATAGCCCAGGCTGGCTTTGAATTTAAAGTGTTCCTCTTGGGGGCTGTAATTACAGGCATTTATGACCATCTGGCCTACAAATGTCATTTTCAATGGTTCTATAAAAAACTGCCCTATTTTAAATATTATAGTATGTATTTAGGTTGTAGAATTTAACCCTAAGCCTCCTATAGGCTAAACATATGTTCTACCATTGATATCCAAGGCTCCTAGTTCATTAGGCCTTGTTTTTAAAAGTTGTCTTAAGGGCAGAGGAAATGGTTCAGTGGGTAAGAACATTTGTTGTTCTTGCAGAGGATCAGAGATCAATTCCCAGCACCTACATGGTAGCTCACAACCATCTGTAACTCTAGTCCTAGGAGATCTAATGCTCTCTTCTGAACTCCAAGGGCATCAAGCATGCATCTGGTGTACATACGCACATGCATGCAAAACATTCACACACATAAAATCTAAAAAAATTTTTTTTCAAGACAGGGTTTCTATGTGTATCCCTGGTTGTCCTGGACTCACTTTGTAGACCAGGTTGGCCTTGAACTCAGAGAGATCCACCTGCCTCTGCCTCCCGGAGTCCTGGGATTAAAGACATGTGCCACCACGGCCATCAAGTTATCATAAATCAGGCATATCGGTGCACATCTGTAATTACAGTGCTTGAGAGGCTGAGGCAGGAGACTCACAAGTTTGAGGTCAGTCTGAGCTACAAAACAAGACCATGTCTTAAAATCCAAAACATTTTTATCAAGCATAGTTGTGCACACCTTTAATTGCAGCACTCAGGAGGGAGAGGCAAGAGGATCTCTGTCAGTTCAAGGTCACCTGGTCTGCATACTGAGTTCTAGGACAGCCAAGGCTATGTAGTAGAGAGATTCTGTCTCAAAAAAACAAAACAAAAGAAAATGCCAAGGGCTGGGGATATAGCTCAGTAGTAGAGTGCTTATAGGAGGGCTTGGGGGAGGGGAATTTACTTTCAGCAGGAAATTATCCTACATAAATCTCAATAAACGTCAACTACATTTAAAACATTAAAAGCCTTGATGGATTAGATTAACAGATGAGCACTTACGATATATTTTATTATTATACTTATTTAGTGTATGGATGCACACATGCCACAGCAGATGTGTTGGGGGTCAGAGGACAACCTAGAGGAGTTGATTCTCTCCTTCCACTATGTGGGTCTTAGGGATCTAACTCAGGCTGTCAGGCTTGGTAGCAAATACTTTTGCCCATCATCTCACCAGCCCTTAGACTTTTAATTCCAAGTTTTGTTCTGGTAGGAAGTGCTGACCAAATTTACTTCCAGAAGTACTACTCCTCTGGTAAGTAATGTTACTGAGTGTGCTGTAGTATTCTGGTTTTGCACTTTTCTATATATTTTACCATTCCATTTTGTTTCATTTGTATTTTGTTGCCTATCCTCTCTCATTAGTTCTCATTGTATAAATTTAAATCTTTTATACATAAAAAATTATGTATAAAAATTTGCTTCGTAAAAGAATTATGGGAAGAGCCGGGCGCTGTGGCGCACGCCTTTAATCCCAGCACTTGGGAGGCAGAGGCAGGCGGATCTTTGCGAATTCGAGGCCAGCCTGGTCTACAAAGCGAGTCCAGGACAGCCAGGGCTACACAGAGAAACCCTGTCTCAAAAAACCAAAAAAAAAAAAAAAAAAAAAAAAATTATGGGAGCCGGGCAGTGGTGGCGCATGCCTTTAATCCCAGCACTTGGGAGGCAGAGGCAGGCGGATCTTTGTGAGTTCGAGGCCAGCCTGGTCTATAAAGTGAGTCGAGGACAGCTAACAATATACAGAGAAACTCTGTCTCGAAAAACCAAAAAAAAAAAAAAAGAATTATGGGAACAAAAATAAATAAATAAAAGAAGAAAAGAAACAAAGAAGAAGAAGAGAAACAAAGAAAGAAAAAGCTGAGTGTGGTGGTGCACACCTTTGATCCCAGCACTAGGGAGGCAGAGGCAGGTGGATCTCTGAGTTCAAGGCCAGCCTTGTCTACAAAGTGAGTTCCAGGACAGCCAGAGATACATAGAGAAACCCTGTCTTGGAAAAAAAAATGCTGGGGATGGGGACATAGGCCAGTTGATAGAGTACTGCCTAGTATGCACAAAGCCCTGGATTCAATCCTCAGCACTGAATAAGGTGTGATGTTCCATACCTATAATCAAAACCTTAGGAGGTAGAGGTAGGAAAATTAAGGTCATCTGTGCCTATATAGTGAGTTTAAGGACAGTCTGCACTATAGGAAACCCTATCTCAAAAAAAAAAAAAAAAAAAAGAAAGCCAGGTATGGTGGTGCACGCCTTTAATCCCAGCACTCGGGAGGCAGAGACAGGCAGATCTCTATGAGTTCGAGGCCAGTCTGGTCTACCAAGCAAGTCCAGGACAGCCAGGGCTTGTTACACACAGAAACCTTGTCTCAAAAAAAAAAAAAAACCCAACAACAGAAGAAGAAAGAAGAAAGAAGGAAGAAGAAGAAGAAGAAGAGAGAGAGACAGAAAGAAAGAAAGAAAGAAAGAAAGAAAGAAAGAAAGAAAGAAAGAAAGAAAGAAAGAAAGAAGTAATAAAGCCAAGTGTGGGTGGCACATGCCTGTAATTCCAGTAGGAGACTGAGGCAAGAGGACCCCAAGTTCAAGAACAGCCTGAGCTTCATAGTGAGTTCAAGTCAACTTAGGCTAAATGAGACCTTATCTGAGAGAGACAGGGAAAGAAGACTTTGATGATTCAGCTAAGCGTGCTAGACCATGCTTGTAACCTAGCACTTAGAAGGCAAAGGCTAGACCTCAAATTGAAGACCACTCTGAGCCACATAATGAGACCTTGTCTCAAAAAACAAACAAACAAAAAAATACTTTCAGAACAATGTGACCATTAGAACTCTCTATCAACACAGAAGGAGAAAACAAGATATTCCATGACACAATCAAATTCAAACAATATCTCCTCACAAACCCAGCCCTACAGAAGATCCTAGAAGGAAAATTCCAACACAGAGAAGATAACTACACCCAAGAAAACAGAGGAAACAGAAACCTCCACAGCAACTAAACAAAAGAGAAACACAAGACAGCCAGCTATACCAAAATAATGGGAAATAACAACCCCTGGTCACTAATATCCATCAACATCAATGGACTCAACTCGCCAATAAAAAGACACAGACTTACAGACTGGATCCGTAAACAAGACCCATCTTATTGCTGTATACAAGAAACACATCTCACTATTGAAGATAAACACTACCTCTGAGTAAAGGGCTGGGAAAAGGTCTTCCAAGCAAATGAACCCAGGAAACAAGCTGGAGTAGCCACCCTAATATCAAACAAAATAGACTTCCAATTGAAGTTAATAAAAAAAGACAGAGAAGGGCATTACATACTCATTAAAGGAAATATACACCAAGAGGTCATCTGAATATTGAACATCTATGCCCCAAATACAAAGGCACCTACATTTATAAAAGAAACGCTTCTAAAACTTAAATCGCACATCGATCCAAACACTTTAATAGTGGGATACTTCAACACCCCACTCACAACAATAGACAGATCATCAAGACAGAAGCCAAACAGAAAAATAATGAGTCTAACAGAGATCATGAACCAAATGGACCTAACAGATATCTACAGAACGTTTCACCCAAACACAAAAGAATACACCTTCTCAGCACCTCACGGAACCTTCTCCAAAATCGACCATATAGTTGGACACAAAGATAGCCTCAACAGATACAAGAAAATTGAAATAACCCCTTGTATCTTATCAGACCACCATGGAATAAAGCTGGACTTCAATAGCAAAAGAATCAACAGAAAGTGTACACTCACATGGAAATTCAACAACTCTTTACTAGAGGACCACTGGGTCAGGGAAGAAATAAAGAAGGAAATCAAAGACTTCTTAAAATCCAACGAAAATGAAGACACAACATACCCAAACCTATGGGACACAATGAAAGCTGTGCTACGAGGAAAGTTCATAGCATTAAGTGCCTTCAAAAAGAAAATTGTGACAGCTCATATTAGCGAATTAACAGCTAAACTGGGTGAATTGGGAAAAAAAAA
>CAJQZJ010032188.1:19495532-19510982 GCA_907164525.1 Lophiomys imhausi
GAAAGAAAGAAAGAAAGAAAGAAAGAAAGAAAGAAAGAAAGAAAGAAAGAAAAAGAAAATCAGCCTGGGCCTGGCATGAGCTCCTAAAACTTCAAAGCCTGCCAGGCATGGTGGCGCATGCCTTTAATCCCAGCCCTTGGGAGGCAGAGGCAGGCAGATCATTGTGAGTTCTAGGCCAGCCTGATCTACAAAGCGAGTCCAGGACAGCCAGAGCTGTTACACAGAGAAACCCTTTCTCGAAAAAACAAAACAAAACAAAAAAAAAAAAACTTCAAAGCCTACCCTCAATGACACACTACCTCCCCAAAAGGCCACACCACCTACTTCTTCTAATTCTTCTCAAATAGTGCCACTCCCTAATTCTTCTCAAATAGTGCCACTCCCAAATATCTAAGCATCAAATATATGAGCCTATGGGTGCCATTCTTATTCAAACCACCACACCCTCTAAATGTATGTAGCTGAATTTCTGTTTCCAAAAAACAAGAAAAAAGAAAAGAATTGAAATTATAACTCACATACTTAAGAGCAAGGCTGGCCGGTGTGTTGGCATATTCCTTTAATCTCAGCAGTTGGGAGGCAGAGGCAGGTGGATCTCCGTGAGTCTGAGGCCAGTCTGGCCTACAAACCGAGGTCCAGGACAGTCAGTACTGTTACACAGAGAAACCCTGTCTCAAAAAAAGAAAAAAAAAAGCTGATCAGTTCTCAACATCTCCCAGGGTTATAGTAAGACCTCATCTCAAAAGAAAGAAAGAAATATCCACTATTCAACATACAATTTCCTCTTTAAAGATTAATTAAAACACAGTCAATTGTTCAAGGCCTGAGACTTAACTAAACAGTGCACTCTGAAATTCAAGCCAGGATTTGAAAGCCTACACTTTGGGCAGCCCACAGGTTTCTCACTGCAGCACTAATAACAGATCCACACCAACTAAAATAGCTAATACTATAATTTATGTCAAGATAAACCAAGTCAAAGAAAAACAAAATTAATTTTGTGAAAATATAGTACCATGGCCAGCTGTAGTAGTGCATACCTATAACCCCAGTGCTAAGAAGACTGAGACTAGATCTAGAGTTTCAAGGGTTTAAAAGATGGCTCAGTCAGTAAGGAACTTCCTATGCAAGCATGAAGGACTGAGTTCATATCCCAAGCACTTTTAAAAATAAAACAACAGACTGGTGGTGGTGGCACACTCTAATCCCAGCACTGGGGAGGCAGAGGTAGGCAGATCTCTGTGAGTTCGAGGCCAGCCTGGTCTACAGAGTAAGTTCCAGGACAGCCAGGGCTACACAGAGAAACCTGACTCAAACAAACAAATTTAATTTTTTTTTAAACCAGTAATTGTAATGAGTGCCTGTAATTCCAGCATTGAAGTGATCAGACACAGGTGATCTCTGGAGCTCACCAGCCAACTAGCCTAGCTAAATCAGTGAGCTCCAGAGAAACCCTAACCCATAAAGGAGAGCAACTAAAGAAAATATCTGACATTGATTGACGTCTGGCTTCTATTGGCTACTATATGCACATAGAGGAAACACACACACGAGATTGAGTTCTAAACTAGCAGGTAATATATACTTCTCTAGACTGGTAAGGCTATCTCAAAAAGAAGTCAGGGAGGCAGCATGATGGCACAATGCCATGCAAGCCTGATAGCCTGAGTTCAATCCCTGAATCCCACATAAAAGTGGAAGGAAGCATGGATAATGTAAACAAAACTAAATAATGTATATATGATTTCTTGCATTCCTATGGAGTTGGCTTTTTTTTTTTTCCTTCGAGACAGGGTTTCTCTCTGTAACAGTCCTGTGTTGGGGAGGTGTTAAGCATTCTAAATGTTAATTAATTGGTCCTGTTTGCTGTCTGTAACTTATACTGACTCTGATTGGTTAAATAAAATGCTCAAGCCTGAGACTGGGCAAAGACAAAGGTGGGACTTCCTGAGATTAGAACAGGAAGCCTGTGCTTTAGACAGAGGATTAATTCATTCCAGCCAGGAGCAGCAAGAAGAAGACACACACACCATGGGTTAGAAAAAAGAACCTCATTCCACATGGCCAGGAACATCGGCATAACGTGGAGAATGGCAATCCAAGGGGACATATGTATATATGGGGTCATATTTGGGTAACAGAATTAAGAGCTAGCTTAGATGGGCTAGGATTGCACAATTCAGGTCAAGGCTTGTTAAAAATCCACGTGGTGTCTGTGTGCTCATTTATAATGGCTGCTTAAAGATTAATGGTTCCAAATCAATTAACAATAATTTAAATAGTGGTTAAATAGTTTAGTTAGCCATTTTTTTTTTTTTTTACAGTCCTGGCTGTCCTGTTGAACTCATAGAGATACGCTTGTCTCTGCCTCCCAGGTGCTGGGATTAAAGGCATGCACCACCACACCCAGTATCCTATGGAGTTCTTAGTTTTTCTTTTACAGTACTACTCCAGATTGAACTCAGAGTCTCATATATACTGGCAAGCAATCTCCACCACTGAGTTACAAGCCCAGATCATCTGAAACATCTTAAGTATCACTAGTAAATTTCCACTACACTTCAGATTTTTATCCTAACTTGAAGAGACTATGAATAAAGAAGATACAAATATGCTGCCTTGTACTTTAAAAACATAATTTATCTAAGAGCCAAAAAAAATTTACTAACTCTAAAGTCCTTCTCAAACCAAAAGACAAATAAGTACTTACGTCAAACCTCAACTAACAAAGCCGATGACTAATTCTAAAGTAAACACAATCCAGGTTATAACTGAGCACATACAAGTGCTCACCTATCTTTTAAAATATTTTATAAATAAGTAAGCCTCAGTTATGTTTACACTAATACACTATCAGATTTCTATAGTTACTATTTATCAGAAACAATTCAAGTTTGGTTACACATGGGCAGGACAAGGTCAGTTCAACCATCTACCTAACCACTTTCTAAATCAAGTGATTATAACAATTATAGTGAAGTGTAAAGAAATATTAAGGTATTTTCAAATTCAGTCAACTTAGTATTTAACTTAATAGCTAACGCTGTTATATTAAGATCTCTTACAAAGTTGGGTGTGGTGGTGCACACCTTTGATCCCACTCAGGAGACAGAGGAAACTTTGAGTTTGAGACCAGACTAATCTACATAGTAAGTTCCAGGCCACCTAGAACTACATAGTGAGGCCCTGTCTCAAAAAAAGAAAGAAAGAAACCCCTTCAAGGCTTAATGATGCAGGCCTATAATTTCAGCTACTTTGGAGGCTGAGACAAGAAGATTCTAAGTTCAAGGCCATCCTGGGTTAACTCGGTAAGGCCCTATATCAACAAAATGAAACAACAAAGCTGGGTGTGGTGTCACATTCCTTTAATCCCAGCATTAGAGAGACAGAGGCAGGGGGATCTCTGTGAGTTCGAGGCCAGCCTAGTCTATAAAGGAGTCCAGGACAGCCAGGGCTATTACACAGAGAAATCCTGTCTTGAAAAACCTAAAAGTAAAAACAAAAATAAATTTTGAAAAAATAAAAAACTTTTAAAAATATTGATGAAAGGTATAACTAAAGAGTAGAGTACTTAAAAAAAAATTGGGTACTTGCCTAGCATTCATTGAGGCCCAGTGCCAAAAGTCTCTTAGCTAACACATAAATCATAAAAATTGCTATTTTTTTTTTATTTTATAGATTGTTTTCACTACATTACCCAAGCTGGCCCCAAACTCTTAGGTTCAAGAAATTCTCTTGCCTTAGTCTCCCCAGTAGCAGACCCATTTATGAATATTTATTATAATATTCACTAAATAGGGCTGAGTATGTAGTTCAGTTGGAAGAGTGCTGTCCTTGCATACATGAGATACTAGAACCACATAAATTGGGTGGGATGGCACATGCCTATAATCCCAGCATTCTGGAGGTGGAGGCAGTAGAATCAAGAATTCAAGGTCATCTCTCCTACATAAAGAGTCATGGTACTCTGGAAGCACCTGAGCTATCTTGATTTTGAAGTTAAGCAGAGTCAAGCGTGGTTAGTACTTGGATGGGAGAATTTAAGTCCAGTCTGTGCTTATATGAGACACTGTCTGAGAACACCAAATAAATAGACAGGCATAGTGGCACATGAGGCAGAGGCAGGTGGATCTCTGTGAGTTCAAGCCAACCTGGGTTTAGTGAGACCCTGTCTCAAAAACAAATAAACCATCAAATAAACTAATTTAATTTATTAAATATCCTACAGGGAAGCCAGAGCTTATTAATTTACTAACATATGCACACATTGAATCAAATCAAATGTTTACTTAGCATACCAATTATGCAAGACTGAGAGCCTATAAGGTAAACCTCTGAGTAAGAAGGATTCAAGTCAAGCTGCACATGTTCAGATGTATGCAAACAGCTAATTACCTCTTCTCTCTAGTTAGAACAAGTCACAGAGCCAGATCAAGGAAGTTAGAAAGCAACAGTAGACGTCACAGAAGCCATCCTGAATACGGAGCAGAGGTTATGACCTCCTGACTGGTTTCCACTAGAAACAGCTACATTATTCTATTAAGCAAGCAATGCTGACACCACAAAACATGCTGCCAGACCAGTGTCCTTAAATGTCAAGCACTGGCACCTTGAGTTGTTTTTATGTTGAAAATGTAATTTTAATAGATAATTCTTCATCTTACATAAGAACAAAATAAAATACACCTCATTCTGAAGAAACTCCAGAAGTTATGAAGTGAGGAAAATGCAGATGGGGCTACAATATTCACACCTTATTCTGCAGGAGACAAAGATTCCCAACCATAAGGCTAGTATTTACATACGACTTCAAAATAACAAGAATCAGAAATTCAATGTGGAAATAGGTGGGTTTACACAGAAGAAAATAATTACAAAGAGCAAATGAAAGGATAAAAGGAGCAGCTGGGCACAGTGGCCTTAAATCCCAGCAAGGGCAGCCGGATCTCTGAGGGAGTTCCAGAACAGCCAAAGTTACATAGTAAGACACTACCACCGAAAGAAAGGGAGGGGGAGGGAGTTCTCACAGCAAATTCTAGATGGATAAGAAATGCAGAAGAACTGCCACCGACAGTTGCTTGGGATTCACTCATTAGGTCTGCAAGGAAGACTCAAAACTGCCTTAGCAAACATCAAATAACTGGGGTTTCTTAGTAGCACAGACCTGTCATACATTGAGTTTTCAGACAAGAATCAAGAGAAAGTCATAACCTGCACCTGAAGCCCAAATGTGAACATGTGAAAGTCCTACATGACATGCACCTGTCCTGTGTTGTGGCTGCTGGGTACAGTCAACTTTCAAACAGACACCAAGGATTACCTAATTAAGTCAGGTAATATTTATTTTAAATTTCTAGGAGCTTTAAAAAAAAAGTTAGATACTGATGCTTCATGCATGCTCAGGGCCAGTTTATAACTATTTCAGTAATTTATTGTGATTTCATCAGTGTGTGACCTCAAAGATTAGGTCGCACAGCACAGTTTCTGCACGTGTAAGTTTGACAGTCTCGGCTGACTGAGGAAGCTGACCCCAAGCTGAGAGGCTGAGGCTAGCTGGCCCTGCGTAAAGGTGGACAGCAGTGACACCAGGCCCAGAGAAAACTGAGCCAAGCTGAAGTCAAGTTGCTAAAACAATCCCAAAGCCAGGTGACTTGATTTTGGTGTTCCAGCAGACAGGCTGCAAAGCAAGTTGCCCTAAGGACCCACAGCTTGGTGTCCTTTTAAGGGGTTAGGGTTGGTTCTTAGGAAATAGGTGTTTAGGTATTAATATAGGTTAATAAGATTTACAGTTACACAGCAGACTGACATTTTGCCAGACTTAGTCAAGTAGGAAATTATACAGTTTTATCTCTTGAATAGACTTGGTGATTTACATCCCAATATCGTGATTACCTTCTCATTTTATATGAAAGGAGACTGCATTGGTGGAAATCTCATTGATTTCTAGGTTTATGTCTTAAGCCAGACTTTCTGAATCTTTTCTAACTCCTGAACTTTTCAAATATAATTTATACCTACTTCTACCTGTCTGAGTCTTTCCTAAAACTGCATTTGAGGAGGGGGCAATAATGGTACTACAAACTGAAGCTAAAGCCCCAAAAATGCTAGGCAGGTACTCACCACTGACCTCATCCCTGCAATACTGAGACTGGCTAGTCTCATTGGCAGGTATTACTTTGCCATAGATGGTGACTTCTGAGTAAAGCAAGAAAGTTAGACACATGGCTTATATAGATAAAATTAGTCACTACCCTGTGAGTCTCAAAGAACAGTTCTCTTGAATCCAAAATCCTAACTTATCCATCATACTAAACTTCCATTGTAGGGGGGGGGGGCGGGTATTTAAGTCATGAATGCTCTTATACCAAGCCAGTCTATAAAATGCCTATGGTAGTCATGTACATATCCCAAGCAAACAGAAACCAAGCTACATTGAATATGAGTTACAGCTGTCAGTGCACACAACTATCTTCCTATAAAGTTTAGAGTCTAAACACTTTTATGTCAGTTTTTGTTTCATATTCCAAAGTACAACCCTGTATCCTCCTGAGTGATTTGTTTTGTTGGTTTTTGGAAATAGGCTGGCCTCAAACTATGTAACAAAGGATGACCTTGAGCCTCTGATTCTTCTGCCAGCACTTCCCAAGTGTGAAGCTGGGGCTATAGGCATGCACTACCAAGCCTGAAGACAATCCACTCTGATTTGTGTATATGTGTGATATGAGAGCATAGTCAAACCCAGGGATTCAAATAAATCCAGTACTTTTAGCTTACAAAAGTTCATCTTTCTTCCTTCCATCAGTGTGTGTGCTTATATATGTGTATGCAATGTATATAGGTCCACATATCTAAGTGTGTATGTATGTATATGGGTGCACATGTGCAAGTGTTTCTTCCATCCATGTGTGTGTGCTTGTTAATGTGTATGGGTGCACATATGCAAGTGTATATGCATGTATGTATATGGGTGCACATGTGCAAATGTATGTGTATATATGTTTATGGGTGCACACATGAAAGTGTATGGGGAGGCCAGAGGACAATTTCAAAGTCATTTCTCAAGCACTATCCACCTTTTTTATTTTTCTGAGACAAGGTCCCTCACTGTCCTGGAACTCACAAAGTAGGTGAGGCTGGCTGGTTAATGAGCCTCTGGAATCAGTGTACACCACCATGCTCTGCATTTTTGTTCCCCCATGGGTTCTAGGGATAGAAATCAGACCCTCCTATTTGCAGGAGAAATGCTTTACTATCTGTCCCACCTTTCCATCTCATTTCTACTAACATTTCATGCTTCATGTGGCCTTCCTACAATTATAACTGGGCCTTCCTTATCTCCCTTGCCTCACATAAATGCATCTTTTCTCCTCTTTGCACACTATCCTTGCTTGCTTTGAGCTTTTCTTTGTTTTTGTGTTTTGTTTTGTTTTGAGACAGGGTTTCTCTGTGTGCCCTTGCTGTCCTGGACTCACTTTGTAGATCAGGCTAGCCTCAAACTCGCAGAGATCCACCTGCCTCTACCTCTGCCTCCCGAGTGCACTACCACTGGCCATGAGCCATTGTTTTCATTGCAAAACTTCTAACTATCCTATACTTGCTCATTCTGTGTCTTCATTTCCCAAATACTCAAGAACTAGAACAGGTAGGGCATGGTGGCACACACCTCTAATCCCAGCACTGGGGAGGCAGAGGTAAGTGGATCTCTGTGAGTTCAAGGCCAGCCTGGTCTACAAAGTGAGTCCAGGACAGCCAAGGATACACAGAGACCCTGTCTTGAAAAAAAAAAAAAAAACAAGAACTGGAACAATGTGTATGGCTCATTAACCAGTCAGCCTCACCTAGTTGTTGAGTTCCAGAACAGTGAGAGACCTTGTCTCAGAAAAATAAAAATAAAAAAGGTGAGCCAGGCGTGGTGGCACACATCTTTAATCCCAGCACTCAGGAGGCAGAGGCAGGCCTCCCTGTGAATTCGAGGCCAGCCTGGTCTCCAAATGAGTCCAGGATAGCCAGAGATACACACAGAGAAACCCTGTCCTGAAAAACAAAAAAAAAAGGAAAGAGAGAGACAGAGAGAGAGAGAGAGAGAGAAAGAAAGAAAGAAAGAAAGAAAGAAAGAAAGAAAGAAAGAAAGAAGCCGGGCAGTGGTGGCGCACGCCTTTAATTCCAGCACTCGGGAGGCAGAGGCAGGTGGATCTCTGTGAGTTCGAGGCCAGCCTGGTCTACAAAGCGAGTCCAGGACAGCCAGGGCTGTTACACAGAGAAACCCTGTCTCGGGAACAAAAAAAAACTTAAAAAGAAAAAAAAAGCCAAAAGAAGTCAGGAAGCCGTGTGGAACACTGACTTCCATGCTACTTCACTCTTGAACTTACAGCAGCTGTGATTATCTGCACTAGATGTGCCCATCAACATCCTGTTATAGAAGGAGGAGGGATCACGGAACCCAACCCCTCCCTTGGTTTTAAGTCTAGCAGTTTATGGGGGTGGGATTTTCTTCAATGGTATAGTCACTGGTATGGTATATGGGCTCACAATCCTAAAGAAACTCACTGGGTAACAACCACAAAGACATGAAAGTAGAAAGGAGGCTACAGAGATTAGTAAGAGTGGGAGAAGGACAAGAGAACATAATGGGGGTTCCATATGAAAAATATGAAACTCGTAAGTCTGTATAATCATATATGCTAATAAAACCATTTCTTTAAAAAAAAAAGTTAAGGGTCAACAAAATAGCAAAGCAGATAAACGTGTTTTCCCATGAAAGTCTGAAAATCTGGGTTCAAGCTCACAATCCCCTGGTGGAAGGAGTGAGCCAACTCCTAAAAGTTGTCCTCTGACCTCATAACTTGGCACAAGCATGTGCATAGTCACACACATAAAATACATGTTTTTAAGTTTAGAAAGGGTTGAGGTATAATTGATAGAGCATGTAGCTACCATGTGTGAGGCCCTAGGTTCAGTGTGCAGTATCAACTATAAATTCAAGCACTCATGAGACTAAAGCAGACGATTGAAGGTAATTTCATTGAAGCCCATTTCATCCAATCTACACTGTCACCAAACATGGATTTCATGTTTTTCATATGACCCCCCCCCCATTATGTTCTCTTGTCCTTCTCCCACTCTTGCTAATCCCTATAGTCTCCTTTCTACTTTAAATGGATTTGAACTGAATGAAATTACATTCAAAAATCCATGGCATAAGCAGGGCATGGTGGCGCACGCCTTTAATCCCAGCACTCGGGAGGCAGAGGCAATCGGATCTCTTTAAGCTCTAGGCCAGCCTGGTATAGATCGAGTCCAGGACAGCCAGAGCTGTTACACAGAGAAACCCTGTCTCGAAAAAAAACAAAAACAAAAAAAAATCCATGGTATATCCACAGTGAGATGTAGCATAGTGCACTACACTTATATGCATTAAGTGGAAGTATCTGTCTCAAAAAAAAATTTACAATGTTTTACTTATCCTAATCCAGACTTAACAGTCCTAAGGGTACTCTTTGGACTTATACGGAGATATTTTCTTCTTTTTTTTTTTTTCTTAACTTATTTTGGTTTTTCCAGACAGGGTTTCTCTGCATAATAGCCCTGGCTGTCCTGGACTAGATTTGTAGACCAGGCTGGCCTCCAACTCACAGAAATCCATCTGCCTCTGCCTCCCAACTGCTGGGATTAAAGGCCTGTGCCACTATACCCAGACTCATCTGGTTTGGTTTTGTTTTTAATGTTTATTTTACTTTTTATTTATCATTGGTGTGTGTTATGTGCTCGAAGCTTACACATGGAGGTAAGAGGACAACTTTTGGGACCGAGTTCTCTCTTTCTACCACAGGTTCCAGGGATCAGCTGCAGAGCCATGGTCTTTTACCTCCTGAGCCATTTCACATCCCTGCTTTCGTTCTGAGGTAGGATCTTGCTATGAAGCTTAGGCAGTCCTTGCTCATTGTGTCTTTGTCTCCTGGCATTCACTACCACACTCAGCTAGGGACACATTTAAAACCCAGGTAGAAGCTATGATCTCTTATCTAATATAAATTTGTATCATAAGCAACCACAGAGATGGTGCTCAACAAATATTTACAAAGGATACACAGCCTAAACTTCAAACAAACTCATAGCAAAGTCTGAAACAGCACACGGAAGAAACAAAGAAATTAAGCCAAAATTGTGGCACACACCTAGAACCCTAATATTTGGAAGTTGGAGGCAGGAGGATCAAAACTTTAGGACTGCCCTTAAGAACATGAGACTAGCACAAAATAAGCAAACAAACCAACCTAAGAAACTAGAGAATGCATTGCTTACACAGAGTTTATGACACAAGCCATATCAGGGGAAGCTGGTCCTTTCCTGCTTCACTGCTGCCTGGTGCCTGGAAAGGACCAGGCACAATCCACTTCCTGGTGCCTAAGGAAAAGGACTCCAGTAACAACTCTGCTTGCAAGAACAGGGGCTACCAGAATGTCAATGTGACAGAAACGCACAAGAAATTAGATGAAGTAGATGACAATAATGTCAAGGGAAAATAAATGTTTTATCAATCTGTCCTTATACCTGGAAATATTAAAATCATTCCTACTAGGCAAAATGACTAGAAACCAAAGTTTATCTTCGGGGCCTCCCTGAGTGGAATAAACACATATTGACTGTGAGTGTCCTATAAATATTTGAGCCATCAAAGTTAACCTTCTAAAAGTTTCCCATCAGTATCCTTTAGGCTAATGGGGTGACTAATTAGTGACAATAAATCAAAAGCTATGTAAGGACATGTTGCAACACAAATCAATTACGTCCATTTAACATTACTAAAAATATTGCTTTGTTGAGCCAGGCGGTGGTGGCGCACGCCTTTAATCCCAGCACTTGGGAGGCAGAGGCAGGTGGATCTTTGCGAGTTTGAGGCCAGCCTGGTCTACAAAGCGAGTCCAGGACAGCCAGGGCTACACAAAAAAACCTTGTCTCGAAAAACCAAAAAAAAAAAAATATTGCTTTGTTTTACTGTAAAAATGAAAGAAATACATGTACAATATGGGGAAATCATAGTACATGGATGACTCCAGGGCCTTGGGAAACAGGCAGGAACTTTGTCATGAGTTATAACCAAGGCCAAATTTTTAAAAGCATTTATTCATCTCTTTCGTGTGTTTGAGATAGAGGTGACACAAATGCACCATAGTGCACGTTGTTTATTTTTAAATAATATATGTATCCATTTGTTGTTGTTGTTAAGAAACAGACACTGAAGAGATGGCTCAGTGGAGCATACTGAAGAAGATTGGGGTTTAGTTCCCAGCAGTACAAGGCGGCTCACAAACACCTATAACTCCAATTCAGTGGAGCATACTGAAGAAGATTGGGGTTTAGTTCCCAGCAGTACATGGCGGCTCACAAACACCTATAACTCCAGTTCTGGGGATCTGATATGCTCTTCTAGTCACCTGGGCTACTGCACACAAATGATGCATATAATCTCATGTAGGCACATACATACACACATAAAGGTAAATATTTTAAATAAATAAATAAGTTTTAAAACAGAAAAGAACATGTAGAACAGGTCTAACTTAGAATGGTAGAATTTTTAAATTTTATTATATTCATATTTGTTTTCATGTAGTGGGGTACACATACCACGGTGCACATGTGGAGGTCAGAGTTCAACTTGCAGGTCCGTTCTCACCTTCCATCAGGCTTGATGAGATGTGCTTTTATGCATGGAGCCATCTTGCCAGTCCTCTCTGGTCCTTTTGACAGGCATAGATAGAGTAGTACCTGCTGAAGAAGGACCTGCCTCTAGTAGAAGATGCTCATCTAAGAGACACTGAGCCATTTTGCTTCCTAATGGATCCGCCGTTCTTATTCCAAGGAAAACAGCAAACAAACTACACAAGAGATTCAGGTAAAAGCCTGATTGTAGAGCTATAAGTCTAAACAAAAAATGCCAACAAGCTGTAGCACTGTGATAAGAAAATTTAAAAGTCCTAAATATTCACCAATACTAGACTGCTCAAAGTAAGGACATGCATAGTGGGATGCTCTCTCAATACTAAGAAGAATCAGGTGAGATGATGTGGTAGCATATGCCTGTATTTCTAGCAATCAAGGGATCCTTATAAATTCAAGGCCAGCCTAGTTCACCTAGGAGAGTCCCTAGCCAGCAAGGACTACATAGTGACCTGTCTCAAAAAATATATTTATATTCATGACTCACATAGGCTAAAAAGAAAACATGAAATTAACTTTTAAAAGATGAGAGATAATATTGGCTGGAGATGTAGCTTAGTGATAGAGAACTTAGCTAGTATGCATGAGGCCCTAGGTTCAAATGTGGAATACTATGTACATTAAATTGTACATAACTTATATACTCCTATGGAGCCTGGCATGGTGACATAGTGATACCACCACTTGATAGGCAGAGCAGGAGGATCAGGAGTACAAGGTCAAGGTCTTAGCTACAAAGCAAGTTTGAGGTCTGCCTAGGCTATATAGCACCATCTATATATGCCTGTATGTCAAAAGAATTCACATTATGAAAATGTCTAGAATGTAAACAAAACAGTAAACAGTAGTTACTGCTAAGAAGTAATACTAAGAAGTGAAAATAGCCAGGCATGGTGGCACACGCCTTTAATTCCAGCACTCAGGAAGCAGAGGCAGGTGCATCTCTGTGAGTTCAAGACCAGCCTAGTCTACAAAGTAAGTCCAGAACAGACAAGGATACACAGAGAAACCCTATCTTGAAAAACTAAAAAAAAAAAAGTGAAAATAAAGGATGGCAGGAAAATATCTCCCTTTCACTTCATATTCAACTATTTGAATTTTTTACTATACATATCGATTATCTTATAAAAACTAGACAAAGTTTCAGGTGTAGCTCAGTGGTACAGCCCATGCTTAACAGGCACTGGGCCTAGGGTTCGATTCCTAACACATACACAAAGGCAATGAATTAAAAACAAAATGACTTTTGGTGTTGGTGGGAAAACCATGAAAAACTTTATTCTTCTTACCACCAATCATCTAGACTTGGACTTTTAAGAAATCATTGTATTGCCTGGCGGTGGTAACATCTTGCCTTTAATCCCAGCACTCAGGAGGTAGGCAGGGTGGATCTCTGAGTTCAAGACCATCCTGGTCTACAGAGTGAGTTCAAGGACAGCCAAGGCTACACAGAGAAACCCTGTTTTGAAAAGAAGAAGAAGAAGGAGGAGGAGGAGGAGGAGGAGGAGGAAGAAGAAGAAGAAAGAAGAAGAAGGAGGAGGAGGAAGAAGAAGAAAAAAAGGGAGAAGAATGGAAAGAAGGAAAGAGCCTTAACTGTTTGGGATTTGTTTTCATTTTGGGGGTGTTTTTGGAATGTTTGTAGGGACTGGAGCTACTAGGCAAGAGCTCTACCACTCACCCATAACCCCAGCCCAAAGGTCTTCTTTATGTTAAGCAAAATTAAATTTCCTATAACTTTATTATTTATTCATTTATTTGCTTACTTGTTTGTTCATTTATTTACTTACTTTTGGTCATTTGGCAAAGGCTATCACAGAACCCAGGCTGATCATGGACTCTTGGTCTTTCTGTCCTTGCTTCTCAAGTGCTAGATTATAGGAATGAGCCTGCCACCTGATAAAATCCTATAATTTAAACCACTGACCCATTTATCTTGGTTCTATCCTTTTATTGACAAAACGATCTAGAAAAACCTTTAAACTATTTTCATCTATATTATGACTCTTTCCCTCTTAAATCTACACAGAATGAAACTTCAAATGTTATCCAAATGGCTTGTATACTGGTCTAACAATCTCCTCTTCAATAGTATCAATACTTCCCTCAATCTAGTTCTTTTTTAAGATTTGTTTATTTTTGTTTCTATTTTATGTGTATCAAGTGTTTCACTGAATGTATGTCTATGCATCATATGTATACCGGGAACCCACAGAGGCCAGAAAGGGCACTAGACCTCCTAGAACTGGAGGTTGTTTTGGCTTTTTTTTTTTCGACAGCTAGTATTTTATTCAAATAGTAGTCTCATTACACCTGGTCCAAGAACATTCAAATAAGAACTCAAATAAAATCAGATGTTAAAGATTGGTCTTCAAAGCCGGGCGGTGGTGGCACACGCCTTTAATCCCAGCACTTGGGAGGCAGAGGCAGGTGGATCTTTGTGAGTTCGAGGCCAGCCTGGTCTACAAAGTGAGTCCAAGACAGCCAGGGCTACACAGAGAAACCCTGTCTCGAAAAAAACAAAAAACAAAAAAAAAGATTGGTCTTCAAACATAGCCAACAATGCCACGTTTGCCTATGATCTCTTTGATATAAAACCATATCCACACCTCAGTGGCTACCAAACTGTTCAGCACAGCTTCCTTAACTGTAAGCTGTTTGAAGCCACCAGTTTTAGCACTTTGCCCTGAATAGTTGAAGGGATTTCAGCAGGGGATGGGGGAACCAGCTCAACCTTGGTGTTTTGCCAAAACATGGCAAATCAAGGCTTCCATTAAGTCACCAGTGCTGAGGTGTTCTCCACAAAGTTACAAACGAACTTGGCCATGGTCTAAGGTGTACAGATGGTTGTTAAGCTGCCATGTGGGTACTGAGAATTGAACCCAGGTCCCTTGAAAGAGCATCAAATGCTCTTAACCACTGAGCCACCTCTCCAGCCCCTCAATCTAGTTTTTCACTGTGCGTCTTACAAGGGACTATCCCAGTTAAGACAATTCCAGTTTGATCTGACCTATGTTGTCTCTGCTGTCCAGATCACCTAACTGTGACAAGACCAAGGCCAGTGTATAAAATTCACTGCCAAATTACTGCCGCTGTCCAGACCACAAGTTCTCTAAGGTTTAAAGGAGAAAAAGGTCACTGACAACTGAGGAAGTTTTCAACAACAGAGGTAGACTTTAAATTATGGAAGGAAGGATATATTTTACATAAATAGAAGATAAATCTTTCAGAGGGTACAAGCACAGAACAAAGCAGATGCAGGAAGGAGCAAAGTTAGTACTGAAGAACAAAGTACTGGTAAATGGTACAGAAGTTAGAGCACATACTGCAGCTCTTGCAGAAGACCTGAACTCAGTTCCCAGCACCTGTCCAGGGTGTCTCACCCTCCTGTAACTTCTCAAACTCCACAGAATCCAACTGTCACTTCTGGACTCTAGGGACACTTGTATTTACAGGTGAACATAACCCCATATAGACATGCACATATGAACATAATTGAAAATAAATCCTTTTGGCTCAGCAGTGGTAGTGCACACCTTGCCTTTAATCCCAGCACTCTGGAGACAGGCAGGTGGATCTCTGAATTCAAGGCCAGCCTGGTCTATGGCGTGAGTCTCAGGACAGCCAGGGCTACATGGAGAAATCCTGTCTTGAAAAAAGAAAAAGAAAAGAAAAGAAACCTTTAAGAGAGAGAGAGAGAGAGAGAGAGAGAGAGAGAGAGAGAGAGAGAGA
>CAJQZJ010032188.1:19517234-19541985 GCA_907164525.1 Lophiomys imhausi
AAGAAGAAGAAGAAGAAGAAGAAGAAGAAGAAGAAGAAGAAGAAGAAGAAGAAAAGAAAAAGAGCAAGGGGGCTAGAAAGGGATGGCTTGGCAGTTAACAGCACTGGCTGCTCTTCCAGAGGTTCCAGGTTTGATTCCCAGCACCACAAGCCTACAACTGTCTATAACTCCAGTTCCAGGGGATCCGAACACTTTTTGTCTTCACCTGCATCAGATATGCACATAGTACACAAACAAATATGCAGACAAACATACACATGAAATAAAATTAATTTTTGGGGGTGGAGTTTGAAACAAGGTTTCACTGTGTAATCCTGGCCATCTGGAAACTCATTCTGTAGACCAGGCTGGCCTCAACTCACAGATCCACCTGCCTCCTCCTCTGCCTCCTGGGTGCTGGGAGTAAAGGAGTACCCTGGGAAATGAAAATAATCTTCTAAAAAAAGAATAAAACAAAAAAAATGGAAGCTGAAGCATGAAACTGAGTAAGCAGTACAGTTTCCTGGAAAAAATAAAGTCATAATCTTTGCTATCCTAATTATAAGTGACATTATCTCACTTTTTAAAGATTTATTTCATCTTTAATTATGTGGATGTATGTATGTGTGTGCAAGTTCCCTCAGAGGCCAAAGGAATCAATGCCCCTAGAGCTGGAGTTACAGACAGTTGTGCATCACCCAACATGAATTGGGGGAGCCAAACTTGGGTCCTCTGCAAGAGCAGCGCATGCTCTTAGCTGCTGAGCCATCCATTCCCCTCCCCCACCCCCACCCTTCTTTTTTGATGTGTTCTATCAAACGTAAGTCATGGGACTTACAAGCTGGCCCAGTGGGTAAAGTGCTTGCTGTCAATACTGATGACCATTTTGATCCCCCGGGACCCACAAGGTAGAATGAGAGAACTGTCTCCTGCTGACCTTACATGCACACATGCACACACACGCAACTAATAAAATGTTGCCAGGTGGTGGCTCACACGTTTAATCCCAATACCTGGGAGGCAGAGGTAGGTGGATCCCTGTGAGTTCAAGGCCAGCCTGGACTAAAGAGTGAGTTCCAGGACAGCTAGGGCTCCACAGAAAAGACTTGTCTTGAAAAACAAAACAAGTTAAAGAAGAAGAATTACACAAATACATGAATGCTGCCAGGACATCAGGTCATTGGAGGAGAGCTTAGATATCTGCTTAATATGCTGGGCATGGTCGTTGGTATATGCCTGTGATCCCAACATTCAGGAGACCAAAACGAGAGGATCAAAATTTGAGCCCAACCCCTGAACTGTATGTATATCAAGGGGGAGGGGGAAGAAAAAGGGGGGAAAAAGGAAAGGAGGGAGGTAGGGAAGAAAAGAAGGAGATATTGAGATTACATGCACTATGCCAGCTTGAGATGATTTATTATCATACATACATTTCACTTGAGAACAGAAGTAGTCCATAATGTCGCACTGGGACAAAGGACTAACAGAAACTATTTCAATGCCATTCATTTGTATTTTTAATTTTGGTCTCTTATCATTCACCATTGTTTGACAGAATATATCTTTACCAGTACTCCCCTACTGGAGCAGCCTTGCCCTTGATATAAGGAAACAACAGCAGCTGAGAAATTCTATTCCCTGCATTATTTTTAATTTCCTTCCACACAGATACCATAATTTTAATTTCTTCCTTGCAATCTCCATCTATAATACCTGGGTAAACAATAAATCCTTGAGAAATTAATCCACTTCTTCCCAAAATTAATCCTGCTGTCACTGATGGTAAAGGACCATAAGCACCAGTAGTTAATTTATAGCATTCAGCTGTTGAGGATAATGTAATAGACTCATCTGTGGCCAGATCTAAAGCTGCACTGCCTTCAGTAGCATGCAAAAAAATTAGCAACAGTTAATTTCATTCTTCCTGCCTGCTTGTTACCTTCTGATTGGCTAATAGAAGATGGTTCATGTTTTCTTGCTGCAGGGCCTCTAAGTAATAGGCCTCTCCCTTCATTTCCCTGCAAGATGTTATCTCTGATGTCCCTTTTGGATCTACAATCCTGGGACCAGTGTTTACCTTTACCACAACAACTACAAAATCCTAGAGGCCTTGACATTCCATTGTTACTAGAAACCACTTGTTCCCTTTTATGACCATACTCTGCAGAGTCAAGGTACCTGTCATTTTGGGCTCTGAAATCAACTTGAGCTCTGGAAGTTTTAACCATACAATCTTTTTGGAAATGACCAAGTTCACCACATTTAAAGCATTGATTAAAACAATTAGTAATGGCTTGCCCTATGATATTAGCCTGATACTCCTGAAGACTAATATCAGTTGTTTCTCTTATCCATTCATCTATTGGGGCTCCTTGAGCCTTTAATTATCTAATTAAATAAAGTAGATAATTTAATTATCTACTCTTTGACAGTCAGCATTGGCATTTCCAAACGCCAAGGTATTTGTTAGCTCCTGTCTGACATCAGGATTTGATACAGTTCTCTCCACAGCTGAAGTCAACCTCTGTAAAAAGTCAATAAAGATTTCTCCAGGACCTTGTATTACCTTAGTATATTAAGTAGATCTTTTCCCAATTTCTGCAACCTTATCCCAAGCCCTTAAAGCTGTAATATGGCATTGTTCAATTACAATATCATCCATATGAATCTGTTCCCTTAAGTCAGCATACTGTCCCTCAGCAAGCATCTGATTGGTTATGACATTTATACCTCTTGCTCTATTTTGTTATTCTAATTTTGTGGCTTCTTGTCTCCACCATGATAACCATTCTAATTACTGGCTACCTTCTAGCACAGCTGATACCAGTCCCTTCCAATCTTGGGGAATAACTCTATCCTGCATAGTTATTTAACATTTGCTTAACGAAGGATGAATGGATACCATAAAATATAACAGACTCCTTGAATCACTTTAAATCTAACATGTCTATCGGATATCATGTTATCTCCCGATTGGCTTGACCTTCATTAATACCAGTCCTATTTTAATAAATCACCAGAAAAGCCAATGGTGCCTATACAGTATCAGGCAGCTCCTCTGGGGGTTTACTTGCCTCCATATTACCAGTGTTACCAACTTCTGTTGCGCCAGATGGTGGCTGTGCCAACTTGGATGCAAAAGTGCACGGAGCAGGATGAGGTCACAATGTGCATTACAACCCTGCCTGCTTCCCTGTTTCATCCTGTGGCAAATTCCCAATTTCATTATTCTTTCTTGTTTGTTTGTTTGTTTTTTGAGACAGGGTTTTTCTGTGTAGCTCTGGCTGTTCTGGACTCACTCTATAGATCAGGCTAGCCTTGAACTCACAGAGACCCACCTGCCTCTGCCTCCTGAGTGCTGGGATTAAAAGTGTGTGCCACCATGCCCGGCCATTACAGACAGTTGTGAAATGCCATATGGTGCTGGGATTTGAAAGAGGTCCTTTGGAAGAGCACCCAGTGCTCTTAACCACTGAGCCATCTCTCCAGCCCCCAAATTCCCAATTTCAATCACTGACCTTAACAGATTCTTTTTAAGCTCCTCAACCTGCATTTGCAAGCTTTCTAATTGCAAAGCCATGGCAAGATTCATCCTTTTGATAATCCAATAAAGGAGAAAAAAGAAAACAACATAACGTATCCCTCCTGATTGAAATTCATCAGCAATAATTGCCATTTTGTTGACAACCTCTGTCATATCTTCAAAACCTGCATCTTCCTCTACCATTTTGAAAATCAAGTTACCCATAATGCCTAACTGATGTTGGCACCACCTGTAACAGAAATTTTTTATTTAAAACACTTATATTTATTAATACTTAACAAACACCTATATCCTATAACCTAATACCTATAAATACTTAATATCTAAGAACATCTAACCAACTCTTTTAATTTTTTTAAAAGGATATTAATATTCTTAGCATAGGTCCATGCAAGAAAACTTGATTTTAACAATCTGGCAGTCACAGCAGGCAGTCCCTTTCTAGCTTAGCGTCTGCTGGGCCTAGCTTTGCCAGTTCATATGATCAGTTTATTTCAAGCACTAGTTGTGGCCGGCTTATAAGGTCTGCCTGTTTTAACCACTAAACTTGAAGTTGGCTTCCTCCATCAGCTGAGATTCATCTCTATAGTCTCCTCAGCCTGTGTATCCTTCATGGCCTAGTGTTCCTCAGAGGCCTCTGAACTCTGCCTGTCTTGATCAATCTCCTGGCACTTTCAGGACCCTGAACAGATGTCTTCAGTGTCCATTTTTTTTTAAGTTTATTATTTTTATTTTATTTGCATTGGGTTTTGCCTGCATGTTTTTCTATGTGAGGATGTCATATTCCCTGAAACTGGAGTTGCAGACAGTTGTGAGCTGCCATGTGGGAATTGAACCTGGGTCCTCTACAAGAGTAGCCAGTGCTCTTAAGTGCTGAGCCATCTCTCCAGCCCCCGTGTCCAGTTTTTAAGAACTCTCTCTCAGCAGGTTCTGTGCCAGGCCTTTTCTGCCAGCCTTCTTAGACTGGCTTAGGGGATTTGCCTCAGGCTATTGCAGCCTAAAGGCTGATGAATAGCGTACCTTCTGTACACTTCTCCAGTGTGCATTGTCTTCCCGGGCCATGAGGACAAGAGGAAGAAAGTGCCACATGGAGCTCTCTGGTTTATATGTAGCATCATCTCGCTTTGGAAGTCTCAAGGGCCTATAAACTCTCTCTTGATATCCAGTGGTCCCTGTGGCTCCTCACAGCAACCGATGTCATCTGCGGCTTGTGCAGTTTCTTAGTCATGCCCCTTCAACAAGGCATTTCTTTTTTTTTTCTCATGGAGCTGTGGTCTCAACTAGGCTCCACCCATCTTGGCTCCAAATCCAAGCGACACCAAGCTCCTCCTTTATGTGCTGCCTTTATCTGCAAACTAATACACCAAAGAGAACTAACTTCTACCACATTCTTGCCCTTGCCACAGGTGGGAGAGCTGGCCATGATAGGATCATGAAAGCAGGAGAGCAAGCTCTGCACCTTACCTGGGTAGCATACTAGAACTGGCCCTGGATGTGGGGGTTGCAGATCCAGGACCAAGGCTTTGAGTTGGCCCACACCAACATACACCCCATGGATGAACTGCTGGAGTGCATGAAGAGGCCAGTTCCACAGACCCAAAACTATAAGATCTCCATGACACAGGACTGTAGGGGTTAGATAACTTAGATTTAGAAAATATATAGGAGTTTCTTTTTTTTTTGTTTTTTTTTTGTTTTTCAAGACAGGGTTTCTCTGTTTAACAGCTCTGGCTGTCCTGGACTCGCTTTGTAGACCAGGCTGGCCTCGAACTCGCAAAGATCCGCCTGCCTCTGCCTCCCAAGTACTGGGATTAAAGGCGTGCGCCACCACCTCCCGGCTTATATAGGAGTTTCTGATACTGTCTCTTAATTCGGGGCCTGAAGAGCATTATCAGCATGAAGTCAGGAAAAACAGGAAAGACTTAATAGACTGAAAAACAAGGTTGAAGTCAGGAAAAACAGGAAAGACTCAATAGACTGAAAAACAAGTTTGAAGTCAGGAAAACAGGAAAGACTTAATGGACTTGAAGAAACAAGGTATCTGGCCTGACATTGTTTTCAGCTGCTAAGTGGGCGGAGCCCAAATTAAGCTGAAACAGAGTTCCTCCTATTTAAGGACAGTGCATGGAGCCCAAAAAGAGAAGAGGCCCCTGATGCTAGAGAGCTCCAAGAGTCCTATTGAAAAAAGGGCTGGCCATTGATGGCCAACTCTCTCCTTGAAGCAGAAAGAAGCCGGTGAGCAAAGAAAGCCTGAGCAAGACACCAAAAGGCCAAGGACTGAACCCTGTGGCTCAGCTTTTGCCTGGAGGGGTTTGATATGTCCGATCAGTGGCCTGGGGAAACTGTGCCTGGCTTTAAGGACTGAGGCAGAGCAGCTGAGTTCCTGATTCAAAAGAAGTAAGTTGGCCTGCAGACGGCTGGGGTCTCCCACAGAGAAGAAAGCATGAAGCCTTATTTAAGGTGAGACTGCAATAACCAACTTACCCTGATGAACCTGCATCTGAGAGATCCAGAAAAAGGACTGCCAAGTGCGTTAAAGAATCTACAACAAAGACTGTGTTCCTGACAACTGAGGACCTGCCCCAGAGACTGTATCATTCTAAAAGGTTATGAAAGTAGTTGTTTTTTTTTTTTTTTTGGTTTTTTCAAGACAGGGTTTCTCTGAATATCTCTGGCTGTCCTGGACTCGCTTTGTAGACCAGGCGGGCCTCGAACTCACAAAGATCCACCTGCCTCTGCCTCCCAAGTGCTGGGATTAAAGGCGTGCGCCACCACCGCCCGGCCGAAAGTAGTTGTTATAATTATCAATAGGTTTAGTGGATAGGTTAAAGGGGTTGTAGGAATTTATAGGATTAATAGTTAAGAAATTGTTGGTGTTTGTTATAAGTGAATTTAGTAATAAATAAATATTAAATAATAATTTAAAAGATTGGTTACACAGGACAATAAACAGCATATGTGAGAGAAGCCCTAGTGAGGTTCCAGTATTGACAAAGTAGCAAAAGTCAGAGGCCTCATACCTTACAAGGAGTCATTATAATGAACCTTTGCAAGCAAAAAAGTGTGGACAAAAGGGAATATTGTGGGACACACTGAGACACACTACAGCTTCCACAATGAGATTTTTTGTGGGGGAGTTGCAAGAATGGAGGGTGGGTCTGAGGGGAGGTGGGAGATGAGAGGAAACAGGGTGCATGATGTGAAATTGACAAAATTTTAAAACTTTTTTTTTATTTTAAATTTATTTATTGCTTCAGGTTACATCTCCATCATAGTGTCCTCTTTCCACGCTTCCCAGTCCGGCCCTCCCACCCCCTACCCCCTAACCCTTCCACCCCACTCCTCTGGAGTGGAGTGTCCCTACATAATAGTCCCCCACCCCAGTTCAGCAGCCATATGAGGGCCAAGATCTTCCTCATATACTGGGGGCCTACAAGGCAGCACCACTAGGGAAAAGTGTCTCATTGACAGGAAAAAAAGAAAAAAAATCTATGTCCATGTTCCCTTTGGTGTGTTGGTTGTAGTATAGACATCCTGTACTATGTGGTTAAAATCCGACTATAAGTGAATAGATGCCATGTGCATCCTTCTGAGTCTGGGTTAGTTCACTCGGGATGAGCTTCTGTAGTTCCATCCATTTGGCTGAAAATTGCATAATTTCATTGTTACTGATAGCTGAGTAGTATTCTATTGAGTACATGTACCACAGTTTTTTAATCCATTCTTCGATTGAGAGACATCTGGGTTGTTTCCAGTTTCTAGCTATTACAAATAAGGCTGCTATGAACATAGATGAGGAAACTTCCTTGTGATTCCGTGAGCAATCATTTGGATGTATACCCAGAAGTGGTATGGCTGGGTCCCGAGACAGAGCTATTCCAAGTTTTCTAAGATATCGCCAGACTGACCTCCATAGTGGTTGCACAAGCCTGCACTCCCACCAGCAATGGAGGAGGGTTCCCCTTTCTCCACAACCTTGCCAGCATGTGCTGTCATTTGAGCTTTTGATCTTAGCTATTCTGCCAGGTGTGAGATGGAATCTCAGAGTTGTCTTGAGTTGCATTTCTCTGATGATTAAGGATGCTGAACATTTCTTCAAGTGTCTCTCGGCCTTTAGGAATTCCTCCTTTGTGAATTCTTGTTTAGCTCTTTTTCCCATTTTTTTATTGGATTATTTGGTTTCTTGGCATTTAATTTCTTGAGTTCTTTGTAAATTTTGGATATTAGCCCTCTGTCAGATGTGGGGTTGGTAAAGATTTTTTCCCACTCTGCTGTTTTGTTTGAATGACAGTGTCTTTTGCCTTACAGAAGCTTTTCAGTTTCATGAGGTCCCATTTATTGATTGTTGGTCTTAGATCCTGAGCTGTTGGTGTTCTGTTCAGGAAGTTGCCACCTGTGCCAATGATTTTGAGGGTTTTTCCCACTTTCTCTTCTAGCAGATTTAGTGTGACCAGGCTTATGTTAAGGTCTTTGATCCAGTTGGATTTAAATTTTGTACAAGGTGATAAATATGGGTCTAATTTCATTCTTTTACAAGTGGACATCCAGTTGGACCAGCACCATTTGTTGAAGATGCTGTCCTTCTTCCATTGTGCGGTTTTGGCTTCTTTGTCAAAAATTAGGTGACCATAGGTGTGTGGTCATATCTGGGTTTTCAATTCGATTCCATTGATCCCCTGGTCTGTTTCTATACCAGTACCATGCTGTTTTTATTACTATTGCTCTGTAGTACAGATTGAAATCTGGGATGGTGATACCTCCAGATCAACCACATGATTATCTCGTTAGATGCGGAAAAAGCATTTGACAAAATCCAACACCCCTTCATGTTAAAAGTTCTGGAGAGAACGGGTATACAAGGACCATATCTGGAAATAATAAAGGCCATATACAGCAAGCCAGTAGCCAACATCAAAGTAAATGGAGAGAAACTTGAAGCATTTCCTCTAAACTCAGGGACAAGACAAGGATGCCCACTTTCGCCGTATCTCTTCAATATAGTACTTGAAGTTCTTGCTAGAGCAATAAGACAACTAAAGGAGATCAAGGGGATACAGATTCAAAACGAAGAAGTCAAATTATCCCTATTAGCAGACGATATGATAGTATATATAAGCAACCCCAAAAATTCCACCAGAGAACTCTTACAGCTGATAAACACCTTCAGCAAGGTGGCTGGGTACAAAATTAATTCAAAAAAATCAGAAGCCCTTCTTTATACAACAAATAAATGGGCTGAGAAAGAAATCAGGGAAACAACTCTCATCACAATAGCCACCAACAATATAAAATACCTGGGGGTAACTCTAACCAAGCAAGTAAAGGACCTGTACAACAAGAACTTCATTTCAAGCCCTTGAAAAAAGAAATTGAAGAGGTCATCATTAGATGGAAAGATCTCCCATGCTCATGGATAGGTAGGATCAACATAATAAAAATGGCCATCCTACCAAAAGTAATATAAAGATTCAATGCAATTCCTATCAAAATGCCAACACAATTCTTTATAGACCTGGAAAAAGCTATTCTCAATTTCATATGGAACAACAAAAAACCCAGAATAGCTAAAAAAATTTTTTAATTTAAAAAAAAAAAAAAGAACCAAGTCCAGATTGTCTTCATGTAATAATAGAATCAACCTCTAGGTGGAGAGGTGCTCTTATCTCCTCTCTGAGCGGTTAATCCAGCAGAGCAGGAAGGAGACCTACCTACCTAGGGCTAGACAACCACCCTTAGGAACTGCCTTCGTTAACCTTAAGATAATGTGCTTTTTGTCCCAGCATTCCCTCCCCTAGTGAAGTCCCTAAGTGCCACCATGAGGTTCTTCTGGCTCTGTCCACCTTTCTGAGGCCTGACCTAGAATATTGTACCCATTTCGTTTTCTTCTCTTCTGTCTTTTCTTTCAGATGCTGGCCAGAGTCTATGTATGCTTTTAAACTCCCTAAATATGCTCTGTGCTTCCTTACCCTTTTTCTAAAGCTCTCCTCCAGGCAGGGTTGCCTCCTCTACTGGAGATGCTATAATCTTTATAGTTGGCCTACGGTTAGGTTTCAACCTTGGACTGAACTTACTTAATATATCAAAGTGAGCTGGGTGTGGTGGCACATCCTTTAATCCCAGTACTTGGGAGGAAGAGGTAGGTGGATCTCTGTGAGTTCAAGGCCAGCCTGAACTTTTGTAGAAAGAGAGTCCAGGACAGCCAAGGATACACAGAGAAACTCTGTCTCGAAAAACCATATCAAAACAAACCTGACTGCCAGATTCTCCCTGCATCCCTTAGTCCCTACCTGTTACAGGGCCCTACTGGCTGGGCATACCCCGCCCCCTACCTTAAATTCCCCAGCCCAGGGTCTGCGCTGCTCTTCCCTATAGGATCCAACCACTTCAGTTACCTGCTCTTTATCCTTTGGCCCTCCTGGCTGCTGCACCTAATACCCCTCTCTTCCTTCTTCTTTTCCCTTCTCCCCTCACCACATGGCACAGCTCAGTCTGGTCATGTCCACCCAGGTCTCTTCCAAATGTCCCTGCCTCTGGCTATGCTCTCCTACATACCCAAATAAACTTTCTCCTTCACCATACATAGGAGCAGTCATATCTTTTTCCTTTATTCCTTTTTTTTTCGTTCACATACCCTGGGAATTTCTTCTTAAATTCTAGTAAATTATACTTGAGCTTCTGTTTGAGTCTATTTTTGTTTTTTTAGGTTTTTGGAGACAGGGTTTCTCTGTGTATCCTTGACTGTCCTGAACTCACTCTGTAGACCAGGCTGGCCTTGAGCACGCAGAAATCCACCTGCCTCTGCCTTCCAAGTGCTGGGATTAAAGGCGTGCACCACCATGCCCGGCAATTACAGACAGGGGTGAACTGCCATGTGGGTGCTGGGATTTGAACCCGGGTCCTTTGGAAGAGCAGTCAGTGCTCTTAACTGATGAGCCATCTCTTCAGCCCCTGTTTGAGTCTATTTTAAATTATTTTATTAATGAATCAAAGAACCCCAAGAGAGGACCCTAGTTTTTCTGAAATTGTAAAATAGCTCTGTTGGAATTCCCCCAAGTCTTTCAGTAACACTTCTTTCTGGCATTTTAATTGGCAGAGAAAATAAATCTGTTCCTGTACTGCTAGACAGTGTCATTGTGCTCTGACCACACAAACACTAGGATTATAGGCATGCACCACTATGCTTGACTGTAGGCTAATCTTTTAACCATCTATCATTTTTAAAATATATATTAGTTATATAATTATATATGGAATTATATATTAATAATATATATATTATAAATTTTATATATAAGTTATATATTTATATATGTATATAATGTATATATATATATGTATGGGTGTTCTGCCTGAATGTACGCCTGTGAACCATGTTCATGCAGTGTCCACAGAACCAGCAACTCTCCCGCTCTGCCTCAGTCTTTAAAGCTGGCCACAGTTCCGTTCAGGCCGCTGTTGGGACAGGTCAAACCCCTCTAGGCAAAAGCTGAGCCACAGGGTTTAGTCCTTGGCCTTTTGCTGTCTTGCTGAGGCTTTAGCTGCTCACCAGCTTCTTTCTGCCTCAGAGAGATCTGGCCATTGGTCTACCAGCACTTTCTCCAGCAGTACTCTCAGAGTTCTCTAGTATCGGGGGCCCTTAGCACACAGCTCTCTGGGCTCATCCACTTGTCCTTTAATAGGATCGCTCCTTGTTCCACCTGCTTCAGCTTAATTTGGGCTCTGTCCACTTAGCAGCTGAAAACAATGCCAGGTCATAAAGTCTTTACTTGTTTCACCTGGCTTCAACCTTGTTTTTCAGTCCATAGAGACTCCCCTCGTTTCACCTGATTTCATCCATCAGCTGATAAGCTAATTGCTCACAGCGAAGTTGATCTTCATGCCCCAAATTAAGAGACTGTATCAGAAACCTACATATTCAGTAAATCTAACTTATATTAATCTATCAACCCCTACCAGAGGAGAAAAGAGAGATAAAGACCTACTAACTGAAGCTAGATTTTAACCTAGCACTTTAGTGGCTGAGGTAAGAGGATCTTAAGAGTTCAAAGGCAGCCTGCACTACACCATGAACTCTCTTTTGTTGTTATTTTTGTTTTTTGAGACAGGGTTTCTTTGTGTAGCCTTGGCTGTCCTAGAAGTAGTTCCATAGACCAGGCTGGCCTCCAACTCACAAAGATCAGACTACCTCTGCCTCTGCTGGGATTAAAGGTGCCTGTACCACCACTGCCTGGCCTACACAGTGAACTCTTATCTCCAGAAGGGGTAAAGGGACAAACAAGCCAGAGAGTGGGAGAGATGCTTGCAATAGTCCCCTTCGGCAAAATATCAGTTAAGAGCAAAGGCTGCTCTTCTAGATGACCTGAGTTTATTCCGAGAACTCACATGGCAGCTCACTTATGTCTGTAACTCAGGAAATCAAACATCCTTTTCTGGCCTCCAAGGGCACACATGGTATGCAGACATACATGCAATTGGACACACATATACATAAAATACAATAAATCTTTTCAAACATTTTAAGTACCCTACTGGCAATGGGAAAATTACATTACAGCTAGGTCAAAAACTGGGCAAAGCATGAAAAAAATAACCTAGTTGACATTCCAAAAGGTCATTTGTAATGGTAACTTTTATTTGCCTAAGGTAATTGTCATCTTAGAGGCTTACTGCCTCTGTCTACTAACCTAGGCCTAGTACTAGAAGTTTATAGGACTCTGTACAATCTGATCTAGGCCTAGAATGCTTTCAGCCTTTGAGACATACTGCTGAATACGCTCACCCTTCTTTCTGAACTCTGTTGGCTGATTTAACTGTTCTGGCTCAAACTCCTCTCCAAGATGACTGATTTAAACTGGCTCTCAGTTTCTCCCTGAATTGCTCTGCTTGGTCTCAAACTAACCCTAGCAATCTGTTCTAATCTTCTGAACCCTTCTCATTCCCTGGATTGTTCTCTCTTCAACGTGTCTCTGTAAAACATTCTCAGTAAAAACTGCCTCTCAACTCCATGAACTGGACTGCCATGAACTCAGCTCCACTATGCTGCCTCTCACCTCACTGACTCAACTGATCTTTCAGTACAGCACTAACTAGAACCCAGAGATCTGCCTGCCTCTGTCTCCTGAGTGCTGTGATTAAAGGTGTGTGCCACCATGACCGGCTTGATCTGGATCTTGAAGCAGGAATACACAAACCTTTAATCTGAATCTTAAAATGGAAAGACACATCTTTAATATGGGCCACATCTTCTGCTGGAAGTCTATATAAGGACCCAGAAGAAGGAGATTTTGCCTGCTTGCTCTCACCTTGCTAGCACATCCATTCCTTCACTGACACTAGAGCCCAGTTCTTCAGGATTCCAACATGTACTTAAGACCATCTAATTGTTGGATTAGCTGAACTGCAGCCTGTAAGTCATTCCAATAATTTCCCTTTATTTATAAAGAGTTTCATTCTGTAAGTTCTGTTACTCTAGAGAACCCTGACTAATACAGTGGTCATCCTTGGCTACCAAGCAAGTTCAAGGCTAGCCTGGGTTACATGAGACTGCGTCTCAAACAAAACAAAAAGCATAAGGAAAACTAATGCCCGTTTGCACAATAGTCATTTCTGGGAAACAGATACAAAGAGAACATGGAGAGAGGAATAAGATTAGAAAGAAGAATCTGAAGGCTTTACCTTTATCTGACTATTAATTATTCAATTATTCTGTGCTTTTTAAAAATTGTTTGTGTGCCTGTGTGTATGATGTTTGTGGGTATGTGCATGCAACAGTGAAAATGTGAAAGTCAAAGGAAAACTTTTTTTTTAGGTTTTTCGAGACAGGGTTTCTCTGTGTAGCCTTGACTGTCCTGGACTCACTCTGTAGACCAGGCTGGCCTTGAACTCACAGAGATCCGCCTGCCTCTGCCTCCCAAGTGCTAGGAGTAAAGGCATGTGCCACCACACCCAGCAAAGGACAACTTTTAAAGTATCTCTCTCCTTTCACCTTATGTGGGTCCCAGGGATTATCATGTGACATTATGAGCTGAGCCGAGCCAGCTCACCAGCTCTTCTTTGCTTTTGTGCTGTTAACATTTATTTTGTGTGTGTACAACTGTGTGAGCATATGTACATGTTGAACAAAAGTACAGGTACTGTTGAACCCTGGGGGGATTCTCCGAGGTCCCGACGCCCAATGCCCAGAGACCACCAGAGTCCCAGATTCGTTGCAATATGCAAGAGGTTTATTTAAGCCAATGCGTCGGGATTCCACTGACTGCCTCCGTGAGCAGTATTTAAGCACACAGGCTGAAAACATGTGGGTACATAAAGGAGTAACTTTTAGCCTGCTAGGCAAAAGCCACAGGTGGGGATAAGGGAACAAAGGGGATGTTGACACAAGTGGGGATTGGGGAGTGAGGATAAGGGATCAAAAGGGGAGTGGAAGCAATCCAGTCAGCTATGTAAGTTTAGATAGTCCCAAGGACCGAGTTCTGTGGAATGTCTCAAGGACTGAGTTCTGTGGAATGTTTCCAGGAGTCATGAGGTCAGGGTCTCATGAACGAAGGAGAAGGCCTTCCTAGGGAAGTGGTATTTATTATTTTATTACAGCCTTACATTCCCCTCTTCTTCAAGTGAGTGATTTCAATCCTGAAATCAGGTGTCTGATTCCTCAAGTGGGATCTCAGCGTAGTGTTGTCTTAACATGAGCACTTGGACAGTGCTGACCCGTTCTCTAACAAAGGAAATTAGTCGGCTTAGAAGGCAGGGCCCTAGGGTGAGTAGGAGGAGGAGGATAACGAGGGGTCCCCTCAGTGTGGATATTAAAGTGGCAAACCATGGGGTTTTATTGAACCATGACTCAAACCATCCTGGGAACTCTGTCTTTCTTTTTGTCTGGTAGCTATCCTTTCCCTTAGCTTATTCATAGAGTCAGTAATGACTCCAGAATGATCTATATAGAAGCAACATTCTTCTTTTAGGGCAGCACATAACACTCCTTCTTTTAGAAATAGAAGATCTAACCCTCTCCGGTTCTGCATGACTACTTCTGACAGTGAAGATAAGGATTCTTTTAATTTTGAAATGGAATCCTCCAGTACCTGTAGGTCAGTATCTATTTCTTGACATAGACTAGCATAGTATCGTGGTTGCTGTACTAAAGCCACGCACCTGTTCCTATTCCGGTTGCCACTCCTAAACCCAGTAGCACAGCCAAAGTCATTGTTACAGGTTCTCTTTTAGTTTTATGGCCCCCCTCATAGGCGTCTAAGAAGGAAGAGTCTGGGTGGTAGATTAGCCTGGGAAGTAGTTGCACCAGCAAGCAGAACTCATTAATTGAGTTCAACACAGCTACAGACATACACGGGGCAAGCCCTGTACTGCACATCCACCATCCATCATCAGGTGGGATAAGGTATCCAGAGGACTCTGTGACATGTTCATTTCTATTTCAGAGGTGTTGTTGGGGGTGATGGAGTGCCTACACAGGCTCCTTTTCCTGACACTGAGGAAAGGGTTATCTTGGCACCCCCACCTTGTTTCCATCTACATTGTTCGGAGGAGGGGGTGGTGTTTACCTCAGCATCTATCCCAACTGCTTCATGATAAGGTGGTGGGGCAGTGTAGCAAAGCCAGCAAGACTCAGAACCTGGTAAGCACCTGTGATTAATTTTAGCATTCTTGTTTGGGTAGATAGGTCAAGGGATGGGGTAGGGACTGGTGTCAGCATCCTCGACCATTGTTGACTTTCTGAGGTCCAAGTGACCGCTCTGGGAACCAGAACCCCTTGGTTTAGGACAGAGTTAGGTCCAATGATAGTGGGAGGCGGGGATTCAATTTTTAGTCTTATAGTTTAAGTCACTCCATCATCATGTCCAGCGACATACAATCTTAGGCCCCATGTTATTCCTTTTATCCATTGAGTTGTAAGTTTTTTCCCTGCCTCCGTGAACTGGAACAGGAGGGGGTTACAAGTAAAATTAAGACATGGCCCGTTCCTTTTTAGTCTCCTTGCTGAGGATCTACCTGGACAGAGACCCCATATTGGACAAAGGTAGTACCACCAAGAGGCCTAGTACAGGTGTTTGACTTAGCCCTGGTTGTCCATATTTATAACCCCGACTCGCCTATGTTAAGTCACTCTCTGAGTTAAGCCAATAAGTATCCCCTGTCATCTCACAGCCCCAGGCCCCACAGTAGAGGTTTCAATACCCCCACATGTGTGGCCCTTTTCTCTAGAGTTACTCCTAGGGCATACATAAATTGGGATTTTTTGTAGTTCATTGCGTGGCTGGGGGTGTTTGCAACCGAATCCTCTTCCTCCCAACCCACTCCCAGAACATGGCTTGTGAGAGCAGGTTGGCTTTCCATCACATTCAGGCAGCCCCTTTGTTATCGGGTCTTTTCCCCCTGATGAATAATAATCAGGGATGTCCCAGTAGTCTAGCCCTGCAGCCAGTTGGCACAAATCAGGATGCAATTCTGGCCAGCAGGTCCAGGGGGCAGCTAGGGTGGAATTATCTCCTGTTTGGGACAAGACCTGCCAAGTGAGGCATTGAGGCACATGGGGGCTGGGGAAACTCACAGTCAGCTGTGTAAGCAAAAGGGGAGTTAAGAGTCCGAGGATCGTCGGAGCTTGAACTTGAGAGGGTTGGAAGTGCGGTGAGCTCGTCATTCTGTTGAGGCTTTAGGTGCTCTCTTTACGTGGGAACCGTGGATCCAAGCCAAGATTCCATCAACCTTGACAGCAGTTTGGGTGGTGAGCAGAATGACATACAGCCCTTTCCACCTAGGCTCCAGATTCTGTGAGCAATGCCGATGAATATAGACAAAATCCTCGATCTGGAATGGGTGAGCGACCTCCGGGGTGCCTGGTTGATAGGTGTCAGCGAGCTGCGTCCATACCTCCCTCTGGACCAGTTGGAGTCCCTTTAATCTACCACATAAATCATTGTTACGACAACAGCTGGTGTCAATTTTACTCTCAAGGGTGAACAAGGGAGGTGGAGTGCCATACAAAATCTCGAAGGGAGTAAGATGGAAATGAGAGGGGGTGTTCCTTACACAGAACAGGGCCAAAGGGAGAAGCACCATCCAGTCAGTACCGCCAGTTTCCAATGACAATTTAGTCAAGGTCTCTTTTAGAGTTCTATTCATTCTTTCTACCTGTCCTGAGCTTTGGGGTCTATATGCACAATGTAACTTCCAATCAGTTCCCAAATACCTGCCACTTCCTGACTTATCTGGGCAGAAAAGGGTGGCCCGTTGTCTGACCCTAGTACCTTAGGGGCCCCAAAATGGGGAAATATTTCTTCTAGGATTTTCTTAGCCATCGTACAGGCAGTTTAATTTTTGGTGGGGAAGGCTTCCACCCACCCTGAAAATGTATCAATAAAGACTAACAGATATTTGTTGCCATACCTGGCAGGACACACTTCAGTGAAATCAACTTCCCAGTAGGCCCTAGGCCTGTCTCCATGCAGTCTCTTACGGGGTTCTGTCTTATCCTGACTGGGATTGACCTTCTGGCATGGTATGCTGGCTTGGATAACATTTTCTGCTAGCTTGTGAAGTCCTGGAATCTCATAGTTAAGTCTTGTTAATTAGAATGATTATTTTTTTTTGTACCCAGGTGTGTCCACCAGTGCTTCTGTTTTAACATTTCTTCTGCCTCTTTAGGGCTCATAGTCTGTTTACCGTTTTGATGTTGTGGTTGGGACTCTGTTTCATTAGGGTCTACAGCGAGTAATTCAAGTATAACATCTCCTAAAGCCGCTTCTCAGGCAACTCGATCTTCCATATTGTTTCCCTTAGCTATATGGGACCCGTCCTTTTGATGACCCGGACAGTGGATGATGCTTACTTTAGTTGGCAGCATGAGGGCAGCTAGTAAAGCCAAGATCTCTTGTTTATTTTTAATGTCTTTTCCACCTGAAGTGAGGAGCCCTCTTTGTTGATAAATGGCCCCGTGTACATGGGCAGTAGCAAAAGCGTATCTACTATCTGCATAGATATTTATCTTTGTCTTTTTTTTCCATTTCAAGAGCTTTTGTGAGGGCAATCAGTTCAGCTCGCTGTGCTGAAGTCCCTTGGGGAAGGGCCGTGGCCCAAATGACCCGTTTTCCATCTACCACCACTGCCCCTGCCCGACGCTTACCTTCTTCAAGAAAGCTGCTCCCATCCATGTACCAAGTGGCTTCAGCGTCGGGGAGCGGCTGGTCAGTGAGATCTGTGTAGGTGCCATGGGCCTCGGCAAGCACTTGTTGGCAATCATGAATGATAGCTGATCCTTCTAAGTCAGGGTTGGGGAGCAGGGTGGCTGGGTTAAGCCCCGTGGCAGGCGTAAACTTGATGTGGTCTGAGTTCAGGAGGAGTGACTGATAGTGAGTCATCCTGGCATTTGTCAGCCACCTCTCAGGAGGCTGGTGCACTATGCTTTCTAGAGCATGGTGGGGGGGGACTGTAAGGTTTTGTCCCAAAGTCAACTTGTCAATGTCTCTGACTTAAGCCGCCACAGCGGCCACTATCCGTAGGCAGCTGGGCCATCCTGCTGCCAGAGTCTAATTTTTTTGACAGATATGCCACGGGCCGGTTTCATGGACCCAGTCTCTGAGTCAGGATTCCTTTAGCTATCCCATTATTTTCAGCCACATACAGATGGAATGGCTTAGTCACATCAGGCTGGGGCTGATCGCAGGGCCTGTTTAATTCTGTCAATGGCCTCCTGCTCTTTCTCACCCTAAATGAAAGGTGCACTCTCCTTTGTGAGTGGACACAGAGGGGTAGCCAGTTCTGGGAACCCTGGGATCCATAGCCAGCAGAAGCCCGCAGTTCCCAAGAATTCTCTAACTTGTCGGGGAGTCTTGGGAGCGGGTATCTAAGCCACAGTGTTTTTCCTAGTGTCCGACATCCATCTCTTTCCATTTTTGATTAAATACCCCAAGTAACTGACCTGTTGTTGACAAATCTAGGCCTTTTTGGCTAAGGCCTGGTATCCCAGGGATCTGAGCTCAGTCAGCAGGTTTTCAGTTCCCAGGAGGCAGTCTTCTTTGGTCTCTGTTGCTAGGAGAATGTCATCAACATACTGAAGTAATGTTACCTGGGGGTTGGAGGCCCTGAAGTGGGCCAAATCTTGGTGGAGGGCCTCATCGAAGATGGTGGGAGAGTTCTTGAATCCCTTGGGCAGGCAGGTCCAAGTTAGTTGTCCAGATAATCCTGAAGTTGGATCTTTCCATTCAAAAGCAAATATAGGCTGGCTAGAAGGGCTAAGCCGTAAGCAGAAAAAGGCATCTTTTAAATCCAATACTGTATACCACGTTCGCTGATGGGGAAGTGTGCTAAGGAGGTTGTAAGGATTGGGCACTGTAGGGTGCAGATTGGCAACTCTTTTGTTAACTTCCCTTAAGTCCTGGACTGGCCTATAATCATTGGTCCCAGGCTTTCGAGCAGAGGGGTGTTCCATGCTGACTGACATTTAACAAGGACCCCCAGCTCGAGGATCCACTGTATGTGTGGGCGGATGCCATCTCTGGCCTCTTTGCTCATGGGATACTGGCGAACTGAAACTGGGGTGGAGGTAGCTTTAACCTCCATCACCATGGGTGGGCGATGTTTGGCCATTCCTATGCCAGTAAGTTCAGCCCAGGCTGAGGGAAGCTTGGCTATCCATTCCTGCATATCCGCTGTCTGAGGAGGGGTTTTTTTGAACAGCCTATGTTCATCTTCCAGCCTCATAGTGAGGAACTGAAGCGGCCTCCCCTCTCTGTCAGTCACTGATGATACTTCTGCTTGGAAATGAATTTGGGCTCCCATCTTAGAGAGCAAGTCATGGCCCAGGAGTGGAAAGGGGCACTCAGGGATCACAAGGAATGAGTGGGATACCCAGCCCACACCCAAGTCCACTGTTATTCAGGTAGTCCATGTGTATTGTTTATTCCCTGTGGCTCCCTGCACCCAGGACCTCTTAGTGGACAGTGGTCCTTCTGATCGGAGGAGGACTGAATGCTGAGCCCTGGTGTCCACCAGAAACTGGACGGATTTCCCCTCCACATTGAGAGTTACCCTAGGCTCGGGGAGGGGGTCTGACCCCCGACTCCCCTACTCTTCTTCTTCTAAAGCCAGAATTTTTTCTCTGGGGCATTCTCCCCTCTTCTACTTGGGGCAATTCTTGAGCCAATGCCCTTTTTCTTTACAGTGGGCACATTGGTCCTTGTCCAGCGGTTGCCTCCTGCCCTTTCCCTCATCTTTCTGACCTCGCCTATCTCTCTAGTCTCTCTTGTTACTACAGTGGCTAGGATTTTACTCACATTTTTTCCCTGTCTTCTTTCTCTTTTTAACTCTCGTTCATCCTGTTCCCTATGTCTTCTCTCCTCTTTTTCTTCCTCTGTCTCTCTTTTATTGAACACTTTATCTGCTTCTTTAACCAAGTCCTGGAGCAAAAATCCCTGTAGGCCCTCCAGCCTCTGCAGCTTTTGTCTAATATCTGGAGCTGACTGATCAATAAAGGCCATGGCTACCATGGCCTTATGTTCCTCAGAGGTAGGTTCATATGGAGTAAATCTCCAAAAAGCCTCCATCAATCAGTCTAGAAACAACGTTGGTGACTCAGTTGGTCCCTGAGTCACTTCTCTTACCTTAGCCAAATTGATGAGGTGTCTAGCAGCCCCCTGGAGACTTGCCACCAGAGCCTGACAGTAAACCTTTAAGTGCTCTCTACCTTCAGGCTTCAATACTTCAGTATTGAAGTTCTAGTTGGGTCTATCAAAGGGAAGCCTGTATCACTCTCGTTGGGCAGCTGAGTTGGCTTCCCGTCTGTGCCAGGCACATTTTTTCTAGCCTCGAGTAGCACCTGCTGTCTCTCCTCAGTGGTGAGGAGGGTCTGCAGGAGCTTCTGACAATCGTCCCACATAGGTTGATGCGAAAAGACAAGGGACTCTATCAGGGAAGTCAGAGCCTGCGAGTTCTCAGAGAAAGAGGGATTATGAGCTTTCCAATTAAAAAGATCTGCTCCGGAGAATGGCCAATACTGAAGCGGCTGGTTCCCCTAGTCATCAGGGGGTCTGTACTCCCTGAGCCGGGAGTGCAGTGGAATCTGGGGTGGCAGCCCTCCAACTTCTGGTCCCTGTGGCAGGGCTCCCTCCCTGGGCTCCTGGCAGGGGTTCCAGCGGGCCGAGGGCTGGGCAGCCGGGACCCCCTGGGGAATCTGGGGATTCAGGATCAGGGGATAGGGTGGAGGAGGGTCTAGGAGGAGTAGCTCCATCTGGGTGTCAGGGTAGATCTTTTTGATCTTCTTTGGGGAACCCATAGTTTGGACGGGCTCCTTTTTGGCCAGAATCTGCTTCAAAGCGAGGACTTTGGAAGGGGAGTGAGAGGGAGATGGTTCTGTGGCTGGCTGGCTGGCTGGGGCAGGAGGCAGAGAGTGGAGGAGATTGACCTGTGGAAGGAACAAAAGGACGAACCCACAAAGGGGGAGAAACCAACAGAGCCTCCCACACCAAGACATAGAGAACTTGATCTGGATGCCCGTGGGGTCCTGGATTAAAAATTTTAGACCTAACCTGTCTAATGAAAAAGATCCTTCGGGTGGCCACCCAACCTGAAATGTAGGCCACTCTGAGGCACACAGAGTCTGCCATCTCCTTTTTTTAATCTCGACTGACAGGTTATGTGCCCTATTTTTTTTTTTTTTGGTTTTTCGAGACAGGGTTTCTCTGTTTAACAGCTCTGGCTGTCCTGGACTCGCTTTGTGGACCAGGCTGGCCTCGAACTCGCAAAGATCCGCCTGCCTCTGCCTCCCAAGTGCTGGGATTAAAGGCGTGCACCACCACCGCCCGGCTCATATGTGCCCTATTTTTAACTTCAGTCCAGTGGCTCAGGGTCAAAGACAGGGGGGTTGTCAGTGTCTGTCCCATCGTCAAATCGTCAGGGAAAAGGAGAATAAGAAGGCAGAACAACACAGGACACAAACGACAAGACACAAGCGGCCGCTGCGAAATCGCCTCAGAAACAGATTCAGACAGGAGCCTCTGAAGAGGTTCCACCAGAGTCAGATGAAGGGGGCCTCACTCAGCTTCCCCTTCAGACAGATCACCTCCAGGCCATCCCCAATGGAGTATCTGAAATCAGATAGCTATAGAAGCCAGAGCATCACATAGCTGCTACAGAAGCCAGAGCGACTGGCTAAAACAGGTGGCGATTCACACAGAACAGACAGGCAGATAGACAAAGTAGCTTGAGCGTACCTCCGAATCCTGGAGTCTTGGGGTCTGGGGGTGTTCAGGCACTTCCCGGCCAATGCACCAAATGTTGAACCCTAGGGGGGGTCCCCGAGGTCCTGACGCCTGACGCCCAGAGACCACCAGAGTCCCAGATTCGTTGCAATATGCAAGAGGTTTATTTAAGCCAATGCGTCGGGGTTCGACTGACTGCCTCCGTGAGCAGTATTTAAGCACACAAGCTGCAAATGGGTGGGTGCATAAAGGAGTAACTTTTAGCCTGCTAGGCAAAAGCCGCAGGTGGGGATAAGGGAACAAAGGGGATGTTGACACAAGTGGGAATTGGGGAGTGAGGATAAGGGATCAAAAGGGGAGTGGAAGCAATCCAGTCAGCTATGTAAGTTTAGATAGTCCCAAGGACCGAGTTCTGTGGAATGTCTCAAGGACTGAGTTCTGTGGAATGTCTCCAGGAGTCATGAGGTCAGGGTCTCATGAACGAAGGAGAAGGCCTTCCTAGGGAAATGGTATTTATTATTATTTTATTACAGCCTTACAGTACATGTGGGTGGAAGAATGACCTAGGGTCCTCTATGACTCTATGCATTTTTTATTTTCTGGAGGTGAGGTTTTCTCACTGAACCTGTGGCTCAAGTTTTTTTTTTTTTTTTTTTTTAGTCTAGAAGCCACGAAGCTGCCAACTATCCTCCAGTCTCTACTCACCTGGGAATTGGGATTGTAGGCATTTGCAGAGAGAGATGTTTGGCTAGTTATATTTGTGCTGGGACCCAAACTCTCATCTTCATGACTACCAAATAAGTGCTTTTAATATCTGAGCCATTTCTCAATGTTTTTTTTTTGGGGGGGTGTATTGTTGCTTCTCCTGTTGTTCTTTGGGGTTTGGTGTAGGATCTCAGACTGGCCTTGAATACCTGATCTTGCATTCACTTTCCAAAAGCCAGGATTACAGGAGTGCACAACCATACCTGGTTATCATATATTTCCTTAAATGTGGGCTGGACAGCTCAACTCAATGGTCAGGAGCACTGGCTGCTCTTCCAGAGGTCCTGAATTCAATTCCCAGCAACCAAATGGTGGCTCGCAACCATCTGAAATGGAATCTGATGCCCTCTTCTGGTGTGCATTAAAACAGATCATTCATGTATGTAAAATAAGCAAATATTTCCTTAAACATATATTTTTCTTTTTTAAATATTTATTTTATGTGTGTATGTGTGTGTGTGTGTGTGTGTGTTGTGTCTTCATACACACCAGAAGAGGACATCAGACCCCACTCCAGATGGTTGTGAGCCACCATGTGGTTTCTGGGAATTGAACTCAGAACCTCTGACAGTCAGTGCTCTTAACCACTGAGTTATCTCTCCAGCCCCCAAATGTACATTTTTCTGTATTGTGTTTTTCCTCATGATAATTTCCAAAGACTATGAACAGTGAGGACTGTTTGTTTTCAAGGCAGGGTTTCTCTATGTAGCCCTGGACGTCCTGGAACTAGCTCTGTAAACGAGGCTGGTTTTGAACTCACAGAGATACTCCTACCTCCTTCTCCCGAGTGCTGGGATTAAAGGCGTGCAACATCACTGCCCAGCAAACAGTAGGGAAAATTTTTAAACATAATTTTTCCAGTTTTCCTACATAGCAGGTACCTGAGATCTTTACCTTGCATATCAGTTCCCTCTGCATAAGTATGTTAGAAACTGTATTAGTTTCCTATTATTGCTATAACAAATTGCCAAGGTGCCCATGAGATGGCTCCACAGGTACAAGTGCTTGCCACCTAGCCCAATGACCCAAGTTCAATCCTTGTGACCCACATGGTTGAAGGAGAGAAGCAATTCCTGCAGTGTGTCCTCTGACTTCTACTGGAGAGCCATGGCATGTGTGCCCACACATATAAACACACACACAATCAATAAAATAAATGTAATATTTCAAAAAATAATCCAGAGCCTCATGCCTAAAAAACCACACACCTATCACTCCATAGTTATTTTCAATCAGGAATCTGAAAATGGGCCTTATAGGGAAAAATTAATGTGTTGGCAGAGCTATCATGCATGCTGGGCACTTGTATGAGCATTAAGGATCTAAATTCTGGTCCTTGTGTTTACCCAGCAAACACTTTACCCACGGAACCACTCCCTAGCTGTTAACTTTTCTTTCCTTTTGGGACACAGTCTTGTATAACTCAGGTTTGCCCCAACTGGTCTAAGTAGCAGAGGCTGGCCTAAATTTAATTCCCTACACAGACAATAATAAAATAGTAATAATAAATAACAATGGAAACTGTGGTTTTTTTTGTTTTGTTGTTGTTGTTTTTCGAGACAGGGTTTCTCTTGTATCTCTGGCTGTCCTGGACTTGCTTTGTAGACCAGGCTGGCCTCGAACTCACAGAGCTCCACCTGCTTCTGCCTCCCAAGTGCAAGTGCTGGGATTAAAGGCGTGGGCCACCACCGCCCGGCTCTGAAACTGTGTTTGAGGTATGTATTAATTCTTTTTTTGTTTGTTTGTTTTTTGGTTTGTTTTTTTTTCGAGACAGGGTTTCTCTGTGTAGCTCTGGCTGTCCTGGACTTGCTTTGTAGACCAGGTTGGCCTCAAACTCACAGAGATCCGCCTGCCTCTGCCTCCCAAGTGCTGGGATTAAAGGCGTGCGCCACCACCGCCCGGCTGTATGAATTCTTTTATCCTCCTGCATCTACCTCCACAGCACTGGGCCCACAGGTTTCTAGTACACATTCAGCTCCAACAGACTAAAGGAGAACCTTAGAATCCAGATGTGGTGGGTCACATATGTAACTCCTACTCTCAGGAGTCTGAGGCAGAACTACGAATTGAGATTCTGTTGAGATTCAAACTTTATCAATAATCAAGCACATTTGAAAGGCTGTCACAGCCAACAGAAGCCTAAGGAGACTTCATGTAATGTACAATCCTGGAAGGAATCCTGACACAGAAAAAAGAAAGAAAGAAAGAAAGAAAGAAAGAAAGAAAGAAAGAAAGAAAGAAAGAAAGAAAGAAA
>CAJQZJ010032188.1:19541995-19571118 GCA_907164525.1 Lophiomys imhausi
AAAGAAAGAAAGAAAGAAAGAAAGAAAGAAAGAAAGAAAGAAAGAAAAAAGAAAAGCTGAAAGCGGGTGTGGTGGCTCACGCCTTTAATCCCAGCACTCAGGAGACAGAGGCAGGTGGATATTTGTGAGTTCAAGGCCAGCCTGATCTAGAGTCCAGGACAGCCAAGGATACACAGAGAAACCCTGTCTCAAAAAACCAAAAAAAGAAAAGCTGTCTATATTAACCAATGATACCATATCAATATTGGTTCTTTATCATAACAAATAACCCATATACTGTATGATATTAGTAATAAGTGGGTCTTAATAATAGTCAGGGGTAGACTGCTTGTCTACAGGGATGTACAGTACCCTAAGTTTAATTCCCAGCACAGACATAATAATAATAATAATAATAGTGGAAACTGTGTTTGAGGTATGTATGGAAACTCTCCTATCTTTACAAGGTTTCTGTAAATCTAAAAAGAAAGTTGTTCTAGGGCTGGTGAGATGGCTCAGTGGGTGAAGCCCTTTGCTGCCAAGCCTGACAACCTGAGTTTGGTCTCTACACCCCACAAGTGGGAAGAGAGGACCAACCCCAGAAAATTTATCTTCTGACATTCATACATACTACATACATACATATATACTTATATGTATACATAAATACATAAATTACACACACACACACTAAAAACTAAGTCTGTTGGCAATCCTTTTTTTGTTGTTTTTTTGAGACAGGGTTTCTGTGTGTAACCCTGGCTGTCCTGGACTCACTTTGTAGACCAGGCTGGCCTTGAACTCACCAAGATCCACCTGCCTCTGCCTCCCGAGTGCTGGGATTAAAGGTGTGCACCACCACCGCCTAGCCTCCTTTTTTTTAAAAAAAAACAAAGTCTCTTTATGTAGCCCTGGCTATCCTGCTCTGTAGACCAGGCTGGCCTCAAACTCACAGTGATTTGCCTGTCCCTGGCTCCCAAATGCTAGTATTAAAGGCTTGTGCCACCATGAACAACTTTGGCATAATCCTTTAACCACACACTCAAATCATGACCCTGAAGCCAATCTGGGACTGATAGGGAGATCTTATCTACAAACAAAATGTAACTTATTTAAATCTAGACTTAATAAAAACCTAAAATTCAGAGGACAACATATCTTCAACCCTGTGCTTTTTTTTTCAAGGTATAAAGCCCTTCCGGCTTTAATTATATAGGTATTTATATAATTGTCTAAGTATATTTCTTTTTTCAAGATTTATTTTAATTTTGCAGATGCACTTGCAGGTGCTGGCAGAAGCCAAAAGCAGCATCAAGTCCCCTGGTGGTTGTGAGCTCCAGTCACCACAAACCAGCCAGTGCTCTTAACCACAGAGCCATCTCTCCAGACACCATGAGTAAATTTGTTAAAGGTTGAGAATTGTTTTTTTCTTTCTTCTTCTTTTTCCTTTTGTTTGTAGCTATGTAGCACACCTTTTGGCTTTGAACTGACCGGTTTTTATGTTACTCACTGTCCTCCCCTATCTCAGCTCACAAGCAACTGAGATAAAACGAACTCTGCACTTTTAAAACCAGCTTGGGCTACATTGTGAGTTCTAGGCCAGCATGGCTAGAGTAAGACAATGTCTCAAACCAAAAACAAAGCAAATGAATAAACACCCCCCCCCCCCCCCCCCGCCAAAGTTACCTAAAGCTAAAGTCACAGAGCCAAAGTTGATGGAGACTTCCTCTCTATTTGTCGGAGCAAATCAACTCTATCAACGTATCAGGAAGGCTCCAACTGGCTCTTCGGCGAGCCTCAGTTCTCTAAGTGTCCTGTGCTGCCATCTACTGGTACACGTGTTCTATCTTTCTACACGCCGGTATTTCCTGTGGAGGATTCAAGACCTAAGGATTCAAGACCTAATTAAATTGCGAAGCACTGACTTTCTCATAGGTCCCTTAGAACCTTTACAAGGCAAAATACTTTTCTTCATCAATTTCAGGCTCCCATAGCCCCATTTTACATTTCAAGTAACAGTATCGTGTATTTTCATTTGTGTTTTTCCACTTGTTTATTCCTAAGTCTTCTTTTGCTAGAGAAATCTATTGCAAATATGTCTTCTCACTCCGCGTCTTGCCTCCCACTTGCGAAACAATGCACACATTTCACCGAGCCACCTCAAGAGCAATAGATATGACTCCCTACTGCCCATTCCTGAACCCAGACCCGAACACATAGTTTAACAAACCTGAAGCCCCACTGTTCAGATTCTCCCACTTTTTACAGACCCATGAGATGCCGTACACTATGTTGCAAACCTCACGGATTTCCAATAGTACAAATACACATTACTCACTCAGTACTCCTTACAGAGGCTCAAATTCCTTAAGCATCTTGCTCACAACAGCAAGAAAACCTCAGGAACTCCAGCACTTTGAAAGGGGAGGAAGAATAGCGGATTAGAGGCCAGTTAACAGTGGAAAGGGACTCTTTTTTTTTTTTTTTTTTTTTGGTTTTTCGAGACAGGGTTTCTCTGTATAACAGCCCTGGCTGTCCTGGACTCGCTTTGTAGACTAGGCTGGCCTCGAACTCACAGAGATCCGCCTGCCTCTGCCTCCCAAGTGCTGGGATTAAAGGCGTGCGCCACCACCGCCCGGCCTGGAAAGGGACTCTTAAAGCAAAAGAGAGGAGAGAAGGGGAAGGGAGAGGAACGGAGGGAGAGAGAGGGAGAACTTATTGAGTTTTGGCCGGAGCTCTGGCTCCCCACCAGCCGCCAGATCTGGTCAGCCAAAGCCCCGCCCTTCGGGACCTGTCATCACAGAAGCCGCACGTGGCCGTGGCCGGGATGGGACCTCAGACGACCTGCAGCCATCACTTTGTCTCCTCCGTCATCTGAAGGGGCCGCCGGCGCCAATCACAGCCAGCCGACCCGGGCCAAGGAGCGTGTGCGCCCTGGTGAGGCAGGCGGGAGAAGAGGCGGGGGATAAAAGTCACTGCATTGGGAGGGGACAATGTTCATGTGAAATGAACCTGGAAGGGGTTCTACCAATCTGGAATCTGAGGGGGTGTGTCCCGGTGAAAGGCGGAGAGACCAAAAGAGGGCGGGGAGCAGGGGGTGGGGCCTCAGGAAAGCAGAGGATCCTGGGGTAATGCAAAGAAGACGAAAGGGGCGGAGTCGCTAAGGGGCGTGGTTTGGGCTACAGAGGCGGAGTCTGAGAGATTAAAGAACCGGGGCAAGGGGACAAGCCCAGGGAAGGTGGGAGCTGGGACATGGGAGAGGGTGGGTCGGGGCGTTTCGAGGGCGGGGCTCTGACCCAAGGAGAGAGGTTTGCAGGCCCAGTCTGCAGCGAGAGCTGCTCAGTCACTACCCTAATCCACTACCTTCTCAAGTGCAACAGGACCCACGGAACTACAGGTGTGGGGCAGGGTGTGTGTGGAAAAGGGAACAAGGCCGAGGGTGGGCTTGAGCAAACCTGAGGTAGGGACCACCGCTAGCGAAAAGAGGAAATTGGAGATTGTTGCTCTGGAGTGGGTGAGGCGGGATTCGGAGAGCAGTTAGGGGGCTCAATGTGTGAGGAAGGAGGTGCGCTCTCTAGGGGCTGTTGTGGGGGAAGGGCGGGAGTGCTGTAAAAGTGGAGGTGCGCTGTTAGGGGAAAGGATCACTGTCCGATATGGAGGGTTACAGGTGATACTTGAGCGATTTGGAGGAACTTCGGGAGAACGGGAGTATAGGTGGCGGAGAAGGGCTGGCGGTCCAGTGTGTGGTAGAGTCGGTAAGAGATGGGTTGTGGTGTACTGTATGAAGGACAGGAGTTGTAGCCCCCCCCCCCCGCTGGGGAGAATCTCAGTACGTCTAGAAAGTAACATTCTGCATTGTAGGTGCTCCAGGAAGACACCTGCGGTCTGTTCTAGGAGTAAGGGTGCTGGACTTAGTAGAGCAAGAAGACAATCTAGTGTTACTGGCTGCTGAGCTCCTAATCCCACCTTCTGATATGGGTACACAGAGAGCAGGCAGTCCCTGCTTGCCATCAGGGTTGGTGTGACTGTATCTTTATCTTACTTTGAATCTGTAGCTAGCTGAGACTGGGAATCCTTCCCTGAAGTGTCCTGGGGCCCCTTCTGTCACTGGGTTCCTGTCAATCCCCAACCTAGTTCCTGTTCCTACAGAAGCCTGCCTCCGTCTCTGCCCACCCCACCCCACCCCCTGCCCTGCCCTTATGCTCTGGGTGTGCTCATTTCCCACTTCCTTCCTCACACTGGGGCCTGGCCTGGTTCTCACCAGTCTAGGATCTATGACCTGCTCCAGACTCTGTACTTAATGGCCAGAGACCCTGCTAACAAGAATGGAGGTTCCAATCCCAGTCCGCTACTACCACCACCATCTCTGCCAGTAAATCCCAAGTGACCTGTAGCCACATTTTACCTATTGCCAGAAACTGGTTTTCTCTTCCTTTGTACTTCACTGGGTGGGGAATCATAGCATCCTGAGAAGTTGAGAGAGGTAGTCCACTATGGTGAATCTGTCCTGGGAAGGGATATAAGGCTCTAGCCCAGCTATGAGGGCTATGAGGGTTGAAGAGAGAATGGACCCCTACACTCCAGGTTTGGAAGTAGAACAGAGAGTGCCATGGTTCTTTTTGCCTCTAGGTTGCCTTGGAGGGGTGGGAAAAGGCTGCCTTCCATACCATGACTGAATGAGTGTGACAGTGTTGCTGAAAGGGGCCCCAAGCCAGCCTTCTCACACAGCCACCCAGTTGCTGAGTCTGGCTGAGGAAGGGAGGGGTGTTCAGGACAGACAAAGCCATGGGGTAGGGTGGGGTAAAGAAGGGCTGGCTGAAGCCTTTTGAGGAGGCACTGATTTCTATGGCAACACTGCTTCCCAGACTCTCGCTATCAGAGAGGGGCGGTCCTAGGGAAGAGGCATTCAAGCTTCCTCTGGGCTTGGGCATTTTGTGTGAGTGGGTGGGGCATAAAGAGAAAAGCCACCAGTTTGCTATGCTGAGTATAGAGCCTCTCTGCTTCAAAGGCAGCAGCAGGGAATTCAGTTGCTTGAGTCCATTCCCTGTGATGAACAGGAGCACAGCAGCCGTTAGGATTATAAGGCCAGGGCAGTAGATGTCCTCGACAATCATTGTTCAATGAGATCCTTATTTCATTTAGTTATTTGTCTATTTTGTGTTTTGAGACAGGTTTTTTTAGTAGCCCAGGCTGGGCCTGAACTCACTATGCAGAAGATGATGACTCTGAGCTCCTGAGCGTTCTGTGTTCATCTCCCAGATGTTGGGATTATAGATACCCAGCTCAGAACTTCTCATTTCACAAATTTGCAATTTGTGGTCAGAGAAACAAGCTCTTAAGGCTGCATAGTGAAAGAGCCAGAGTTAAGATCCAAGTTTTCAAATTGCTGTTCAGTGTCGGGGTCCGTTGTTTCCTTCACTAAATTTTATTGAGTACCTATTATGTGCCAGGCTCTGAGAATGTTAGCACAAAGAACAGAGTTGCTGTTCTCAAGGAGCTTCCAATAAGAGAAGGAAAAAAAATATGTGTATGTTTGTGAGAAAAAGATTAAGCTGACAGGCAGTGGTGGCACACGCCTTTAATCACAGCACTTGGGAGGCAGAGGCAGGTGGATCTCAATGTGGACTACAGAGTTGAGTTCCAGAACAGCCAGGGCTACACAGAGAAACCCTGTCTCAGGAAGAATAAATTAATAAATAAACTAGTGGTGGCTGCTATTTATTTAAGAAGGGGATTCAGCAGTTAAGAGCACTGGCTGTTCTTTCAAAGGACCAGGGTTCAAATCCCAGCAACCACATGGCAGTTCACAGCTTTCTGTAATTGCCAGGCATGGTGGCTCACAACTTCAATCCCAGCACTCAGGAGGCAGAGGCAGGCACATCTCTGTGAGTTCAAGGCTAGCCTGGTCTACAAAGTGAGTCCAGAGCAGCCAGGGCTACACATAGAAACTCTGTCTCGAAAAAAAACAAGCAAGAAGAGGGTGGGCAGTAAGGTGTATCATTGTGCAAAAGCACTTGCTGTGCAAGCCTGATTTTCAAGACAAGGTTTCTGTGTGTATTCCTGGCTGTCCTGGACTTACTTTGGAGACCAGGCTACCCTTGAACCCACAGAGATCTGCCTGCCTCTGCCTCCTGAGTGCTGGGATTAAAGGTGTGTGCCATGCCAGCTGTTTTTTTTTTCTTTTTTCGAGACAGGGTTTTTCTGTGTAACAGTACTGGCTATGTTAGGACTCTCTTTGTAGACCATGCTGGCCTCGAACTCACAGAGATCCAGCCTCTACCTCCTGAGTGCTGGGATTAAAGGATTGTGCTACCACGCCCAATCTCAAAAAAAAAATTTTTTTAAGTTTTTCGAGACAGGGTTTCTCTGTGTTATAGCCCTGGCTGTCCTGGAACTCACTCTGCAGACCAGGCTAGCCTTGAACTCAGAGATCCGCCTGCCTCTGCCTCCAGAGTCCTGGGATTAAAAGCATGCACCACCACGCCCAGCTCAATTATTATTATTTTTAAGACATAATTCAGCACATGGAAGATTGGAGCAGAAGGATCAAGAGTTCAGGGTCAGCTGGGTGTGGTGGCACATGCCTGTAGTCCAGTATTTGGGAGGCAGAGGCAGGTATATGTTTGAGTTCAAGGCTATCCTGGTCTACAAAGTGAGTCCAGGGCTGTTACAGAGAAACCTTCTATCCAAGAAAAAAAAAAAAAAAAGATGTCTACCACCATGCCAGGCTCCCAAGAGTTCAGGGTCATCCTCTGACATATAGTGTGCTTGAAGCCTAAACTAAATGAAACCCTGCCTTAAAAAAAAATTTTTTTTTTAAAGTCAGGCTGTGTCCAGCGGCACACACCTGTAATCCCAGCACTCCAGAGGCAGAGGCAGGAGATAACAGGAGTTAAATTCAATCTGGGCTGCTAGATACCCTGTCTCAAAGAAACAGAGCAAGGACAACAAACAAAACGCCCAGTAACCTGCAATCCCAACACTCTGGAGGTTAAAGCAGAAGGGTCATGAGTTCACGGTCAGCCTAAGGTCCATAGGAAGACCTTAGCTCTAAAAAATCAAAACAACTAAAATGCAAGCTAAGAGTTTAGAGCAGCTAGGTACGATCGCATGTATGATTGAACCATGCTACTTCCCCAGGGCATACTGAGACCTGGGACATTTTTGATCCTGACTCCTTTAGTAATTCCCCTCTGATCTTTGTAGAAAACTAAGGTCTGAAAGTATAGTCATAGCAAGACGGAACAAAGCAGGGCTGCTAAAGATTTTCCTAAGATGTTCTGTCTTCCTGTCTTGCTTGTGAGCTTTCCTGAGGCAAATAGGTTCTCATGTTAATATCTGTAGCTGTGTTTAGGGCTTTGAGAATTTTTGAAATCCTGCTCCTTAGGATTCAATCTTAGAGAACTGGATTCTTTTTTAGGACTTTTCTACTCATCTTTCTAGAGGTAAGAAGGAACCTAGAGAACTGTTGTTTGCTTGTATTAATTAAAGACCACAGAGAGGAAGGGGTGTGTGTGTGTCTCTTTTACAGTCCAGTAACAAACTGATGGTGGGACCTGGGAGGCTCAGAACATTGGCAAAGCAGGGAAGGACTGTAGGCCTTATTAAGCCTTTAAACCACGAAAGAATGAACTTTTACTTCTTTTGGTTCTGGTGTTTGTTTCCTGTTTCTGTGATTGACAGGGAGAAAAGGCCTGATTTGGTGACAACCTGTCTGACTTGATGATAAATTCAGTGGACAAGGCATACAAGGCTATCCATTTTCTCAGGTTATCTCCAGAGCAGTCCCTCTAACAAGTGTCTGTGAATGCCCAGGCCTTGCAAAGATTCCAGCCTGGTTATTTACAGAGCAGGAGGACAAAGGTTAGGGATGCTGATTCTGCTGCCACTTAATTTGGCTGGCTCTGGGCTGGGCCTGCGGCCCTGGTGACTCAGGGGGAGCTTGGTGAGTTTCGAGGGAGCTGTGAGTCATAAAGACGAGCTTGATCTCAGGACTGATTCTGGGAAGAAGGCTTCTAACTCATTTCTTAGGATGCTGTGCTTCCCAGAGCAGAGGCCTGTCATCAAAGGGTGCTTCACAGCCTGACCTGTGAACATTTTGAGCTACAAAGAATAAGGCCTGACTCCCTGAAATTTAAATGTATTCCTAGTTCAGGAGCCCCTGGGGTCTCTAACAAAGACAACAAAAAAAGGAAGGATGTCATCTTTTAGTGTGGATGGAGATAAGGTACGACTTTAGTCCTTTTTCTTCCGCTCTGACCTCTTAGAAGGAAGCTTACTGGATAGCAACAATCTTCTCACTTGGAGCTCTGCTAAGGAATGCGGGGAGAGATGAATGGATTTGAGGGTATCTAGGGTTGGGATTGGTATGAGTTGGAGATTGTTGAACTGTGTCTGTGAAAGCTGTGGAGCTTCCTATTTACGTCAGAACAGGAAGAATGGGGGAGAAAGGTTTGCTGAGACATGAGAGGATGAAGTCTGAAGAAGGGTTAAATGACAGGGCAAAGAATTGCTGGGACCTGAACAGAAAAAAGGGTTAAGGTGGGCGGGGCGACATTGGGTAGGCCTGCCCTTATGTAGACCAATAGATGTGCGCCCCTTGGAGGGGGCGTGACCCACACTTGAGGTTGCTGAGAGGCTGGCCTCCACTGGGCCAATGAGCACAGTTTTTGTCCATGGAGGGTGTGGTCTGAGGGGGGCGTGGCAGCCGTGGTCGCAGTGGCGGGGGGTGGCCGGGCGCTGGGCGGGGCGGGCGGCCCCATCAGCTGGTAGGAAATGGCCTGTGAGTCAGAGGGGCAGCGGAGTCTGCGGCTCGGAGCCGGGGCGGCCCCGGGGAGGGACCGTCGCGGGGAGGGGTGCAACAGCGGCTAGAGGGGCTGCGGACGCCAGAGCCCGCTAGTGTTGCACACGAAGCTGATCAGAGAAGAGACAAGCAGAGCAAGGCTCTCAGCCTAAGCCACCCTTTGTCTGGGTTGGGGGCCCATAGCAGGGGGGACTGGTTATCCGAGGGGAGGGTCCGGGACAGGACGGGAGGGGACGGAACGGAAGGGCCCGGAGCAGCAGCCGTCACAGCGGAGCCAATTTGGGAGCGGGTGAGTGTGTACTAGGATGAAGGGGCAGATCTCCAAAGCCTCTGCAGGGTATGGGGCCTGTCCCAGGTTGTGAAGAGAAAGGGAGTGAGAACCGACCTGGGAGGCTAAGCAGGGGGTGGGGGATCGATCGTCCAGAACAAGGAGTCCAGGAGTCAGGTGAGTCTACCCCTCTGAGTGTGGAGGAGTTGAAGTCTTCTCCCTCTCCATTAAGGGTGAAGGGCTCTAGGCCAAGAGCCAGAGGTGGGGGGGGGGGTGAAAGCAGAGATTGATCTTCCTACTCACAGTGGTGGTCTTGGGAACAGTCACCCTAGCGTGTGTAGACATGTGTGAGGACAAAATGTACAGCAGTGAGCAGCAGAACTCTGCATAGGATAAGAGTGGAAAACACATGGATAGGAATTCTTTACTAGCACTCCTTAGGGTAAAAATGGGTGTCTTGAACACTGATCGGAAGGAGAGAATGAACCTAGGTGTTTTTCCTACACCAGAGCTTCTCCCACCTCCGAGGCCTAACAAGTGTCTGAGGGTACAGACCTCATGGTATTCTGGGACTTGTTGTTTTTGCTGGCCTTGCTCTCAGCATGTTGGGAGCTGTAGTCCTTGGCAGCCACAGTCTGGCACAGCTGTTTAATGCCAGCTGCTGCCCATCCCCTGCATGGAGGGTGAGGTTTGGCTTTATACTGGCCTGTCCCCTCTCTCTGCAGTCCTGCCCCATGAGTCAGCTTGAAGCCATGGTCTGAAGCCAGACTGGGTGGCAGAGGAATGAGTCTTAGAGCGTCTCTTGACAGGGAGGGAACTAATAGGGCTCTGGGTTAATGAGCAGATGCCCGGCATGCTGGGGTCAAGTAGGGCATCATATCATCACCTAGCTTCCTTGAGGCAAGGGCCCAGGAGGGCAACTGACATGACCTGGAAGTTGGGGCGCTAAGGAAAATGCCCTTCTTGAACTTTAAGGCCTGGGTGGAGAATAGGAGGGGAAGAAATAAGAACAGATTGTACCCTCTCACGACACTGCCACTAGTGGTGTTCTCCCCTTCCTGTCCGTCTCACCCACCAAGAAGGAAGAACCAGAATATTCTTAGGATCTCAGTTCTAAAGAGGGCCCAGTGAAATGGCAAAGTACAGCCTGCAATGATGGGAATGATTGGCATTGGAGAGCTTTTCAATCCCTAAGTATGCATGTCTCCTTTCTCTGCCCCCTGCCACTATATCTGCTGTTGAAATTCTCCCTGTACAATTAGTCTCTCTGCTTCTCACTCATGGAGTCTTTCTCCTCACTGCTGTGCAGATCACTAGGGCAGGTATTTAGGCTTTTTTTTCCCTTTTTCTTTCTTTCCTTCTTTTTTTTTTTTTGAGTCTTGATGTGTGTTTCTTCTGAGCTTGAAATTGGGTTGAAAAAGAAATACAGAACCGTCCTCAGGCCTACATGATCAGAAGTGAACAGAAGTGTCATCAGGTTACCAGAGGTAGTGACACTGTCACATGGAAGTCTCAGATGAGAGAGATCTTTTGGAGGGGAGAGACATTGAGTTATCCAAAGAAGAGGAGTGGGAAAGAGTATTTTGTTTTGTTTGTTGGGTTTGGGTTTTTTGTTTGTTTGTTTGGTATTTTTGAGACAGGGTTTCTCTGTGTAGCCCTGATTGTCACAGGACTTGATCTGTAGACATGGCTGGCCTGGAACTCAGGGATCCACCTGACTCTGCTTCCCAAATGCTGAGATTAAACACCACCCAGTTATTGGTTTTGTGTTTTGTTTGAAATACGGTTTTTTTGTTTTGTTTTTCGAGACAGGGCTTCTCTGTTTAGCCCTGGCTGCCCTGGACTCACTTTGTAGAGCGGGCTAGCCTTAAACTCATAGAGATCCACCTGCCTCTGCCTCCCGAGTGCTGGGATTAAAGGAGTATGCCACCACACCCATTGAGATAGAGTCTCTTGTAGCCCCAGGTGACCTGAACTCTGGCACAGGAAAGGCTGGATGTGGCCTGGTTCTTGTTTGTTTCTTTTTTGTTGTTTTGTTTGTTTGATTTTGAGGGAAGACCTCCTGAAATGTAGCTAGACTGGTCTTAAATTCAAGATCCTCCTGCCTCAACCTCTAGCACTATGTTAAAGGGCATTGTGGTTGGTAGTATAACAGGCTGCTGACCAAATAAGGATGACAGTGGGGACAGCTGGGCTTCAAACTAACAGTCTCATCACTGTAATATTGGTTTCTGGTCCACAAAGACTATTTTTTGTAACTTAACAGCAAAGAAATGTTTTTGTTGGTGGTGTTTTGGTTTTTTATTTTTTATTTATTTATTTTTTGTGTATTGGTTGTGCACAGGGGGAGGGGAATGGAAAGATAGTCCCAGTCGTTTCCAGTTGACTGCCTGCTGCTTCCTTATCTCTGGTTTGCAGGGCCTGGGGGGAGGGGTGAGAACTAGAAAATACCTTCTGTACCTGTTCTGTCCTCTTACCACTTGTTTATGGTTGGATCTCTTTCTTTCTTTTTTGGTTTTTTGGTTTTGTTCTTGTTTTTGAACCGGTTTCTCTGTGTAACAGAGCTCTGGCTGTCCTGGACTCACTTTGTAGACCAGGCCAGCCTTGAACTCAGAGATTGGCCTGCCTCTGCCTCCTGAGTGCTAGGCTAGGATTAAAGGCAACTGCCACCACTATCCCCTGCCTCCTCACCCCACCCCTGCTTTGGATATCTTTCCTCTAGTTAAAAAGACAGATTGCTGGGGAAAGTTGGGATTTTAAATATGAAGGGCGGGCTTGGAGCTGACATGAGGTTTGTAATTGTGTGATGGGTGTGACTATCTGCATGATCTCTGCCCTTAGCACTCTCTGGTGGCACTTTCCCCTTTGGATAGACATATGGAGATGAGTTGTGTAACTGGGTGGCCTTGAGTAAGAAAGGTAAGTTATTGCCTTTTCCACCTACTGACTGACATGGTATTTCTCTGATTTTTGGGACACTCATCCCCTATTATTCAGGGCCAGTCCCCAAGAGGTGACCCTGACAAATGGTCCATCTTGCCTCTACTCATTCTCACATCTTTAATACAGTCAGCCAGAACTTGCATCTCTGTTGACTCCTCAGCTTGCTCAGCTCTTCTGCCTGGGCCCTACCTAAGTCATGAGTCTGCCCCTTCTGTTTCTGAAGAGGTTGTCACAAAGGGGAAGGATGTCTCTGTGTATGTGCTAATTTTATAGCCCATATTAGTGGAAGGAATTCATCATTGACTGCAGGGATCCTGGCTTACATTTTCTCTTTTCTCTCAGGGTCCAGCTGAGCCCAGGAGCTGCACGGAATGGTGGCAGTCACCTTGCCAGTGCAGTGGGCATGGACCAGGCTGCAAGGTAGAGGGACAAGACATCAGACAGGAAGAGGGGACACACGCCTAGGCTTGAGGCTTCTTCATCGGGGTAATTTCCAGGAAAAAGGAGGGAGTAGCAAGTCCAGTAAGAGACTGGAACTAAACATGTGTCCTTTGGAGGAGTTCTTAGGCCTCTGAATTTCATTAGTTTGTCTAGGGATTTGGACAACTTTACCTCCACAAACTGCTCAGGGTCACCTGTTGAGGATAGTGGAGGGAGGTCTGAACTCAGTTGGAAAATAGAAGACTCCTTGATTCCTCTGACCTTTTTCTTCTTTTCTACAGATGTCCCCAGGCCCCCCAGCCCAGGCCCAGCATAAAGGCCGTGTAGGGGGCCCCCCCTGACCCAAGGGGGGCTTCATGCGCCACGTGCAGGCCGAGCCGTCTCCATCCTCAAAGCCAGAGGCTGGCCCTTCACAGCCTCCAGTCAGACAGGGGACCCTCCAGGGTGGCCTGCTCATGGGCTACAGCCCAGCAGGGGGGGCAACATCCCCCGGGGTCTACCAGGTATCCATCTTTTCCCCTCCAGCTGGTGCCTCAGAGCCTCCTAAGGCTTTGAAGCGGCCAGCCCCTCCCACTGAAGGTCCCCGGGAGCTGAAGAGAGGCCCTGGGCTGGGGACCAGAGAGGGACTACCTCCTGAAGAACCATCTACTGTGGGACTGTTGGGCCCATCAGGACTGGATCTGGGACTGGGTGTGGCCAGCCAGCATTTTTCCCATCATGGCCTCTGTGTTGTGGAACAGGGAGGTAGTGCCACCTCACCTTGGACTTCAGGGACCCAGAGTACCCCCTGGCCCTCAACAAATGCTTCCTGCAATACTTTGCACACCAGAGACTGGGTTTTCCCAGATCAAGGGGGACAGGGGTATCTTGGGGAGTCTCCAGGGCCAGCCTCTTCTGACCAGCTGCACACACTTGACACTGATTTGCACAATCTTGCACAAATAGGGGGTAAGACCCCAGTGGCTAGGGTGGGCAACGGGAGCAGCCCTTGGCCTAGGGAGTCCCCTGGAACTGCCAATGGGCACAGTCCCGAGCACACACCCCCTGGCCCCGGACCTCCAGGCCCCTGCCCCACCAAGCGAAGGCTGCTGCCTGCTGGAGAAGCCCTGGATGTTAGCTCTGAGGATGAGGGGCCAGCCCCTCGGAGGCGCCGGGGAACCCTGGGCTGCCATCTTGCTGCCAATAGTTCTGATGCCAAAGCCACACCCTTCTGGAGCCACCTGCTGCCTGGGCCCAAGGAGCCTGTTTTGGTAAGCCAGTCGACAAGTTTATCTATTACTTTACTTTATTTTATTTCTTTGGAGACAGGGTCTTGTGTATCCTAAGCAAGCCTAGGGTCACCAAAGATGACCTTGAATTTCTCCACCTTCCAAGTGTAGTTTTGGGATCACAAAAGGCATGTGCCACCACACCTAGTATATGTGGTACTGTAGGTTGAGACCAGGGCTATGTGCCTGCTATACAAACACTCTATCACCTGGCATGGTGGCACATACCTTTAATCCCAGCATTGGGGAGGCAGAGGCAGGGAAATCTCTATGAATTCAAGGCCAGACTGGTCTACAGAGTGAGTTTCAGGACAGCCAGGGCTACACAGAGAAACCTTGTCTCAAAAAACCAAAGGAAAAAGAAAAAGGCTGGGCATGGTGGTGCACACCTTTAATCCCAGCACTTGGGAGGCAGAGGCAGGCAGACCTCTGTGAGTTCAAGGCCAGCCTAGTCTACGAAGTGAGTCTATGACAGGGATACATAGAGAAGCCCTGTCTCAAAAACAAAAACAAAAAAATAGCCAAACAAACAAACACTCTATCAACTAAGCTATGTCCCTAGTCTCCCAGTTTTGTTTTTTGAGACAAGGTCTCAAATAGCCTAGAGTGACTTCAAACTCCCTGTGTAGCCAAGGATGAGTTCATCCTCCTGCCTCTACCTTCTAAGCACTAAGATTATAGGTGTATGTCACCACATCTAGCCTACTCTCATCTACTCCTAAGTGGACATTTGTGTAGGTGAAGGTGGAGGAGACCTATAGAGATGCTCTTCTGAGAACTTGTAGTAAGTCCTTGTCTCAAAATATATCTGGCCTTAATGCAGCCTCTTTTCTCTATTTTCACCATAGGACCCAACAGACTGCAGTCCCATGGGGCGGAGGCTGAAAGGTGCCCGTCGCCTGAAGCTGTAAGTGACAATATTCTCCCTCTATCCTGGCTGTGAAAGTGAAAGGCAGGAATCTATAATTTTTTTCCAGCACTATATATACTAGGGAGCCCTGGGGAGTAGCAAAGAGTTGGGACCAAAGGACCGGAAACAGGAATACTCAAAACACCCAAGCCAACCCACCATATGTCTCTTCTCTTATCAGAAGCTCCCTTCGAAGCCTCCGGAAGGGGCCAGGCCTGCTGAGCCCTCCCAGTGCCTCCCCTTTTCCTAACCCTGCTGTCAGCCGTACCCTGCTGGGCAACTTTGAGGTAGCTCCTTTGGGCTTTGGGATTAAGGGGTTCCTGGGAGGAATTCGATGTGGCTCAAATGGACAAAGGAAAGAATTTTTATCACTCTCAAATGTGTCTGCTCCACCCTAATGCCAGGAATCATTGCTTCGAGGACGCTTTGCACCATCTGGCCACATTGAGGGCTTTACTGCAGAGATTGGAGCCAGTGGGTCTTACTGTCCCCAGCATGTCACGCTGCCTGTCACTGTCACCTTCTTTGATGTTTCTGAGCAAAATTCCCCGGCCCCCTTTTTGGTATGATATAACACTGACCCCAAAGTTGCCTCAGAGGGGTTGGGTGGCTATAGGTAGTTCTTACATGTTCTTCTGGGAGTGAGACAGGGTCAGGTGTGCACAATTCTAGTATGGGGTGGGGCCAAGCCTGAGGGGAGACATTAGAGAACACTCAGTATTCAGTGGTCATGACTGACTCTGTAGTTCCTACCCTGGCTAATGGCTCATGATCTTCCTAGGGAGTTGTGGACCTGAATCCTCTGGGGAGGAAGGGTTACAGTGTGCCCAAGGTGGGCACCATCCAAGTGGTGAGTGAGGAGTGGTGCTTGGTGGGATTTGATGTGGGAAGAGAGGACAATCCGTCAGCAGGCCCTACCAACCAGTACTGTCCTGTTCCTAGACCTTATTTAACCCCAACCAGACTGTGGTGAAGATGTTCCTTGTGACCTTTGACTTCTCGGACATGCCTGCTGCCCACATGACCTTCCTGCGCCATCGCCTCTTTTTGGTGCCTGTAGGTGAGGAGGGAAATGCTAGCCCCACCCACCGCCTCCTCTGCTACTTGCTGCACCTCAGGTAAGCACAGGACCCCAGGAGAGCTGGGGAAGCTCAGGTATCTGTCCTCTACCCTCGTATAGGATCTCTTCTTTCTTGTCAATCATCTGGATACTGACTTGGACATGTGATATCATCCCCCAGGTTATCTGTCCTCTACCCTTGTATAGAAAGAATCTCTTCTTTCTTGTCAATCATCTGGATACTGACTTGGACATGTGATATCTTTCCCCAGGTTCCGGAGCTCTCGCTCAGGCCGTTTGAGCCTACATGGAGATATCCGCCTGCTCTTTTCCCGCCGGAGCCTAGAGCTAGACACGGGGCTCCCCTATGAACTACAGGCTGTGACTGAGGTCCCCCATAATCCACGTTATTCACCTTTGCCCTGATTGCCATCATTGTGAACCTAGGTGGCCCCAAAGCCTGCCTATCCTGCTCCATCCTGGATAGAGTAAACTGTGGAGAAATGGCGAGAGCCCCTTCAGGCTTAAATTAAAGTCCTCACTACGCTCACACCCAAATTGATTATTTGGGTGTTTGAAGCTTCGATCTTTCCATCCCCTGTCTACTCTGGGTACTCCATGTGCCTGTCCCCTCCCTTGGGTTTCCCAGGCCAGCTTAGGTAGTAGAGAGGAACCAGAGCTACCCTGAGATTGTCCCAAGTTCCCAGGCAAGTAATGCCAGCGTTGCCTCCCTGTCCTGGGCAGGGGCCTCTTATTATTTTATTTATTTATAATTTATAATTTATTCAAATTGGATTGCCTTGGTGACCTCCCAAAGCTGATAATTGGCATCACCCCACTCTTAGACATTGCCCCAACCTCAGGACTTGAAGAAGCTGATGTCTGGGGCAAGGGGAGAGCTGCTCCGTTTGGCTAAGGGCAGTAGGTTTATTCCAGAGGAACTGAGTTACTAGCCAAAGACTCAGCTTCCCTTGCTTTTCTTTATTCCTTTTCCCTTCCCTACCCTTCAACCCATCTTTGAAGCCAGTGTGTTTGTGTGTGTGTACATGAGTGTGCTCATGCAAGTTTGTGTGACTTGAGTTTGTGTGGTGTGTTTGTGTGTGAGAGAGAGAATGTGAGTATATGTGTAACAGAGGGGTTTAACCACCCCTTACCTAGGGCTTCAGACTCAGTTTCCCTCGCCTCCTGCCTGTGTCTCCTTGCTTTGGGGTCCTGACTGAGGAAGGCTTCCAGGGACAGAGTTGGGCCTAAGGACTGGGGAACCTTCTCTCACCTGACCAGACTCTGACCCACCTACCTCAGCTGGGATGAGGGGTGCCCCTCATATTCAGTCATGTGGTTCCTGGTTACCCCACTCCCCACTCAAGACTCTGACCCAGCCTCAATCCTTAACTCTTGGGGCTTGGCTGAGGGGAACAAGCGTTTGCTGAAACTTGAAAAATAAACACAGGAAAAATTGTACCTGGTACATTTTTTAGGAAAAAAAAAAAGAATAAATTCTTGTTTGGAAACGTGAACTAACCTCTACTTTTGTTTTTTGTTTGTTTTTTTTGTTTTATATGTTCAAGGGGATGTGGATGGAAATGTAATACCTAATAGGAGCTGGAACTTTGTTCTGTCTTATAAAGAGGAAGCAACAGGCTGGAACCCATGAGATCTTAGGCTAGGTTGGGCTGATTCTTAGAGCATAATCTTATTCCTTTTCATATAATAAGTTGCTGGGCGGGCAAAGTGAAGCTATAGCAGCTAAGGGCAGGATTGCTCTGTATAATAGCCCTGGCTGTCCTGGAACTCACTTTGTGTAGACCAGGCTGGCCTCGAACTCACAGAGAGAGGATCTGGATTTTTTTTACACTGATTCTGTAGATTACTTTAGCTCCTCAGAACCTCAGTGTCCTTATATATAAAACAAAGGTGATAATGATACAGGGATTTTAAAGGATGTATTTGAGAGCGTGTCAGAGACTTGAGCAAGGTAATATGCTCCAGACAAAATGAAAGGCTGAGGCTCTTTGTTGGCCTCTGTATGCAAAGGGATCAGGCCTGACAGTTTCTGGCTCAGAAAATACGAAAAAGCCGTTGACGCCCTGGGAAAAGAGGGAAGGGGGAAATCTCCGCCCAGTCGTCAGGCAAAGTTAGGACTCCTAGTTACCCTGACAACGGGAATGGGGTCAGTCCCCAGTGGGAGGACTGGCCACAACAGCTTGACTACCCAAGAATGTCACTATGGCAACCACGGGCAACTAGTCAAGCACTGATCCAATGGTCCATGTGGTGACAGATTAGGGCAATTATAGAAGCTGGAGCGTAAACTGAGCCACGCTGTGGGTACAGAGCTTGGTGGGAGGTGTTTACCACTTGCAGATAGATATTGCCTCGATTTTCTACCACAATGCCCAGGAGCTTCTTGGTACTTGAGAACCAGAACAAACTTGCAGGCTCGGGCTCTCTCTTCAAAGTCTACGTTTTTCAGGGAATGATTTGACGTACGCTCTGCTAAGTACGCCGTTTAGGGCGAAGGGAAAATGTGGAATGAGACACCGGAAGTACGTCGGGCGGAGTGGAGCTGGAAGAGGAAGGGCTCGGGTTTAGGCTTCTGGAGAGGCCGCTCTGCTCCCCCTCTCGTTGGTTGCGGAGGTTGCCGAGGCTGCGGGAAATGCTGGCGCGCGCGGCGCGGGGCACTGGAGCCCTTTTGCTGAGGGTGAGAACGAGGCAACCTTCTTCAGAGGCTCGGGACAGAGATCACCTGGGTCCTCAGCTGGGAAGGAGAGGGATTCCAACTTTGGGGAAGGACTGGGGTCACAGGTCATGGTCCCCACGTGAGTCATTCTCCGGGGATCCTTGGGGGTTCGAGATTTAGGGAATTGCCTTCCGGATCAGGAGTTAGGGCTCCGAGCCGCGTCCTCAGCCGACTCTCTTTCTTCAGGGCTCCGTGCAGGCTTCTGGCCGCGTTCCGCGCCGCGCCTCCTCAGGACTGCCCCGAAACACCGTGGTACTGTTTGTGCCTCAGCAGGAGGCCTGGGTGGTGGAGCGAATGGGCCGATTCCACCGAATCTTGGAACCTGTGAGAACCTCTTTTGTCCACCTTCCGCCAACCAGATCATATGATCTCTTACTTATGTGGGAGTGAGATTTCCTTGGGGCCTGTCTGCACTTTTACGTGCTGAGACCAACCCTGGCAGAGTCCAGTCTCATGACCATCACATCCGTGCTTTCCTGCTTTTCTATTACCCTAGTATCCCATAGGCTCCATTATTGGAGCTACCCATCCTCTCAGGCCTACCTGTCTGCCTAAAGATGGCAGTTCTTGTTCTCTCCCATTCTTCGACATTCAGAGACCTAGTCTTTCATTCGTGTGCTCTTAGGCTCCCCTATCAGTGACACCTCAGCCTTTGAGGACATGTCTTGGTAGGAACATACCCTTGCTTTCCTGGGAATGTTCCGTAAATTACTTACTACTCTCCCCAGACTTAGCTTAGATTTCAAGTTTTTTACTCCCACTCTTCTGAGAATCGATGACTCCTCTTCCCAGGGCTTGAACGTCCTCATCCCTGTGTTAGACCGAATCCGATATGTGCAAAGTCTCAAGGAAATTGTCATCAACGTGCCTGAGCAGTCAGCTGTAACTCTTGGTGAGAGATAAAGGGTGACAGGGATGTGCTAAGCGTATAAGGATGTGGTGCTGTAGATCTAGGGATTAGGAGGAAGAGCTGGTGAGACTCAAAAGCCTGACCGCCTTCCTTTTCTGTTTGCCACTGCAGACAATGTAACTCTGCAAATAGATGGAGTCCTTTACCTGCGTATTATGGATCCTTACAAGGTATCAGCCTCTGGCTTTATCCAGCCTTCTGAATTGCCTCTTGTTAAAATTCTGTCTCTACATTTCTTAGCCTATACCTGCCTCTTTCAGGCAAGTTATGGTGTGGAAGACCCTGAGTATGCTGTCACCCAGCTAGCTCAGACGACTATGAGATCAGAGCTTGGGAAACTTTCTCTGGACAAAGTTTTTCGGGTAAGCGGATCCGGGCTTTGAGAGCACATTCTGTTTTAATATTTTCTGGAGAATAAGATTAGCTGGCGACCTTCCTGGTTTAGGCTCTTGACTTGTGCTGCTAACATTTGTTTTTCTGTAGGAGCGGGAGTCTCTGAATGCCAACATTGTGGATGCCATCAACCAGGCTGCTGACTGCTGGGGTATCCGCTGCCTCCGTTATGAGATCAAGGACATCCATGTGCCACCCCGAGTGAAAGAGTCAATGCAGATGCAGGTAGGGACTCCAATCCCAATGGGACTAGAGTCCCCTATTGTGGCAGATAGAGTTGTGAGTCCTGGTTAGAGTTTCCCCTGGCTGTTTCTTGATGGGGGTCGTTGGGGCTTCCAGGTAGAGGCAGAGCGGCGGAAGCGGGCCACAGTTCTAGAGTCTGAAGGGACACGAGAGTCAGCTATCAATGTGGCGGAGGGGAAGAAACAGGCTCAGATTCTGGCCTCGGAAGCAGAAAAGGCTGAACAAATAAATCAGGCCGCAGGTGAGCAGTGGGTAGCGCAGAGGCTGAGGGAGGTGCAGAGCATAGCTCTCTAAAGGTAAGGGCTGGGACAGGAGTTTTGGGGCACTCTCGATGTCGTGGGTCAAACTACCTTTTTTTTTTTTTTTTTTTTTAACTTCCAGGAGAGGCGAGTGCAGTTCTGGCCAAGGCCAAGGCTAAAGCTGAAGCGATTCGGATCCTGGCTGGAGCTCTGACTCAACATGTGAGAGGCTGGTGGGTGGGATGCATGATGGGACTAGACCAGGGAAGAGCTTTTCTCATCTACCCCTGTGGGGAGTCCCTGACATTGGGGACTCCATTAAGCCAGATCACATGAGCTTTGTGTTATGGTTTGTACACCCCCTTTCCAGAAACCTAACCTTTCTCTTCTCTCCCCAAATCTGTGATTTTCAATTTTATCTCCTGTGGCCATAGAATGGAGATGCGGCAGCTTCACTGACTGTGGCCGAGCAGTATGTTAGCGCATTCTCCAAGCTTGCCAAGGATTCCAACACAGTCCTACTGCCCTCCAATCCCAGCGATGTCACAAGTATGGTGGCTCAGGTTAGATCTCTTTGAAGACAAACATGCATTAACAATGTGTGGAGCTGAGGATGAAATATTTCCACTCACTCCTGTGGACACCTGTGTCAGTGTTCTGAGTTACCCTGTTCTGATGGTTTGTAAGATTCTTGCAATTGACTGCAAGGCTTAGAAAACTGAGGCCTGAAGAAACAAGAAAAACCAAGGGGCTGAGTATCATGGTTCATACCTGTAATTCCAGCAAATCAGAAGGAAATGTAGGATGTTCACAACTTACAGGCCTATCTAGGTTACATAATGCAACCTTGTCTCAAAAACAAAGAGGGAAGCTGGGTGGTAAGCGGCACCTGGCTTTAATCCCAGTGCTTGGGAGGTAGAGGCAGGCAGATCTCTGTGAGTTCAAGACTGAACAAACCAGAGAGTTTCAAGACAGCCAGGACTACACAGAGAAACCCTGTCTCAAAAGAACAAAATAAGAGTTGACTGTCCTTTTAGTGGTTTGGAACAAAGCTCCTGTAAAGTGTGCTTACAGCTCTTTCTTTCTGTCCCTCTCCTCAGGCTATGGGTGTATATGGGGCACTCACCAAAGCCCCAGCACCAGGAACTCACAACTCCAGTGAGAACAACAGAGATGTCCAGGCTTCAGACACAAGCCTTGAAGAGCTGGGTAGAGTCAAGCTCAGTTAGTGGACATGGCTTGGCTAGGGAGTCTGGGGACAGGGGACAGTACTCTGAGTCTGGCTCCAGCCTCCCTGCCAAAATTTTATTTTTATTTTTTTATTTGAACTTAATAATCATGTAATAAACTCACCAGTGGCAAATCGGAAACTGTCTTCTTTGATTGGGAATGAAGGTAGGAAAATCACTCATGTTTTCTTTGGTTGCCCACTCCTACCTTTCAGTCCAGGTAGGTCTGGGAAGCATATTCTTCATGACAAAGATTGACTTCATGTGAAGTGAAATCATCCTGTCTCCAAGAGAAACCTGCATTGTACGGGGATTAAAGCGGGTACCTACTGAACTACCAGCTGGAGAGCGTTGTCTCCTCCTGCTAAGTGGTACAGGTGTTTGGGGAAAGAGGATGTGACCAGGCTGGCCTTGGCAGAACGGTACTTTGGAGGTCTTAAAGGGCTGATGGTGTATCATTCGTTCAAAACCATTTAGTGTCTACAGTGTGCCAAGTAGAATATTAAGATACCGACTAGTGATTATAAAAGCAAATGAGAAGTGGTCCATGGTGATACATACCTAAAATCCCAGCACTTGGTAGACTGAAACAGGATTGTGAGCTCAAGGCCAGCTTGAAGTACTTAGTGAGACCCTGTCTCAACGCAGCAATGACAAAATTGAACCCCAGTGTTGTCTGCTGTCACAGAATCCAAGGTCACATAGGGAATACAGGGAAGCAGATAGTCATAGAAAAGTGTAGATTTTGTTTATTTTTTGGGTTTCACTGTGTAGCCTTGGCTTTCCTGGAACTTGCTCTGTAGCCCACAGTGGCCTGGAACTCAGATCTTCTGCCTCTGCTTCCCGAGTGCTGGGATTAAAGGCATGTGCCATTAGACCACCTGACATGTATTTATTTAGATTGTTTGTTTTTTGAGACAGGGTTTCTCTTAGACTTTGTAGACCAGGCTAGACTTGAACTCATAGAGAACGGCCTGCCTCTGCCTCCCAAGTGCTGAGATTAAGAACTTGAAGCATGCATGAGGCTGGAGAGACAGCTCAGTGGTTAAGAGCATGTACTGCTCTTGCAGAAGACCAAACTTAAGTTCCCAGTACCCACATCAGGGAGATGGATGGAAACCTTATGTAACTCCAGCTCCGTCAGACTCAGACTCCAACACCCCAACTTTCCTAACGCATCTGCACCCACATGTGCATCCCCCACACAAACATGCATCACTAAAAACAAAACCAAACTGGAAGCAGGTGGTCATATACATCTGTAATCAGAGGAGAACAATGAGTATATGGATTCATTGCATGCTTGTTATTGTGTATTATTGCTCAGCTCACTGTCTCTTACTCCGTTCAGAGTCCCCTGCCTGAGGAATGGTGATACCCCCAGTGGACATGTCTTCCCTCCTCAGTTAACATCATCAAGATAACCCTTAAGGCATACCCCGAAGCCCATCTCCCAGGTGGTTTTGGATTCTGTCAAGTTGACTGTTAACGTTGAGTACCACATCTGGGTATCTACTTAGGTGTGAAACTGCTGGGTAATACAGCAGCTAACCCTTTTGAGAAGCTGTTTTTAATGCTGCCCTACTATTTTACAGTTCATCAGTATGTGGAGGTTCCAGATTCTGTGCGTCTTTGTTAATACTTGTAATCATTTTTTTTCCTCCTCGTGTTAGTTTTTTTTTTTTTAATAGCGTCTCTGTATTGGCCCAGACTGGCCTTGAGCTAGTGGCAATCCTCTTGCCTCAGTCTCCTCAGTCCTGGGATTACAAGCGTGAGCTACCATTCCAGCTATTACGATTATTATATTCAGCTGTTTTGAGAGCAGGAATGAATTCTATCAACTGGAATCAGCTAAACACAAATAAGAGGGTTTTGTTTGTTTACCAGGTGTGATGTGCATGCCTTTAATCCCAGCACTCAGGAGGTAGAGGCAGGTGAATCTCTATGAGTTTGAATCCAGCCTGGTCTACAGAGTGAGTCCAGGACAGCCAGGGCTACACAGAGAAACCCTGTCTTGAAAAACCAAAACCAAAACAAAACATGTTTTGTATGTATGTGCTAATAATATGAGTATGTGGAAGTCCAAGGATGATGTCAGGAATAGTCCTCCACCTTTATTTCACCTTACCCATAGAAGTAGTGTCCAATAATCAAACTCAGAGCTTGGCAATATGAATAGTCTAGCTAGCCAACTTGTTTTGGAGGTGCCCTGTTGGGACTGGATTACAAGTGAGTCACATGCTCGTCCAGCATTTAAATTGGGTTGTGGAAATTTAAACTGTGGTCTTTACGATTATGTGGCAAGCAAGCACTTTGGCTGCTGAACCATCTCTCCCCAGCCCAATGTTGTTTTATTTTACAGATGATAATGCCCAGTGACCAGTGAACAGCGGACAGAACTAGGGCTCTGGCCAAATTTGATTCCAGAAGTCATGCTCTTAGTTCTAATCAAGAATGGACAGTGAAGGCTAGTTGTGGTGACACACACCTTTAATGGGTGGATTTCGGGTCTGAGGCCAGCCTGGTCTACATAGTAAGTTCCAAGACTGCTAGAGCTACATAACAGACCTTGTGTCAAAAAACAAAGAACGGACAGTGAATCTGAGAGGTGGCTTTAGTGGTGAAAAGCAAGTGCAGCATTAAGTGCATTCGGTACACACATACCCATAAAATAAATGCATATTTTAAAAAAATGGTCAGTGGCCCCGAGCTTCTTTCTTTCATGTTTATGTACACATCCAGCCGTCCTCCCAACTCCTAGACTAGCACCGGGTCCCATTTATAAGTTTCTAACTCTCCTGTCACATTTCCAAGCCCTTCGTTCCTCGTCGAACTTCCCCACTGGCGCCGGCAGGTGGCGACGAATCTCCTGGTAGGGCGCTCTGTCTGGCGTGCACACCTCTGTGGTGCCAGGCTGCAGGCACCGCCGCCGCACTTCCGGGCGCGGATCCAGGTGAGCCAAGGTCCCCCGAGAATCCTCTGTTGCCGTCGCCCTTAGTACGAGTCCCTCAGCTTGCTGCGCGGTGCCTAGCCCCGGAGTGAGCATGCCCAGGTGCCGGCCGGGTTCCCACCGTAGGAGACAGAGCCGCCGGGAATGCTGGATCCCAGCTTAGCTCAATGGGCTTTATACCAGGGTTCCTGGAGACGCCGCCGTTCTTCCGGTTTTCTGTTGATCCTGGCCGCCCGGAAGCGGAGCGTGACTCCTCCCGTCGTCTCCTCGGTCCCCGCCAGGCGGCGGCGTTCACACAGTCCGGTTATCCGTGTGACTGCTCTCTATTGCCACCCTGGCAATGTTGAGATAGACCGAAGAGAGTCATTGAAGTGGACTGTCAGAGAACAATCTGCCTGCCATTTGGGATAGCCCTCCTCCTAGACTGTGGTTTGACAGCATCAGGTCTCCTGGTTGGATACGCACAGGTTCTTGTGCTCACCCCCTGAACCTGAATCAGTCAGTAGGTGTAGCTTGGGCTCCAGTGTGAGATCCATAGTCTCAGCATCACTCCCTCAGATGGTATGACTGATAGGAACTGCCGGAATGAGTTGGCTATGAGTTGTATACGCCCTGAAGTTTATAGCAGTAAGTGACTGTTTGGGGGCATTATTTTGAGGCAAAATGTCCATTCTTTCTTTGCACCACAATGAACATTCTCCTCTTCTCTATCAGGATGCAGAAGGTCTCTGTGCTCCTCTTCTTAGCCTGGGTCTGTTTTCTTTTCTACGCTGGCATTGCGCTCTTCACCAGTGGCTTCCTTCTCACCCGTTTGGAGCTCACCAACCAAAGCAGCTGCCAAGAGCCCCCAGGCCCTGGTTCCCTGCCTTGGGGAGCCCAAGGAAAGCCTGGGGCCTGCTGGATGCCTTCCCGGTTCTCCAGGATTGTTTTGGTGCTGATAGATGCTCTGCGATTTGACTTTGCCCAGCCCCAGCGCTCACATGTGCCCGGGGAACCTCCTGTCTCCGTGCCTTTTCTGGGAAAATTAGGCTCCTTGAATAGGATCCTAGAGATTCAACCCCACCATGCCCGGCTATACCGATCTCAAGTGGATCCCCCAACAACCACCATGCAGCGTCTCAAGGCTCTCACCACTGGATCACTGCCTACCTTTATTGATGCTGGCAGTAACTTTGCCAGCCATGCCATAGTGGAAGATAATCTCATTAAACAGCTCAACAGTGCAGGTCAGTATGTGTCCCTTGGAAGCCAGGTATAACTGATATATCAGATATATTAGGGAGCCAGGAGTTCGGGTACCCAGCTGTATGTTTGACTATGATGTAGGGAAACTGGGGAGTAGAAATAGCCAGGACCATGCTTGTGGAGAGCTCAAGAGATTTTTGTCCTTGATAAAGCTTGTAATTTGCACAAATGTTAAATCTTGGGAGCTTCCAATTAAGGAGGAAATGAAGACAGGAGTCTTGGCTTGCAAGAGTGGAGAAAGGAGCAGAGGTATTCATTCAAGTTGTGTTCACTTACTGGTTATGAAGAAAACAGATCCAGGGTAGCACAACTTTAATCCTAAGCATTCAGGAGGCAGAGGCAAGAGGATCTCTGAGTTCCAGATTAGCCTGGTGTATATAGTGAGGCCTGTCTGAAAACAAACAAACATGTCAGCAGTTATCCTAGGGACAAAGGCGTAGCGGATCATTCTGTAGGAGTGGGAGTGACAGGTCTAGAGGGAATGTGGTTATCAGAGAAAGCTTTTTTTTTTTTTTTTTTTTTTTTTTGGTTTTTCGAGACAGGGTTTCTCTGTGTAGCCCTGGCTGTCCTGGACTCACTTTGTAGACCAGGCTGGCCTCGAACTCGCAAAGATCCGCCTGCCTCTGCCTCCCAAGAGCTGGGATTAAAGGTGTGCGCCACCACTGCCCGGCTAGAGAAAGCTTTTTGATGGGAAATTTGAAGTGATACTGAATGAAGTGCTGCATTCTAGGAAGTGTGACTACTGGATATGTACACACACAGGCACACAGTGTGTGTGTGAGTGCTCATTGGCATGGTATATGTGTGAAGGTAAGAGGACAACTTTGAAAGCTGATTCACTCCTTCCACCATGTGGGTTCTGAGTATAGGACTCAGTTGTCTTGGTGGCAAGTACTTGTACCCACTGAGCTGTCTAACCTGCTCTTTCAGTTTTGGTTTTGTTTTTTTAAGAGTTATCTTTCATATTATCCCCAGTTCTAGTTCTTACATGAACTCGATCTGCTCTGATTTCCCTCTTGTCTGTACAGGAAGACGTATAGTCTTCATGGGAGACGATACCTGGAAAGACCTTTTCCCTGGAGCCTTTTCCCAAGCTTTCTTCTTCTCATCCTTCAATGTCAGAGACCTACACTCAGTGGATAATGGCATCCTGGAACACCTCTATCCTACCAGTGAGCATGGGGAAAGAGCACTTATTCCCTGACTAACCCTGGGAATTGGGGAGGAGGCTTTCAGTCCACAGATTCTGGGTGCAGAAGCCTGGGGCTGTACTCCTGGGCATAGAAGAATGTCAAAGCCTGCTTGGGGTGAGGTGTGGGCTTTACTGCCTGTGCTCAGTGTTCTCCCCTCCACAGTGGACAGTGGTGCATGGGACGTTCTGATTGCTCACTTCCTGGGTGTGGATCATTGTGGTCACAAGCATGGCCCTCACCACCCTGAAATGGCCAAGAAACTTAGCCAGATGGACCAGGTGATCCAGTGAGTGTGGGATATTGGCTGGGAGAGTGCGTTTATGTTTGAGAATCTCAGGACATGGGATTCCATGAGGAAAAAAAAATCTTATTTGGAGCCCTTTCCTGGATGAATTCTGTCTATGTATGTATGCATTTTGAGACAGGGTCTTATTGTGTAGCTCTGGCTGACCTGTAACTTGCAATATAAACCAGGCCAGGCTGGACTTAAACTCAGAGAGCCACCTGCCTCTGACTTCCAAGTATTGGAATTAAAGGCATGGACCACTATGCCTGACTTTTTTTTTTTTTTTTTTCGTTTTTCGAGACAAGGTCTCTCTGTGTAGACCTGGCTGTTCTAGACTCACTTTGTAGACCAGGCTGCCTCAAACTCAGAGTTCTACCTTCCTCTGCCTCCCAAGTGCTGGAATTAAAGGTGTGCACCTCCACTGCCTGGAAGCTCTGAATTATTTTATACAGGCCTTTCCCCTAAAACCTAGGGGAACCATCCATTTTGAATAAGTTGATGTGTAGCCCTGGACTTCAGGGTTATGTATGGCTGAAGAGGTGTCTCTTTGACAGAGGTTTAGGCTCAGTTAGTGGAAATCAGGGGTGAATAGGCCCCCGAGAAGAGTCTTTATCTCACCTTATTCCTCTGACACGTTTCTTGACACCCCCCCCCCCAGGGGACTTATAGAACGACTGGAGAATGACACACTGCTGGTGGTAGCTGGTGACCATGGGATGACCATGAATGGGGACCATGGAGGGGACAGCGAGCTGGAAGTGTCAGCTGCACTTTTCCTATACAGCCCCACGGCCCTCTTCCCTAGTGTCCCACCAGAGGTGAGGCCTGGTTCTACCTCTCCTGGTCTCCCTACTTTGTGATCCCTTTATTTTAGACCTTCCCAAACTATGATCTGGCCCCACTCTCATTTAGTTTTAGTTGTGTGTCTGATGTATGTATGTGGATATTTGCACATGTGTGTGCTGGTATGCTCACTCTTGTGTGTGCAAGGAGCCAGGGGATGTTGGGTGTCCTGATTGTCACGCCTCACCTTATTTCCCTGAAACAGGGTCTCTCACTGAACCTGGAGCTATCCTGATGGCCAGAAACCCTCTGTCTCTGCCCCCCCATGGCACTAGGTTATAGGCGTGCGTGGTCATACCCAGGTTTTTTACATTGATTCTATGACCCAAATTTAGATTATGCTTATGCAGTGAATGCTCTTACCCACTGAACCATCTCTCCAGACATTCCCTCCTTCTAGTCTTTCCTCGGCCAGCTGAGTCCACTGATACCTGTTCTTTCCTTCTAGGAGCCAGAGGTTATCCCTCAAATCAGCCTGGTCCCCACACTGGCCTTGCTGCTAGGCCTGCCCATCCCATTTGGGAACATTGGGGAAGTGATGCCTGAGCTATTCTCAGGTGCCAGTGACTCCCATCCTCAGGCCTCTGCTCTAGCCCAAGTCTCGGCACTCCATATCAACGCCCAGCAGGTGGGTGAAGGGACTAGATGGCTGGGTAATAAAGCACCACGATGACCCCATTGTCACCTCACCTCTGTAGCATAGCCATGCCTTTCTTCCACTAGTCTCCCCTTCTGCTATCTTGGATAGAGTCTGAGCCCCAGGTTTCAAGGTACCTCTTTGTATAACAGCTGTCCTTACCTCTGCCCCCCATTGATGACTGACCTTTTCCACTAGGTGTCCCGATTTCTTCATACCTACTCAGCCGCCACTCAGGATCTCCAAGTTAAAGAGCTTCATCAGCTGCAGATGCTCTTCTCCAAGGCCTCCGCCAGCTACCAGGAACTTCTGCAGAACCCCCAAGAGGCTGAGGCAACACTGGGCACTTTGACTGCTGAGTTTCAGCAGTTCCTGCGGGGAGCTCGGGCCATATGCATCGAGTCCTGGGCCCGTTTCTCTCTGGTCCGAATGGCAGGGGGTGCTGCTCTTTTGGCTGCTGCCTGCCTCCTCTGCCTGCTTGCTTCCCAGTTGGCAGTATCCCCTGGCTTTCTCTTCCGCCCACTACTGCTAATACCTGTAGCC